>JAQQZY010000028.1:8053113-8099935 GCA_030068375.1 Ostorhinchus rueppellii | reverse complement strand
TGTGTGTGTGTGTGTGTGTGTGTGTGTGTGTGTGTGTGTGTGTGTGTGTGTGTGTGTGTGTGTGTGTGTTAAGAAGTGGGGGTTGGAGTTAAGGATCCATTTGGGCCGTAAATGGGAAGCTAATCCAATCGGAGGACGAATAAGCCAGCTGGCAGGCACACACAAGACACACACACACACAGCTGGTAACTGGCCCGTGCCTTGGAGTCAAGACTGTCACCACGGCGACCCACGGATCAATGACGCTGCAGACAACCAATCTATGAGCTTTATCGCCGACTTCGAGCAGGGAGGGAGGGAGGGCAGGAAGGGGCTGAGGGACGAGTAGTGAATAGGGTTTCCCCTGTCTGAAAACTATGACCAAGTCACAGATGGCAAACAATTGGTCAGCTGGTCACTTTGTGTGAGCAACAAGGGGATGGAAATAATGCCTGCTCAACATGCTACTAGTGGAGTGTAAGAAAGAAAGAAAGAAAGAAAGAAACTGCACAGCTTTAGTGCAGTTCATTAAAATATATTTCTAAACTACTGAACTGTACATCCACAGAGCAAAATCCCTAAATTACTACATTCATTGACCTCTCGACCCCCTCTTACTACATGCTTTTACACCCATGTCTAGCTGTGCAATGATGCAAGAATGACACTTGAGTGAATGACTGACATAACACGATCATTTCCAAGATGACACAAAACACTTTGCATCACCATCACTTCCCGTCTACCTCTTGTTCTCATCTCACCATCATTGCTCCTTCTTCTGTTAATGTCTGTACTTCCAAGCCTTAAGTTTCAGCTTCACTCAAGGCTAATTGCAACTAATGTTTTTTGTATTGAGCTGCAATCTTTGCACTCTAGAAGCAGTTCGAGTAAAGGCAGCAGATGTTGTTCTGTGTGTGCGAGGATAATAGAAGTAGTATTCATGTCCACCCCCTATGGCCGGTTTTACTAGGCCTTTCCTTTCATGGTTACCTTCCCCTCCCCCACAAATGCACACCCATTCACACACCAAAATACCCCTTCCATACATATTGAATATCAAATTCCCTCAACATGAATAACAACAGGAAAGGTAAGATGAAGACAAGACACTGTAAATGGAGACAGACTGAAGAGAATGTAGTCATCTTAAGCTGAGAGTAGCAAGAAACTTGCTGCATCTTCACTCTTTAAAGGAACAGGAAGTCATGGTGGGATGGCTTTAGTTACACAGGGAGTGGCTGTTTCTTGTGTGCTGCTGCTCCTCACCAGTTGCTTTTGATGTTTTAGCTACTTTACTTGAAGAGAAAAATCTCAACTGATAGCATCACATGAGCTCCAACCCCCTGGTAAACATTTGAAAGGTTAAATGTTTGCTTGGACTGCACCTGCCCTGAAAATGAATTGTTCGCTAGACCGGAGAAGACAAGGCTGAGAGGAAGTCAGTGAAAAGTCAAGACTGCTTTTGACCTTCAGCTCACACATACACTCACTTCAATATGAGTAAAGCTTTGAATCACTCACATATGCAGCGTCAACAAAGATAGCACTGGGTTATGATTAGCTGTTGTCATTAAAAATCGTTCGACCTTTGAATCACATGTCCATATGTGTATATAAACACACGTGCTACTGTGGTAAATGAATTACTAAATGACTTGTCACATGGCTATGGCAATGCCTGATGTCAGCCTTTAAGTCAAAGAGGTCAGTGGGATCATTTTAGTTTTAATTCAACACTGCAACAGGTGCAAAAAGTGACATAATAGTGAATAGTTGCATTGCATATATGTATAACTTTTAGTAAATTATCTTGAGCTGGGTTCACCAAGATAACATAATCTATCCTTTTGTGAGTGACTGAGGTTCAATAATGCTAAGGCTGCATTTGTGTGGAATCTGGGTTGTATTGGGAGCTATAATTTCTTGTTGCTGCCATTTTGCAAGAGAACACTGTTGCCACTGAAGAGGAGCAGAGAAGAGCCTCTGAAGAAATTGGGAGTGAGCATAAGGACTTTTGCTGAAAAACAACCTACATAGAAGTCAATGTACAGACTTAAAATGGATGTAGTGGATGAGCTAGCGTCAACAAACTGCTATGTCCCTGTACAAAATGTAGCAGCTTAATACATACTGTATATCTCGATTCATCTAAAAGTTTCATTGGGGCAGCTGTGGGTCCTGAAGTAGATGTCCATAAACTGCAAAACTGGTGGTTCACCCCCCAGATCCCATGTTGATATATTAAATTGTCTTTGAGAAGTGAATGACAGGAGATGGAAGATGGACTCAGCTGTGAAATATTTGGCTGCATTTTTCAGGAGGGAACACATGTATGGTTAGATTTATCCAGTGAAAATCAGGTTATGTTTGAAGGCCTGGACACAGCACATGTCCTTCGTAAACAACTACTGACAAGCAATGAAGAACAAGCTCCATGATTTGAATAAGCTAATGAATCATTCTATCTCTATGGTTGTGTTGTTCCAAATACAGTCTGTGCACATACAATACCACCAACACCTGTTTGTGCAGTGAGCCTTCAAATGTGAAAGTCACAAAACAAGTTACACAGACTGGAATATGAACCACTTTCATTTAACCCATGTCAGTACTATCATCCTTCTGTGTTTTTCTCCCCCAAAATTAAAAAAGGTGGGTGGTAACATTTAGTACTAAAAGGCTGACAGCTTAACAATTCAGTTGGCGAAAACATGTTTGACACCACGAGTGTCCCCTCACTTGAGCTACTAAAGGTCCTGTCACAGATGTACCCAGTACACAGATAAAGTGTTTTTGTCAAAGTGGACAGTTTTTTGTGACTAAATTATAGTCATTTTCAGAAGCTGTTACAGTGCCCCTCCCTAATTCTCCCTGACTCTAAATGGCAGGTTTAAACTTCTGGTTTCCACTTGTCGCTCCCCTTAAAGTGTCACTTACTTTGACAAATGCTCTATTTAGACCACCACTACTCATAGTCATTATACACAACACCTCAAGTAGCTGTGTATAAACTTCTGTCTACATGAAAAATCCTGAGAAAAATTCATTAGGTGGTTTTATTGCTCTAAGGGCCTTGGCAAGAAGGCCGTAGTTCGGCCTGCTTTGCGCTGGCACCCAGGTTGTAAACACACACACACACACACACACACACACACACACTGTTATGATACGTGAGAGGAGTCTTCCCAGGACAGTATTCCAAGCACTCGGCTTGTAGAAATTCCCACTAAAGAGTGTTGACAACAAACCACTTACCCAGAGACCTCTCACTTTCAGTCAGCCATACACATAAACACATGTATATACAAAGTCCTGCTAATCTAAGCCACCAACACATTTACACAGTGAGACAAAACAAACCTGACTTCTTTTCCCACTTAGATGTCTTGATTCAAACTTCTTTAATAGGGAATTAAAGGATGACAGAATGTGTCATACCATGACATTTTTCACCTTTATGAAATAAGACTGAGGTAATACAATGAATCACTTCCTCACACGTACACTATCAACCTGAAATGTCCAGAGGCACTCCCTCAAAACCAGATTAAACATTTTCTAACCAATCCCTGTTTGTGCCATCAAGGCATCAACATGAAGAAACAATCCTGTAGTTTCACTTCACATCTCATATTAGGAGTTTACTACCAGTTATAAAAGAATTCAAGCTGATATATGTTGGAGAAGGATAAGCTTGGTTTAGGATTTGACTCTGACTGTGATTTAATGCCTGTAAATCAATACATGGGCCCATTAGACCTTTGATCCGCCATCACTCTTCCTTCCCTAAGCAAACGCTGTATGCGTTGACTCAGTAAAAAGTCTTTCACAATATAGGCCTAGTCCCAGCTCTGACTCAACATGATTAGATGTATGAGTCTGGTTTGAATAGTTGGTATGTTATTTTATGGTTTTCACCAGTGAATAATGGTTTGTGTACAAGAGCAAAGCCAGAGAGTTAAAAATGCATGTAACAGAACAAACCCCTTGGAATCTGCAGGGGTTAGGGGGCAGTCACATAAGCCATTGTTATGTTTTCATCTATTAAAGGTTATAATTTTTTCAGAGATAGAACAAATTTAAAGGGATTCTATGAGCATGTG
Organism: Ostorhinchus rueppellii; assembly: GCA_030068375.1. Taxonomy (NCBI): domain Eukaryota; kingdom Metazoa; phylum Chordata; class Actinopteri; order Kurtiformes; family Apogonidae; genus Ostorhinchus; species Ostorhinchus rueppellii. The sequence goes on along the minus strand of JAQQZY010000028.1, from coordinate 8,095,850 downwards.
ACAACACCATTAAAGTCCATTTAAAGTCAACAAGTAGTATGAACAGAGATAAGGAAGAGATGAAAATGTGAAAAAAACAGATGTGGAGGAGTTGATTCAAGAGAGGAGGGGAAAGGAAGTGGCAAAGGAGGAAGAGATGAAGTTGCAGCTTTTCTCGCTGAAGAATAGGGCACCACTGCTACCACAGTTCAAGATTTACATGGCTTTAAAGGAGATTTAAAAGTAAGCTGTTGTATACACTCATGGTGTAAGAATGCACAAGACTACAACATGTGTTATATTTTATGAAGACATTAAAGAGTAATGGGGGGCAGGAATGAATGCAGTATAGATGAGTAAGGGGAAAACAGGGGACACAGAGAAATGGGAAATAAATAAACAGAGATGGAAAAGGGAAGAAGCTGAAAAGTAGGCATACGAGACATAGTTTATGATGACACTAGTTAAGGGGCTTATGAATCCTTTATGTGGAAAAAAAAAGTCAGCAATAGAAATTTTACTGGCATACAAGCCCAGAAAAACTTTAAAAGATGTAATCTGGGTAGCATTAAAGATGATGTGAATTACAGTAAAGATCAAACACACCAGAGCATGATTAATAATGAAAGAATAATAATAAACAGAACAATTTTTATAGTTCAAACTGGAGGTCAAAGATAGTTAATAGTGTATCTTGAGAATATATCATGTTTTGTATCTTGCTTGAGAGTGGAATAAAATTTAGCAATTTAGCCTATCCTACACTACTGAAATAATATAGACTGAAGCAGGCACGAAAAAACTTGCAATCTGTTTACACTGTATAGATTTTAGTTTTTTTCACAATGCATTTTCTCTGGTTAAGGCCTGTTTATGTCTCAGGTTTTAATGTTTCATTGAATGCCAGCTAGTCACCTCCCTTCTAAAATGCCACCTGTGTCTATGGACAAGAGGAAAAAAGTTAGAACAACCAGCTAGAGCCCCAGTACTCAAAAACCATAGTCAAACCAATACTTGGATTATCAGGAAACACTGGGAAGGGGATGGCCTACATTAAGTGGTCATTCCCCAGCCTGTGGCAGGGCAGCTCCACCACCCTGCTTGTATTATGTGTGTCATGTGTTTGAACTGGTGATGCAGTGACTGTGACTCCCTCTGAGCTTACAGCTGGTTTTCAACTTGAACAGCACAAAGAGCATCACAGCAACATGCATAGGCTTGAGTATAAAACAAACGGTCATGACTACAGACAAACGTGGGTATGAAGTGTATTCGAATGGGAGTCTTGGGCCTAATCTGGGAGGAGTCCTGGGTAGTGCTATGGCCTTCCAGTTACTGAAACATATATGTCTGGTTGCACCGATGAGGCCCACTGAAGGCATAATCAAACATAAAAGTTTATATAAGGCTTTTAACCTGTATATAAAACACTTTGTCAAGGGATTAGGCTTGCTAGGCCTCACAACATCAATCCCTTCCCTTTTATTTTCTCCAATCCTTTGCTATTATCGCCTCCCTCTCTCTCTCTCTGTCCCTCATCGCGAGCGGTCAGTGCACCACAGCGTGCACGCGACGTGCCCCAGTGTATGACGCTGGACCAATCAGAGGGCGCAATTCCGAAAGTTTACCTTTTATGGCTCGAGCCGGGCAGCTGACGCGGTATAAAAAACAAGCGCCCACAGATAACGGATTCACTCTGAGCGCCGTCACACACAGCCTGTGCGGGATATCATTTGCCTGAAACCGATTCCCTTAAAGCGAAAAGCCCCCCACCCAAAGGTAAGAATGGCTAAATCTTTACCAACAGATGACTCCTATTTGCATAATTTATCAAGTAACTAGTATAATTGTTGTTTCTGATTACTGCTTGTGAAATTTGTTATATTCAATTCAATATATGGCATTGACCACGAGGTTCTTTGTCCTGTCATACCTATGTACTGCTAAATGACTGAACTTGAATAAGTTCAACAAAATGGGCGCTGGTATCTGAATCGTGCATGTACTTTTCAAGCGCATATCGTGGTTAGAGATCGGTAACCCAATCTCACAGGTGCTTTTAGATTCTGTAACCGGCTTATGGTTAAATATTACCTTTTACGTTAAAGATCGTACTCCTAACTATGTTTGTCCTTATGCAGTTGTGTAACAGCATTGGTTTCAATCTGAGTTTGCGTCTCTTTACCGGCAAAGTAGGGAAGAGGAGGCTTTTGAGTTGAGGTCGTCTGGACCCGGCTGCTCCCTTTGTGCGCTCGATGCGGCGGGGTGTGACCTACTTTAGCATATTAGCATAGCCACACCATGCTAGTATCCTCTTCAGTTGGAATAATAATTTATAATTCACTTAGGGGTATCTAGTACCTGCATGGGTGTGCCCACATTTAAATTCTTTGTAATTTATTTTATCAGTGTTAATCTAAATGTAAATCAGAGTCAAGCATACCGGGCCTGCTTAAACCATAAACTGACAAGTGGCATAGATCTTGCTTTATAGGAAATCGTGGCTTTAAGAGATTGAACGCAGAAAATGGTCACAGGCGAAGGAAAAACCAGTCTCAGAAAAGGCGTGGCTTTCAAGAAATGGAACAACTGTCAAGGACTTGTGGCCTGTTTCATGAGTCAACAGAAGTTCATTATGCAACACTAGAAAGGTATACATTTTGTAGTCGGCCAGCAAGCGAACTAAGTTGAAAATTATGTGAGCAGATGGTGGCGATGCCGGTGTGCAATGAATGAAGACGCTGAAGCAACTATGACGCAGTGACATTAAAGTAAATGTTGGGAGGAAACGTGGTAGAGCGGTTTAATGTGCGCCGCTGAGTGTCTCGGTTGATGGAGGACCTGTAGTGGCCCATAGGGAGTGGTCGCGCGGCGCCGGGTCTGATAATGTCGAATGTTCTCCTCTGTGCTCTGGCCGCGCGCCATGGCGCCAGTAGCCGCAAAGCTGCTCAAAACCCAACCATGTCCTTATATGGTAATAACAGAATGCAGCGCACTTCCTTTTGTCTGGCTAGGTCGGAATGTGGGGCGCGAGCTCCACCCAGCGGCTAAGCTCGTAAACTGCTGCAATGAGTTAACAGGAAGTGAGGCTTTAAGTCACGCGGTCGCTGTTGTACGAATGTGTGTGGATTGTTGGACTAATTGACCCTTTTTTTTTTTTTCTTTACTCAATAGTTCAGCCATGGAAGATGAAATCGCCGCACTCGTTGTTGACAACGGATCCGGTATGTGCAAAGCCGGATTCGCCGGAGACGACGCCCCTCGTGCTGTCTTCCCCTCCATCGTCGGTCGCCCCAGGCATCAGGTGGGTGATGTCCTTATCTTTCACTAGTCGCATTATTGTACTGTACTAAATTCACAATTTAAAGAAAATAAATTTAAATCCTTAGATTTCATTTCTAAAATCTGTCACTTGAACTTGCTAAAATTACTGTCTATTAAAAAAATATGACTTTTCTGGTAACCTTATTTTTGCAAGGGATGAAAGAGATTAACTTTTCTTTTGCTTTGTCCAGGGAGTGATGGTGGGTATGGGCCAGAAAGACAGCTACGTTGGTGATGAAGCCCAGAGCAAGAGGGGTATCCTGACTCTGAAGTACCCCATTGAGCACGGTATTGTCACCAACTGGGATGACATGGAGAAGATCTGGCATCACACCTTCTACAATGAGCTGAGAGTTGCCCCTGAGGAGCACCCAGTCCTGCTCACAGAAGCCCCTCTGAACCCTAAAGCCAACAGGGAGAAGATGACCCAGGTACAATAAAACATTTTTAGCTGAACTCACAAGTTTAGTCCGATGGTATAAAGCAGTATTGACCTAACAATGGTTGCCTAATTTCCTCTTTGGTTTCCTTCTCAATTCTATTCTCAAATGCTCCTTCCTCCCCCTCTTCTCCAGGACTTCTCTCCTATAAGATGATCTATCATCAACAGGTCTCTTGACTGTATGCATATCTAAACTTGTGTCTAAATGTTTACAAAGTCAATAGATGAGCATCTAATGACACCTGACATGCACAAGTGTGAAGGAATGTTGACTTTTCTGCACCTCTTTTCTACTAACGTTCTCTCTGAGCCTCACTCTTAACGCATGTAGTGAGTGCAGTGACCACAGCTGCTTACCAGCCTTTGCTAGGAGTGAATATACTAAACTGTTGTCTCCTCTTTTTGCAGATCATGTTCGAGACCTTCAATACCCCCGCCATGTACGTTGCCATCCAGGCTGTGCTGTCCCTGTATGCCTCTGGTCGTACCACCGGTATCGTCATGGACTCCGGTGATGGTGTGACCCACACAGTGCCCATCTATGAGGGCTACGCCCTGCCCCACGCCATCCTGCGTCTGGACTTGGCCGGTCGCGACCTCACAGACTACCTCATGAAGATCCTGACAGAGCGTGGCTACTCATTCACTACCACAGCTGAGAGGGAAATCGTGCGTGACATCAAGGAGAAGCTGTGCTACGTCGCCCTGGACTTCGAGCAGGAGATGGGCACTGCTGCCTCCTCCTCTTCCCTGGAGAAGAGCTATGAGCTGCCTGACGGTCAGGTCATCACCATTGGCAATGAGAGGTTCCGTTGCCCAGAGGCCCTCTTCCAGCCTTCCTTCCTCGGTATGTTTCCCAGCATATTTGTGTGTATATAGTGTTATCGGTCTTAAATACCTTATAGCCACTTCTCCTGCTAACAATTGTGTCTGTTCTCAGGTATGGAGTCCTGCGGAATCCATGAGACCACCTACAACAGCATCATGAAGTGCGACGTCGACATCCGTAAGGATCTGTACGCCAACACTGTGCTTTCTGGAGGTACCACCATGTACCCAGGCATTGCTGACAGGATGCAGAAGGAGATCACAGCCCTGGCCCCATCCACCATGAAGATCAAGGTGAGCTGAGTTGCAGCACACTGGAGCCTATACAATGTATAGCATTGGTGCAATGCTTGGTCTCTAAATGTGTTTTTTACTCTTCTCCCTATAGATCATTGCCCCACCAGAGCGTAAATACTCTGTCTGGATCGGAGGCTCCATCCTGGCCTCTCTGTCCACCTTCCAGCAGATGTGGATCAGCAAGCAGGAGTACGATGAGTCTGGCCCCTCCATCGTCCACCGCAAATGCTTCTAAACAGACTTTTCCTCCTCCCCCTCCCCAACCAAACGCCCAACAACTTCAGCTCTGTGCGAAACAACCACACACCACACATTTCTCATACACACTCAGGCGCAGAGCCTAGATGACCAACTCATTGGCATGGCTTCAGTTATTTTTGGCGCTTGACTCAGGATTTTAAAAACTGGAAGTGAAGGATACAGTAATTGAGAATACAGTAACTGAAGGAAACAGTAATTGAATACAGTAACTGAAGGATACAGTAATGTTTTGGCTAGGTTTAAAAATGCACCCCAAGCTACTGCAGTTGCATCTGGGGACTTAAAAAAATGTACATTTTGTTATTTTTTTTTCTTTGAGTCATTCCAAATGTTTGTTAACTGCATTGTTCAGACACATGATTCCAAATGTTAACTGCATTGTTCAGACACGTATTCGCCTCTGTGAAGGCTGCCCAGTGGTTGGCGCATACTTAAACATGGTTGTAGTATCGCTTGTATGTAAATTATGTCTGGGTTTTTTGTACTTTCAGCCTTAAAAATATCTTGGTCCTGTTAATTTTTTTGTTTTTGTTATGCAAAACCCAATCGTGACCTCTTCGTCCCCCTATTGGAGGTTTCATCCCCGGGGTGGTGGGGCAGGGGTCTCGAAGTGATGGGATAACATGGGGTGCCAGACCGGTGGGGCCAACCTGTACACTGACTAAACAATCCCAATAAAAGTGCACATGTGTTCCGACATCACTGTTGTTTGTCTTCAATATCAGGGTTTGTATCAGACTGTACCGTCAGGTTCTTAAACTCAAATGCAAAGGCTTAACTAGTGGAAGGCCACGCTAGCCACTTGATGAGCTTGTGACTACACCTCACTTTAATATCACTGATCTGTTGAATTGCCTAAATGGAACACTAAAATCTGAGTAAAGGGACCAGTTATTGCTGAGCTGGTCATGAAAACCATTGAAATGATTTGGATGTGTAAACCTCTGGTGTTGAAATAGTTTAATGCATTTCTCAGGAGCACTAATTGTGGCTCAGCATATTCTCAGGCCTAGTTCCAGTCAATACTTTTACCACAGCCATTTTTTTGCTAACGGGGAGGGGTTTTTTTTTTTTTTTTTTTTTTTTTTTTTTTGTTTCCCTCAAACTGTCTTGAGGTCAGTTCTGAATTAATGTATACTGTTCTCAAATATTAGGCAGCTCCATAAGTTTAAAAGGTCTTACTCTATGAATGAAGCAAATATAAACAGATGTGTTGAAGTACCCTTGTGTTCAGTTTGAGTTGAATATGGCAGCTGGAAGAGAAAAGCAGGATTGATGGAACTCCAGTTTGTTTCTACTTGGAACAGATGAGTTATGAGTGTACTGAATCTAGAACCTGTTTTCCCTTTACTTACTGACACAGTTCACATACTCTAATGATGGGATTTTATATTTGGGACAATAGAATTCAATCTAAGGGCTCCTGATCTAATCCTACAACTAAAATCTGGAGGTTGTAGGTTATTTTACTACATACACTATCTCCTTTGAGACCTTCTGGAGTTGTCTCCATTACTCTTCATATCTAGGTTTTTATTTTAAAGAGTAGAAATACTCCTTGAAAGGTTTGGCCTCATTTCTATTTATTTCCAGCTCCAATGTGGAAGCCATATCAGCGTGGATCTGCTCTTGGTAAACCCCTCTTCTACTACCACCTGGTCTTTTTTTTTTTTTTTTTCAATATCTAAACATCAGCTAGAATCTCAGAACAAAATGACTTATAAAGAGTGAATTAAAAGTATAGCTTAATCTGATGTTCAACCATCATAGCTCATTCAAAGCTTATTCCTATTAACTTGTGCTTCTATGCTTTTTTTTTTTTTTTTTAATTGAATTGGCTTCAAAATCAATTCATGTGTGCTGTTTGCAGATGTCTGCTTCCATAAACACCTCTGTAAGTCCTATCTGCATCTACATTTATCTGTGTCTGTGCTTCAGGGTTTATGGTGACCTATTTGCAAGTGTTACCTGATTCAGCTGACGGGGTGTAAAATAATCAACTGAAAGGTCAGGAATGTCAAAGGATACAAAAGGAGCTCAGCTCAGCCACTTCTTGTAACATTACTACGAAAAGCTTTTTGTGTTTTTTGGTCTTCAGGCCTCACAGGAACTGCAATCATACTGTCTTCATGGAGTCATAAGTTCATAGACTGTTTGTGAAATGGTTGGTGTACAGTGAAATGTAACACTTACAGAAAAATCATAAAAATCTCTTGAGTATGGTAAAAGTTTTTCTTGTGTATATATGAATTTTGAGTCCATTCTGTTTGACTCAGACATTCCTAAAATAACAGTAAGACTGTATATATTATATAAAACGGCACCCATATTGAAATGTACAAACACACCAACACATTATATTGGAAAATATACATTTTGCATAGTTACACATACAGTATAGTTAATGGAAGGTACTATTAGCCTTCTCTTTTTTTTAAATCTGCATTTATTCTCACAGTTTAACACCACAAACAGGGTGTCAACTTTTTATGAGATTGATGCATATTTTATTCTTGCAGACTACCAGCCTTCCAGATGTCACTGTAGTATGGCTGCAGTTGCACAGTTTAAACAGCAGATGGAGCTCGAGGTCTATTTCATAATTCTGAGTGTTATGGCTGCTAAAAACTAAGGTGTGTCTCCTGAATGTTCACATGGCCATCTTTTTTACATGTACATTTATATGAACACGGTGCATTCTGGGCATTTATCGTATGTTACTGAAGGACTTGAGAGATAAACTAGACAGAATGTAGGACATTTAGAAGGATTATGTCTAACTGGCAGAAAAGTACGAAAAGGAAAAACACTGCTGAAGTTGATGTTTCTCTTTCCTACAATGGTGACACTGGTCTTCTGCCATTTCCTGTCCTTTTTAGAAGTTGATTCCTGCATTTGCATATCCAGCAGATGAAAGGGGATTAGATAGATGGCCCAGCCCCACCCTTGACGTCCTCTGCAGCCTTTGGTGTTTCTGTGTATGACACCACACAACACATCATACTAACCAAAGTCATTCCGCGTCCATTAGTCCGACCGTCCCAGTTTCGTGCAATATTCTGGGCTGCACAGTGGCACCTGATGATATATGATGAGCCTGTAGAGCACACAAGGCCTGTGCCCGTGCATACATAAGCATGCGTTTGCACACCATATGAATTCATATATGCATCCATTTAAGCAGGCTGCATTCAGACAGCCTGCTGCATTCACGTACACGCTGAAGATCAAGTGTGTTTGGTATTGGAAATTTATTCCATCTCACTGCAGCTCCCCTGTGATTCTGCTGAGACTGCTTCCCTCTGATATCCTTTTACTGCCACGCCAGCAAAACACTCACTGGCAGGAAAACAGTGTGTGTGTTTGTGTGTGTGTGTGTGCGCGGGCAGAGCTGGTAATGTACTGAACCATGTGTGTGAGTGATCAAGTGTGCATGCAGCGACGCTCAATTTTTCTGTGCTTGTCGAGGTTACCGTGCACTTGAGAGTGTATGTTGACTGTGCACGCTTGCAGGTGTGAGCACTGCAGGTGTTTGTGAATGAGGCACTCCGACTCCTCCGTCTAAAAATGTCTGTTACAGCACAATGTCTTCCCCTGAGAGACGACGCAGAGGGGGACCAATTTGTCAGAAAATGAGGCTTACAACGTTCCTCCATTTACTACAGCTGTGCCGCTTTGCAGCAGCTCCATTGCTCAGGTCACTCTGTCGACCCCTGACTGCAGTTCTCATCTTCTTCCAACAGATGGGGCCGCTGGACTAACAGTGTTTTTGGCTTCTAAACTGGGTGAAAGGCAAATAGAAGGCTACCACAGCTGACAGAAGGAGGCCAGCAGAGAAGAATAGATCATATTCAAAGACAGTAACTCCTCTTCTGTGTAGACCTCAGAGGGATTTGCTTCCAACTGAGGGCGACATGTTCAGTGAAGGTAACACACCCCTTCTGCACAATTGTGAATATTATTTATTTGATTGACCGACACAAGATACAGGCTGATGTTTCTGTCAGTCAAAGCTGTCTGTGAAAGCTGATCTGTTGGGTCATTTTTAATCTGGGTCATGTGCTTCTTGTCAGTCAAATCAAATACACTGCACACCTAAGACTGACAAATAGACCAGGAGAACAGAAGACAACACTATGAAACACAAGGAAGACAAGGATATTCTTTCGATTTTCGTATCACTCTGAGAAGCCATCACACCACTGCATCTGGAGTTGTGTGTTACATCAGTGTTCCCTTACAGCTGTGGTGAGGTCGCACAGCGTTTCTTGCGAAAACCTCATGATTTCTCAGAGCTCTTAAACCACACAACCCAGGCACAGGAACACACACCAAAAATACACATTCATCGCATGCACCGCTTGCTTTCTGGTGCACCCTGCATGCGCAGTTGTCAACCCCACACATACACACACACACACACCCATCCCCCATCTTGGTCAGAAGAACTGGCAGATGGGAATCACTTTGCTCTGACATGCAGGCGTGTCCTTGTCTTGCTTCCATTCATGTAAACACGTCTGTATTTTATGTATTTGACTCAAAATTATATTCAGTGCTTTTTTTTTTTTTAATCTAGTAGATGTTTTCTCATGTCTACCCAATGGGATCCATGTGGGTGGTTCCTTGTTGTATCAGTCACTTACTTCAGCATATGTATGGGAAGTTCTACTTTGACAGCTCATATGTAATTACATATAAATACCCACACCCTGACACCCACATGCCACATAGAAATACCCACAAATAAACACCAACATCATCCATGTTTACATTTCCTTTGTGCATCAGTTCTATCTGTCAGCATTGAGCTTGGCGTGTGGCCGGTTGTACCCCCCTTCCTCTCTCTTTCTGTCTCTCACCCCTCCAGTGGTTCTCCATAAAACCCTGCAAGGCACTGTCTGATGATTGGCAGGTACCCCATGAGAGTATATGCATGCGCTTCAAAAGGACTGCTGGGGTGTGTGTGTGTGTGTTGAAGTCAGTCAGTCATCTCTTCTCAGACTCTTACACATTCATGCGTGTTTATCTCTGAAAATATGACACTGCAATTAACCTCCTTCACAATCAACTACCTGATTTTGTCTTGGTGCATTGCAGCAGCATTCACTTCAGTAACAGTACAGTACTTGTGTAGAGCATTGAGATAAGGTATGATGGATGATTTAGCCCCGTGGGCATGCAGGGGCTCTGTGAATGTGGGTGTGATTGTGTTGGGAGGAGGAGATGGCAGGGGGTTCACATAAAATGCACTTTTGTTATTTATTGCTGCAGCTCATATATCCCTTTATGGATTATTGTGGAGAATACGTGTGTTCATACATTCACATGAAGCCATACATTGTTATGGTGACACTTTATTAGCACTTCAGCATGTGAGATACAGTGGCTGTTGTAAAAAAAAAAAAAAAAAGGTAGATGCTTATGTGGAAGGACGTGTTTCTGTGTTTATTTATTTATGTATGTCTTTCCCAGAGACGAGTGAAGGAGCCCCAGCTGAATTAATCAATGCTGTCTCTGAGCTCTGTCCCCTGTGGGTTAATGCAGCCACACGCACTGAGAAAATCAGATAGTCTGGCCGCCAAATCAGATTATTTATCTGATCCTTTGACTGATAGAACAGAATTAAACCCAAACCCCAACAATACAATGATATTTGGACAGTCCCACGACCAGGGGTTAAAGTGAGATATGGTGTTCAGACAAAAACAACAGGGGGAGGAAAGAAAAATATAGTTGATCTAAAACGTCAACGAAAAAAAAGTTGTGTCTGTAATCTTTGGACCACACAATAAAAAAAAAACAAGTCCGGGAATGGTGTTATTGTTATGAATAATTGGCTGTGGTATTATATTGACTCAGCAGCATTTTAGGCTATAAATCATGGTTTTCAGTACTTTTCCACTGCAGCCTCATACAGGGGAGAAGTCTGTAGCTTTAAGTTGGACTCTCTTCAAATAACTGGGTTGGTGTACAGACTATAAAAAACATAATTTACCAAATGGTCCCATCTGCTCCTTCAGTAACACAGCCCTGTGAGAAATCTAAATAGGCACTAGCTACCCCTATTATTGCCATCTAAGGTGAGAACCTGGACATAAACCACATATTGTTCTACAAATGAGTTTTTCCTGTTATTTGTTTACTTGTTATTTAGGGATGAATTTAGAATGGGACACTTACTGGGTTATTTGGATAAACAGTTGATGTGACTGTGGGGCAGGCCAGAGAAAGGCACTGAAATATGAATTCAACCCGAGGAGGCATGAAGCTTCAGGACTCTCTGTTGTAAATGACCGCAGTCCAGGCTGTAAAGACATTGAATTCTGCAGTACATGTGTGTTTTTACTGGTGCGTAAAGCGTGCGTAAAACCCGATCCATTTGTTGAGACAAGATAGACATCAGAAAAGTATAATTGTGATATTTTATTGAAATCTTGATGTGGGCCTGTGGTTGGCATATATACATAACTCCGTAGTTGTGTAGAAAAGGGTCGGACTTGAATATACCCACCTCAAAGTGGAGATAACCCCCCACGAATGCCGCTGAATTTGACAAGAAAAACAACAACGGGAGGTGAAACCTGCCTCCTGCTTGGGGGGTGAAAAGAGAGCAACAATAGGGGCCTAATCTGAAGGCATTGTCTGAATTCCCAGTCGGAGGGATATGGAGAACAAAAGCCGGCTTGGTCCCCTCGGACGGGACATCACTCTGATCTCTGCCTGGTAATTCCCTCCCCGGGTCCCGTCAGGGTGACAGGCGCTGCGCGCAGACGGATCAGCGAACGAACGGCCTCTTTCTCCTTCCAGCTCGGCTCAGAGATAGTTGATTTCCGATTCAGTAAATATCACACACAGGGGGTCGAGCCCACAACGCACCGGGCTCGTTTCTTCGCTGCTGCTCGGATGTGTCCGTGGCCGGTGCTGTTGTTCGGATGAGCCGCCTCTGTGCTCTGTCTGCTCGATGAGCGCTCTGCGCGTCGGTCCGGGTTGTAGCGCTTCCTTTCCTCCCATCGGAGGGTTGCCTTGAAACCGATGCACTGAGAGGAGGAGGAACTGTGGAGAAGCGAAGGGGAGGGGTGACATGGGTAGCTTGAAACCGTATCAGATTTTTTTAATCAAAATTTTTTGCAACTATGTAACACAGAATGGTTTACTTCAAAGAAAACGTATAGATCATAAAAATCCTACTGTACTAGGCGTGCGCGGGGGGTGTGGGGGTAGGAAGGTCATGTGAGAGGGCTTTAGAGTTGCAAAGGTCGACCCCCTCTTCTGAATTTTGCCATGCCTGTAATTGCACCAAATGAGGACGTTCACTTTTTTCCTCCTCTTCTAATGCAAATCTATGGGCTTTTGCGCAGAGTTGACGCAGAATATGCGCAAACACACTCGGTTTTGCTTTGGTTAACGATTGCTGTTCGTTTGGGGGCCGTCAGCACATAATGATGCATCTTTCCTCAATCTGAAATGGTGTGGGAAATTATACACGTTGTGATGGCGAGAGCAAGTTCTGTGCAAGCAAAATGAACCTGCACTGTAAATCCCATGATTTAAAAGACATAGGCCACTTCATCTTTTTCTGCATGACTGAAAATCCATTTTGAGAGTTCGTGTTCAGGCAACGTTAACTGAAGTGCTAAGAAGCATTTAATTACTGTGACTGTGTGATTGTATTTCAGCTTTGACAGGTGCATGGTATGACTTGCGAGTTACGGGGTTTGCTTCGGCCAATCATTGAGGTAACGTAGGCCTATTAATTATTAAAAAGTGGATTCTCCTGCAAACCCATGCGTATACAAAGTAGTCCTGTTAGGCTATAGCTTCTGAGTCCAGCCTGTGTGTGGGGTGTGGTGGCAAGTCCAAGATGCAGTTATCTAAATGAACTGAATAATGAATTATCGGAATAGCATTCAGAGATGTTTATACCTACTGGGGAGGTGGAATCTGTTCCTGTAAAGAAACAAATAAAATGAGGCAGACATTAGCCTACGTTATAAAAGTCATATTTCCAAAGCTAACAACGCTCCCACACTTTCCACTTCCCAGTGTTTGCGCGTCTTCTATAATCAGCGTGGAAATGGGTGCGTCGGGGGTGAATGGGGGGGCGGAGGAGAGGGAAGGTCGCCTTGAAACCATGCTTTAAGCTGCCCCTCTCCCCTCCCCTCCCCTCCCCTCCGAGCCCACCGTCACCACCACCCCCTCTAAAAAAACCTTGTTTTGATCACTCAGTCTTGAAGGGAGAGGGGACCTTGAAACGGCTCAACCTCCTTGCTCCATAATTGGTTTTATAGTGCTGGCGAGCGGCCAGAGTGTTTTTTCTCTTCTTTTTTTTTCTTAACGCTGTGGACTTTGATTGACACCTTGTGCAGGCAATCAGACATGCGCAGGCTGAGACGTACGGGGCTGGGCTGGGGTTCGGTGGGAGAGAGGCAGTGGGCGGGGCTTTCTGAACAATGCTGTGTTTCATTGCTGAGGAGTTTACGGACGCGTCAGGGGTTTTCTCTCTCCCCCAGTTATCCCCCAGTTTACCTTCGGACGAGCCTGTAATGGACTACTCTAGTTCTCCCAGCAACCTGGACGTATTTTGAGAAACGTTTTGATTTTTTTTTAGTTCCATCCCCACATTCCCTCCCATTCAAGTAAGCGGGCATGTTTTTTTCCTCTTTTGCTCTTTAGTTTTTCCATATAAAGTGTCAGAGTTCTCGGTATTACAATTATATTTTTGTTTTGCAAATGTTAGCGAAAAAGGCGCGGAGGTGCGTGCACGCGAGGCTTTGGTTTTGTGTGGATGTTGGTGATAGAAACACACTTTCTCGACGTTTCCTACCGAGAAAGTTTCGTGTGCCGTTAATGGAACCGTGAAAAGTTTGAAACGTGGCTGATACGCCGTGCTCCTCCGCTGCCCGTGCCGCATGGACCTCAACCGGGGAGGATACAGTATGTGTTTACCCCCATGGTCCGTGTCTAAAGGCTTACAGGCTACATTTACGGCTTGTGTGTTTTTGTTAAGGGTAAAAATGGTTTATTGTGGTTTCTGAAGGAGCCATTCTTCAGATCCCGCCCGCCTGGATATCACGAGTCATCGCTGTTATGTGTTTGCTTCCAGCCTTTGAAGGTTAACTCGACTTTCGCCTTGTTTTTTGTCTAAGATTTCCAACCGTTCAACTTATAATATTCACATTTTGGTGAATTTTGGATGATAGCCTTAATAAAAAAGAACGCTGGAAAAATACCGTTTTTATTAGGAGTGTATTTTTCACCTGCAGTATCTACGAATAAAGTCATCCAGATATTTTATCTAAAGTTACTCCAGCTTTAATCTCTCTGGCCATTCATGTTTTCCTTTTGTAGTATTACTCACGGTAATATACGTAAAGATAATATGGGTTTTTTGGGGGGTTTCACGCGCCTTTAAATCGATGTTTCGCAGTTTCAACACGCATTCTTGAGTTGATACCGATTATATTGAATTATCCGCCTAATGATGTAAAACACACTATTGAATGTTAATTTTAATTTTTAACTGAGGGGTAGATGGTAAACCGTCGATAAGCTGGATATCAGATGTTTTTTTTTAGTTTTCAAACAGCGGGCTGAAATGTTTACGGGTTAGGTTTTGATTTCTTTCCTTGGGCAGCACCCATGTCCAATTGCGAAGTAGTCCCGGACTAAATTCGCATCTGTGGGCAACAAAACACCGCTAAGTCGCTGATTAACGATGCAGCCTTTTGCACCCTTATTTATTTTTAACCCGTTTGAAATTTATATTTGATGCGCCTTCAGTATTTATGGTGTATTGGTTTACATGACTCGGCCGATAGCCTACATTGCTGGTTTACGGCTTAGGAAAACAGCTGGGTAATCGGAAAAGGTAGAATAGCTTATTAAAATTTGACGGTATGCGTCTCCATCACACGGTGTTTTCATGGCCGGGGCAGAGCGGATGACCGCCCCTCTCCCGCTTGTATTTCCCCGGGAAGCGAAGCTCCGGAGCGGCTGCCTGTTCGCTGTGCAGTGGGGGGTGGAGTGCTGCTAGTCCGCTACGCATTTGATCATTATTTTGTAGATATAAGTTAAATCTGCACTAAGTCTTGCATGAAGGATACATCGACACCTATCCGGGTAGTCTTACTGGCGACTGGTTAACATTAAGCGTCTAGTTTTTGAAGTGTTTTTCCAAACTGCGTCACTGCACATATGGGCCGCCTGTTCGCTGCAAACAGGAGAAATCCTAAAACTACCACTTTCCAGCAGTTCGTTCAGTCTGCCTTTTAGATTATATGTCAAGCGTTTTTTTTCCTCTTGTGTTTTATAGGTCAGCAGTATGGCTGAAAAGGAGCACGTATCGCCTGGAAAACTAAAGACATTATTATAGCCAGCTTTGGCTTTTTCGGAATAGGGGGCCTATCCGAAAGGACATTTTTTTTCACAACTTTCCCTCCTGTGGATAATGGATGGCAGAGATTTTGGACCTCCCCGATCCGTCCACGTACCACCTCCGTTGTTGGCGGGGCTCGCCATGGAGCCTCACCGACTCGGAGCAGCCACAGCAGCCGGGAGGATCCCTCCTTCGCCCGGTCACTTGGGCGCGAGTCATCCGCCGCCCCTCCACTCCGGAAAATTCCTGCCATCGGCCATTAACCTACATCCACACCACAGTAAGTATATGCTGTTTGGTTGTAGCAGCTGTAACGTGACTCTCCGGATAAACACAACCACAAAATGATCAAATATTAACTTGAAATTGTTCTGCGCAGAAATGCGTACAGTTAGTGGTGCGGTCATCGCTGATGTTTGATGGGAAATAAACTCCGATGTAGATTTCAGGAGGAGGAGTTGCTGTTATAAAGCAGTGACAAGTTTCAGATGTGAAAGTGTGTATAATGGTGTAAACATTTCCAGTGTCTGCGATGGGCAGCGCTTTAGTGGAAAATTTCATGGCATTGCAACAGACGTATATATTCACCGTCCGGACTCAAGGCACGAAACAGAGCTGAGTGTAGAGGATTGTGATGTAGGTGTCGCAGCAATGTGCAGGTCAGGGTGCAATGGTCTTGGATTGCATGTGGTCCATTACACCGTCGTTGCCGTGAGAGCAGATGCAGTGTGTGCGCGTGTTTGCGAGTGGGGGTGGTAAAGTTGTGACCTTAGAGGTTTGACAGACCACTTCTTACTCCGCTGGTGGGAATTGCTTGAATGACTGTGGTTAAGTTAGTTGTATTTGGAGTAAAAAGCCACTGTTGTCGAGCATTTAGTAAATAAACGATGCTGTATGTACGTGTGTGAGCGTGTGTACACTAGTTCTATACATCATCCCTGCTGCAAAATCATGAAACCTGCAATGGGGATCCATGTGAGGAAAAACAAGAGACATTGTTTGTGTGCTTAAATAAGATCACATGTGAGGTCCCTCTTTAGCTGATAAAGAAAAAACAGAGGCCCCTTGTGTTTGTTTACATCTCTACCTGTTCTGTGTGTGAGTGGGTGGGTGTGTGCAAATGTGTTGTGTATTAACTGCATGTAGTCTGTAGATCATCTACAGTATATGTTACTCCCTGCTGAGCTGGTTATTTTCCCTTTACTTTAACTGCCTGTGCAATGATTTCTGTTTTTGCTATTAGTAATGGAAGCCTTGAAAGCACACTATGCTAAAAAGATAACATTGCGTGTTTGCATACAGTTTTGTGGTCTGTCAAACAGAAAGACAGAGTGCAATCATCTAGGCTTAAACCATATGTTGTGTTTAGGAAAGATATGTCTGCTGCTCTGGCTTTTGGAAAATGGAAAGTCTGACAAATGGTCTCATCGAGTTACTTACATCCCCCTGAAGTCATGTAGCTACAGACACCGATACAATTACCGTTTCTCTGGTTTCTTTACAGAGGTAAACCCCAGAGATAATAATATTCTATTTTTTACCTGTGCTCCTTGTCCTTATCACTGAGTGTTGGGTTCAATGCAGCACTTGTCATTTGGAGCACAAGGTACTAGAGGTGTAGTAAAGTGAGGCACTGCTAGCAGGGCATGGCTCTGATGAAGCATTAATGTGACACACCGGTAGAGCCTGCACACTCAACTCCACACACAAGCACATGAAAAGCTGTCAAAGATGAAATCAACTCACAGCATGGAGCGTTAGAATGATTGATGGGTGTATCGTAGCAAAGAGATGAGCCAGGGTGCAGTTTATTGCCGGTGATCTGTAGTTGGAGCTGACTTTGAAGCTCTGGAGTAATACAGAAATATTTTCACATGAAACTATCAAACCTGTGGATTTACAGTAAACCATCCAAATGCCTTTTTGTAGCAGTACTTCATTTCAGCGCATCGGTCGGGATCTTGTGGCTGAGAAACGAGCTGAAAACTGCTTGTGGTGTGTGCATGTACTTGCATGTGTGGAACAACTTGATGTGTAGCCAGGGGGTTTGTGAAGTGGAATTGACCCAACCACTGTTCCAGCCCAGATTGGCAGTTTAAACACTCCTTTAAAACGGGATACATTTTATTCTGCCCACATGCTGGCCTTCTCACTCTCTGACTCTCATCTCCCCTGCACACACTTGCAGCCTCCACCCACTAAAACACACCACTGTACGATGCAGGTCATTTAGCTTTATGGCACTCTTCAATATCAAATCCCCACACATCACATTAACCAAACCCAACTGAGATCTGAATCCCATGCTTGTAATAACACTATGCAGTCTGTTACATGATAATTACCCTGTAATTGCAAATCTTCATAATGTTCCCCTTTAATTGCAATAAACAGCATGAGTCCGGAGCTCAAGGACCCACTGTGTAATCAGAGGAGCTGAGGTTGCCCCACTACTGTTTTTGTTTTCAGGAAAAAAATTTTATGAAATTTTCAGTGTATTTTGCACTTCAGGTAGAATGGTTGGCTCTTATAGCTGCCACCTACCTGATGGGCATTACAGTCAAACATGACTGGAAAGAAATGTTTGTAGATGTTGTTGAATGTCCAAATGAAAGTTAAATTATCATATTTCTTTCAAGTTTAAAGACAGATTTTAGTCCTGAATGGATGCTCTAAAAGCCACACGGTTATTTGTGGTTTTTAAATTATTCATAGAAGATGCAAGAAGATAAAAATGACTTAAGATTATGCAAGAAAAAAATGACATATCAAGATAAAAAGGAGGTAAAAGAGGATAAAAAAAAACCTGAAAGCATTGTAAGAAGATTAAAATGACATAAAAGATGGAACAAGGAGAAACAAAGTAATAAAATGCAAACTGTAAAGGACAAAACAAGATGGAAATGATTGAGATGAAACAAGACAAAAACAATGTAATGAGATGCAAACTGTTAAAGAAACACTGAAAATAACACACAAGGTGGATAAAAAGTATAAGACAAAACAAAATCAATATAATGTAACAAGACAAACTATGTAAAAAAAAAAAGAACTGAGATGAAAACAATGTACTAAACAAACTATGTAAAAGGGACAGCAAAAGGAAAATGGCATATAAAATGAAACAAAATGGGGAAAAAAAGATGGATGTTTTTCTTTTATTCCATATTGTTAGAATACTTGCCAAGCAGTAGACCTTTTCAGAAATCTTTGGGTAGAACATTCAAAACTATTACAATTAAAACCTCTCAAATATATGCAGAAGTAAAATTAAGTAAAATAGCAGCATCATAATATAAACACGTTATCTGTGAATATTAACAAACGCTATATCATTCTGAGCAGTAACTATCCTTTTCTTTTACTGCCAACACATCCATATTTGCCCGGTATTTCCATATTTATTTCATTTTAATAGGATTTGCACCTGACTTAATGAAGTATAATATTTCCCCGCCTGTGTTTGGCAGGTGTGTGTATACATGTGACACAGAGACAGTTTGCCATTTGTTTTTTTAATGTGCTGTGAAGCTCTACTCATTGCCATTTGTGCTACTTGTGCACTTTGCAGCAGAAGGAGACCCCTGTAACGAGTATACAGACATCGTTTCCCGTCACATTTTCTACCCCGCTGCAGCACCTATCCCTGTTTATTCATGCAGGTTATATCAAAACAGGATTAGGTGTTAGTCACTGTTTATAGATGTAAAACGGCTGTAAATGGTCCTCTGTCTACTGGAGGTCTGCCGGAGCCTGCATCACCAGATTGAGGCCATCTGTCCTCTTCCTCCTCCTTTCCCTCCCTCTTTGCATTCAAGACCAGCGGAGGTAGGACCTGATGACACGGAACCGCAATGAAGAGGAGATGATTTATAGTCATTTGAACAAGATTCATTAAACTAGGGCTGATTGTTAAAACAGTAAAGATTTTAGTATAGTTTTATACCACAGTAATTTATGTACATTTTTTTAAGTGCCTCTCGTGTTTATTTTATTTATGTTCTTCACTGAAATAACTGTTACTTTATTTTTTCTCATGTTCTGACTATAAGGAGGCATTTAACAAAAACTGTGTTTTCATCTCTTGACATAGGAGCTCAGATTGTAGGTTTTTCTTTGTTGATTTAATGTAAAAAAATAACCAAAATATACACTATCATGTAGTTATAGACTACAGGTGTGTTTTTGTATTATGCCTTATGCCATTTATGTCTTGCTAGGATTCTTACATTGTTTTCATCTTGTTGAGTCTGTTATGCCTCCCATCTTCAGCTTTTTCTCAGAATCAAAAATCTTCTTTTACACTTGAAAGAAACAATTTGACTGTTATGAACATTTTTATCATAAAGTCTTTGGCCTTACTGCACTGTGATAAATGCACTTTTGCACTTTGTTTCCCACAGATCACATGTTTGTGGCACCTTTTTCCTATTTTTCTTTTCCTACTTATAAGCAAACAGACATGTTTTTGCAGCTGAGGGAAACATAAAGCACATCGCTTTCTGCGCCTGCAGCTTTTTCCGGGCGTTAAGAGCAGAAAGTGAAGAAGCATGCATAAACCGCGTGTCAGTTGAATCGCTGTTGTGTTATATCAGTCGACTATTGTCGTACATGATTAGTTTAACTGTATAGAATGACCTTACAAGTACAGTTTGGAACAAATGTAAGCTTAATGAGGCGAAAATGCCGTTGAGGGCGGTGTCCCTCCTCTCTGAAGGGTAACTTGTCTGAACCAGCAACTTTATTTTGTCTCCGTGCACACACCTTGGTTTTTTTGTGTATGTGTTCATATGGGAATGAGATGCAGCAGCAAATGTGGGTGTTGGAGTGCAGAGAAGGAAGGTCAATAGACAGAGATACAAAGATGAAAACAGCTCAAGACAAATGGGGAAGTAGACCTAAATGGGTGCAATCCCTAAGGTGGGAAGCAGTGTTTTTGTTTTTACGGCGGATAAGCGCTTTGGTGGTTGTTTGTGAGAGAAACAGATGAGAGGATTGAGAGCTCTTGTGTATGGGAATAGGAGCATGTGATTGTGCTTAGTGCAGTTAGGACCTGGGGTTTCCCCCTGGGACTCTGTGCAGAGAGAAACGGGGAGATTTATCCTCACCACAGCACATTCATACACTGGTAGATAAATGTGTTAGCCCTTCAAATGTTCTCCCTTCTCTCTTGCACACACACAGTCACATGTGTAAGTATAATTCATGCGGCTTGCAGGGCAGGCCAGGGTTGTCTCGGTCCGATACCAATTTGTCTTCCACACTGCATGGTGTGTGTGTCTGTTTACGTTAAAATTAATGTGGTGAGCGTGTGTTTATATGTATTCAAGACACAGGCACTTACAGAGTGTGTGTGTGTGTGTGTGTGAGAAGATGTTGCTCGGACACGTCCACCTCTCAGATTAATTGAATCCTTCAGGAGAGAAAACAGGCTCCTTAAGAGAAAGCACAAGGCACTGCTGCCCTGCTACAATAAACCTGTCAGAGGCAGACAAACGGCACACACACATGCACACGCACAAATACAACACGTACACACACACACAGCTGTCAGACATAAGAGTGATAGGTGGGTGTGTGTGTGTGTGTGTTAGAATCAATCGTGCCGTGGCATGTCGAAATACCCAAAGCATTAGCTAACTCGTTCACTCTGCCAGAACCCTTCCTTTAACTCAAACAACAGCCTCAAGCACACAAAGGTCACACACTGCATTATGTCTGTCTGTTTGACTCTATGTTGAATCTCTGTGTGTCCTATTACATAAGATTGTGCATTTATAATGGGGCTCCCAGGACACTTGAGGAAAAAAAAGCAATGTAGAAGCCTTAAAGAGATGCAGAGAACAAGTATTAAAGGAGAAAAGTAGATGTTAACTGTAGGTGTCCGTGACTTAAGGGCACAGGTGGGGTTTTAGGTTAATTTCACAAGGTAATGTTGAGTTTTTCAGTTTAAGATCATATTTCTTAAATTATTTTGGATTAGTATTATTACAGAATCTGCTTACAAAATTTGGAAAAGCGGGAATAAATCAATATACAGCGCCAAACGTTTTTTACACACACCTGGTCACAGGGAACCCAGGTTATAGTTGTGGTTGCAGTTAAGTCATTTGTTTTAAACTGATTTAGATGAAGCTGTATTTAGACACATGCTGAACACAGAAACTAGAAGATGTTTCCTTTCAAATGAAAGCTAATGCATATGTGCATTTTTACCTTTCACTTCTATTTTAATCCTTATCCTACGTGAAGGTTCATGAAGAAGAGTGGATATTAAAAAGTTCAACTACTATGTCTTTGAAAAATTACTTGCTCGGTTTTCTCTCCACATTGGTTTTACATTAATTTGGCTTGGTTGCTGCATCTATGACAACAAAGCCCGTGCATACAGGTAGTACCTCCGAGAGTGTTTATATGTAAATAAGTAATATCACACCAAACACCACCCAAAACAGCGTGACGTGTATAGACAGTAATTGTCATGTTTGTCTGTATGTTCTTCAATGCATGCATATTACATCTGTGTGAGCGCACAACTGTCATACAGACCATTCTGTCTGTATGAGAAACTGTGTGTCTATGCAATGCATGTGCCTGTTGCGAACGCATTCCCATTTGTTGCTGTAAAAGAGTGTGTCAAAACAACACCTGCCATCTTCACAGGAGATTTCAGAGCGCAGCAGCCTGGCAAACGTCGCCAGGCTCCAAATACACATGAGGTGTGTTTCCATCCAACTGTCAGAGCACAAAGTTTTGGTGATGCACAAGAAACAAAACACAAAGTCTATGTTTTGGTTGAAGTGAATAAATTGATATCCTGAGTATGAGACAAAACACATTTGTGGCCAAATGTTCCACCAATACCTTAGTTTCCGTTAATTTTTTTTTTTTTTTTTTTTTTAATTTGTCAGTTTTTGAAGAGCTGATTAAGAGTGTGTAAACCTGTGCAGCATTTCAAAGCAACAGAACCACCTTAAACTACTTGGAAAGTCACTCAAAGACAATGATAAAGAAGCAAGTTTAATTCATGCACTGTTATCACAGCCGCAGCTACTGTTTGGCAGAGAGTGCAAGATATTTAAGATTGGGAAGGAAGCAGTTCAGAACATGTAGACTGCTACTGTATCAGTTTTTTTTTTTTTTTTCAAACTGAATTGTGTAATTCTCATTTCTCATTAAACAGGGCGACAAAGATCATTATTGTAAGTTAACACTTTTCATTGCAGTTTGCAAAACAAAATCACATGTTGTAACCTGAGCATGTGTAGAACAAAGACATTTTTAGGTGAAGTTGAGAAACAGTTTGTGTTCAGCCTGAGCTCAAAAACATACAAACAAAAAGCTGCTCCTCTGTGTTTTAACCAGAAAAACCAGACACACATGTACATTTTGAAGTGATTAACACACACCAAACCACATGCTCACAGGCTGAATGAACACACATAAACTGTGTGTGTTACCAGACGTCCAAATCACACACACACCTTGGTTGTGTGTGTGTGTGTGTGTGTATGGACCGCCTTTCCACGGTACTGGGAGGTTTAATGGTTACCAGTGTCAGGGTGCCAGTTTGCTGCACTATCCGTCTCTGCCACAGCTGAGTTTTACTGTTAGAATGTTTTTCTTACAGGGAATAAAAACCTGAGATCAATAGAGATTCCCCTCCAGCTAACCCTGCTCTGAGTACCACTGATGGATAACAGATGGGTTTACAGAGTGTGTGTGCGTTTGTGACCGACATTTATATCGGAGGCTTTTCCTCTCATATTTTTTATGCTTTAGTACAACATCCAGTTTAGTTTTTTTTTTTTTTTGTTTTGTTTTCTTCTGGATTGTACAGTGAATAGAGTTGTGATCAGGATTCTTGTTTCTGAGTTTGATTTGTGGTTTTCCATGCAGGTAGGTGTGTGTGTGTGTGTGTGTGTGTGTGTGTGTGTGTGTGTGTGTGTGTGACATTTATAGCAGAGTCTCTCAGTATTAATCTCCAGCAGGCTGTCCCTTCTCTGATGGTAGAGATACTTTTCTTTACGAGGATCTGAAAATGGAGGCTCAGAACATGTTGGGAGTCAGAGAGCATGTTTCTTGGCATCTTGCTTATTCCAATATGGCAAACTAACTGTCTTGTGAAGTGGGAGCCAAATGGTGTGTGTGTCTGTGTGTGTCAGGGGTGGGAACGCGGGATGGAGTTGTGAAGAGAGCGAGCGAGGAAGGAAGGAAAGGGCAGCGGGAGAGAGAGCGGGAGGTAATGAAAGAGTAATTCCAAAACATTTAAAGAAACATTTTCCTCTCAGCTACCATTTGGATGTTGTTTCTGGAACGAGGAGTGCAAATGTTTTCCCTCACTCTACCCCTCCCTCTTTTTCCTCCTGTAGACTGTTCAGGAAGGGAAAGGGGAATTGGGATTAGATTTTTTTCCCCCTAAACATTGGCAAAAAGTGTAAATGTAGACTGTGCATAGCTGTGTGTGTGTTGCACAAATGGATAAAGGGCCTGTAGGCAGCTGAGATGCTGAGATTGATCCATACTCCAGAGGGGCATCTGCACCTCTTGACGCGTGTGTGTGTGTGTGTGTGTGTGTGTGTGTGTGTGTGTGTGTGTATATGTGTGTGTTGGAGAGACCCTGGTGTTTAGCCCGAAGGAATGGAAACTGCTGACATGCCACTAGGACCCTCACATCCTTGACAGGTGGTGGTTGTGGATATATTCTGGTCTGGAAGTGTGTGTTCATTGAGGGGCTAGGTCTCCTTTTTGTTCTTCACAAACACACCAGGTAACAATTAGAAAGTGGGTTATTGGTGGGAATAATTTGTTAGATCAACATTTCTGGCCCATATCCTGACACACACCAGAGTGACAGATGAAAAGATGATGGTAAAAAGCTGCTTATATGTCGGGCCGGCCCCTAATAGCCAACTAAATTGTTAAGCCATGAGAAGAGTCTTAGTTTACCAAGAGTGTGAGGAAAGGCAGTGCAACATTAGCAATTTATGTGGCTTTAGTTTGTATAAACTAGATAAATATTCTGTGCTTGACATTGATTGGTTGGCTGTTAATTCAGCTCATTTTTAGTTCACTGGTTGATAAGCCATGAGCTAATGTCATGGTGTTGTCAGTTTTCATTGTTGTCTTCGTTGGCAATTTCTTAAAACATCTTCTCTGACAAAACTACCGGTCGGATTCATTTAAAATTTTATATGTACCTTCCTTGAGACAGTCTACAAAGTTTGTTCAGTTTTCCTAAATTTAGATTTTTGATGAATTTTCAGAAGATTAAATATTTGCCTATACTTATTAGGGGCCATATTTTGATGGCTTATACCATGGAAATACTTACAGATATCAATTAATTACTATTGAGAACCAATAGGAAGTCATATATGGGCATTCATTTAATTTGTTGAGTTATCCTCCAGTGAAAGTGCTTCCTACTACTGTTGAGAGATTAATCTCTTGCATCAAGACCACAGAACTCTAACATGGCGCCAGAACCCAACAACCCCGCAAATTCAACTTGTTATGGATTCTTGATGGAACATGCTGGTGTGATTAGGTTGTACCATTCTGATATTAGGATCGGATATCGGTCCCAATATCAACATTTTAGCTGGACCCGAGGATCTGTAAAGGCAACCGATCTGTAAGGCCAATCCTTCCCCTTTAAATTTTAGCTACATGGGCTATGTCATCCATGCCGAGAGTTAAGTGGAGTTGTTGTAAGGATGGACAGGCAACATGGAGCGAACTAAGGGGTCTGTGATTTGAAGGTTTTTCAGCCTTATGACACCAACTAGCTTGACAGCAGTTTGTAAAGTGAGTGTTACCCGGGGTGGCGTTAGCACTGCCAAAATACAACACGACAAATTTAATCAAGCACATGCAGAAGCACCAAGCAAAGGACCACGAAGAAGGGCTGTTGGATAAGGGATTCAATCTGTCCTTATTGTCCTTCCTTCTATCTGTCCATAACCTTTTTCATAATTCCCCCCTTGATGTGAAAGAACAACAACCTTTGAGCCTGCACCGAATGAGGCAAGTTTTAATGAAAATTGTTTTAATGAAGTGTGTATATGTGTGGTCATTTTCTTTTTTGGCGATTTTTAGTCATTTTGATGACGGCGTTTGCTTCTTCACGTGTCTTCATGAGTCCCCTGCAACATTATTTTTTTAAAGTTACCATTACTGCATCCTGGACTGGATCAGCCAACATGATTATGACTTAAAATGAAATATAAACAAATAAAATACAAAGAGTTTTGGCTGTATTCTGGAATGGTGGCAGGTAGGGCTTTTGTAATCAGATGTAATTGCTGTGTCAGTCTCTTCAGTTACAGAATTGCAAAAGTTTGGAGTGATCTTGGTCAGAATGGGATAAACATAACCTCTGTTATGATTATAAATTGAGCTCTGCGACACTTAGCATGGGTCTTAAGTGTTCATATTTGCTATGCTACTTTAAGTTGTATGTTTAAATTGGAATAAAATTTCAAAGTGTTATCAAGGAAAATGCATCATTACCCAAAGTAAATACACTTATATCAAAACCACTATATTTGTCAACAATAATCTCAGTATTTCTTTTTCACTCTTATGTAGCTTTAGTGTCAGACCTGTCTTCAGCCCCGGCACAGTGTTAATGAAATATAGAGATGAGCTTGGCAATGTAAAATATTTTGAATGTTTATTATTCCATTTTTCTGTGTGTCTGTCATTTAGTACAGTGTTGGATAAATCTCTTACTCATAACATTTGTCAGCTCTGGAAATCTAACTTCTTAAAAAACTTTCAGGAATGTCCACAATGAACATGCTTCTTTATGACACAAGTAGTGTGAGTTGTCTCTTTCTGAGGGAAAACCTCATTGCTGTGTTCCTCCACAGTGCTTCACAAGATGATGGCTGTGCTTCCACCAGAGTTAATGTCCTGAGACTAACTGAGGGTTAATCACAAGCTACATGTGTGATTTTGTAGGGGATATGTCTGTTATCACAAGAACTGGTACGCATGTGTGAACAGGTCTATATGCCTACTTGTGTGTTCCTCACTTTTGGCATGAGTGTGTGTGTACAATATAAGTTCACACGTGTGTGTTTTTGTGTGCAGCTCCCACAGCGTCTTCAACTCAAAGGGCATTCACTGCAAACCCACGCGGAACTGTTTGCACATGTCAGGGATCACACATCCACTTTACTTCGAGTTACACACACACACACACAGGCCTAGGGTACACACATGCAGCACAGGCACACACATACATTGTATATAAATATGCATCAATTTAGAAACTTGAATAAATATGTGTTAGTAGAAGTGGAAGGATCCACCTACAGAGTGTTTTTCAAGATGGAGAATAAAGGCATACTGTATTGCTCCTGAATGTGTGCACACGCCTCTGATTGTGATTAATTGGTAAGCTGCATTTGCTATTGATTTCAAAGTGTGTGTGTGTGTGTGTGTGTGTGTGTGTGTGTGTGTGTGTGTGTGTGTGTGGTGGCACTGACGGACTGCGGTTTTAATGTACTGATTTAGATGCAGGAGAAACTCCGAGAGCACAGCATATCTCTCAGATTCCCACAGGACTCGTACAGAAACACACACACAGAATCCCTTCCCCCCCATCCCATATATAGACGGCACCCTTTCCCCTACACACATGGTTAGTTTTATCAAGGTAATGGCTGTTCAGTAATGGACTGAGTGGTGGGGTGGGGGCCCACAGCTAAACATGAAACCTTTTCCAGCTCTTTGGAGGCTGTGATTGGAAGAGGCAGTAATGGTTCAAAGGTTCAAAGTTGACTAATGGTTAGATTGCATGTAGGAGTGGAGTCTAATAAAAACAATTGATAAAGATATCATGTAGAGATGTTTTTCTAAGCATTTACTGCATTAGCATTGCTTCAATGGAACAGGTTTTACTCGTGAAGTGTGCAACGTCTGTCTCAGCATCACACCTAAGCAAACAGGCATAAAATCTAAACTTTTTTACAGATCTACAGATATATTTTCAGTTCTTAGAAGGTCTTATAAAGAAAGGGTCAGATGTTATTTGCTCTGGGTAAACCAATGTTTAAATTCAATATTTCCACAGAACAGGCTATTGGCTCTGCTCTTCACTTCTCTTGATGTACAATAAATTTCTGCTAGAGTGATGCCGTCTTTGGAAATATTGGTTTCAGGTATGCGTATTGAGTGGGCCAAATATTTCATCGTCAGTCATAAATATCTTTAGCATCACGAAAAACCTTTAAAAATACAACTGGCTGTTGTATAATGTGGAAAAAGTTCAGACTTTTCCTGCTGGCCCAGGTTTGCTACTGGTCTGTAGAAGTTTAAACTTCAGTAATCTGAATGTTGTGTATGAAAACTCTTGAAGATGCTAATGAAAGTATTGAATTTGATGCCTGATTTGAAGTCTGGAATAAATGTGAAGCACCGTGTGGGGAAAAAAAAAAAATAAATAAATTTCAAAATAGGACCTACAGGTACGAAGACATTAGGAGCACATAAAGCTGTCTTTAAAGGCCATAAGAAAGCACCAGTGCAACAGGACATGAAACAAGGCTTAAATTGTAATCATAGCGGTCTTGAAAAGCCCAGAAAAATTTGTTGAAACATGCATAAATCCTGAGGTCACAATCAGGCTAGCAGACTTTAACCAAACCTTTTGCATTGGCAGGGTATTGGACTTTGTTTCACTTATGAATTAGTCCACTAGGTGAGATGTATACTTACCCGTTTAACCCCTTAACATTTATCAAGTCATATTAATGTTATAAATTCATGTTGTCAAGCTCCAAGGGTAAAAGCCCCACACTGTGACAGATCTGATCATCATAGATTGAATACGCCACTTTGATCCGGCAAGAGGTAGAGGCCACTTCCTTAATGCTCTGTCAAATCATTTCATCCCAGGAGACAAAGTGCCCTCAAGACGACACCACATGGTTTCACTCCTGCTGTGACGATTGTGGTTTTGAGTTGGTGGTTACATTAACTGTCTTTCTTTTTTCTTCCTGAGTGCACTGGGTCTGTGGTCTGTCTTGCTGAAACTGAGTGTACAGTGGCTCAGTAATAATGTGATTACAACAGACTGCTTCAGCACAGAAACATCAGCACATATTGATTGTGTACTCCTACGCATACACACTCACAAACACACGCATACTCTGCACAGGAAAGTGATGGCATGTACAGTATGTATTGATCAGCTTTATCAGTTTGGTTCTTGCGGTTGCTATGGTAACTGACAGACCTTCTTCTTTTTT
Source organism: Ostorhinchus rueppellii (assembly GCA_030068375.1). Classification (NCBI taxonomy): domain Eukaryota; kingdom Metazoa; phylum Chordata; class Actinopteri; order Kurtiformes; family Apogonidae; genus Ostorhinchus; species Ostorhinchus rueppellii. Next base: position 8,067,079 of record JAQQZY010000028.1, on the reverse strand, counting down.
TTTTTTTTTTTTTCCTTTCCTAGGCGATGCCTTCCCGGCAGGCTCCAGTCCCTTTTTGTCCGGTTATCCGGGCCCCTCCCCCCTGACCTCTGACCCCACATACAGAACGGCCAATCCCAGCAGTCTACAGATGGCTCAGCTCTGGGCATCTCATGCTCATGAAGGTGAATCATTGTTGGTTTGAGCAAACATTTGCATGTCTCCCTCCCTCTCTATCCTCTTCTGCTCACAGTGCATAATTCAGCAGTGTAAAGTGACATCATATTTTAATGACATTTCTCACAGTCCTTTCCCGTCCTGCTGTTCGGTGCCCAGGAGGCTTGTTCCTCTTCTGTTTCTCATTGCTTACACCGGTGGGATCCTGCTCCATTTCTGTCTAGATGCTACTAGCCCTGCTCCCGGCTCTGTCCTACATGCATCTTACTTCCTCTGTCCTCCACTAGTTCTTTTCTTTTGCCTGTCATATACACTATAATCTATCTTCTTCCCTCTTGTTCCTTTTTACCTTCTTTTTTGACCTTCATGTCCAACATGCACTTCTCTGTACATGCATCTCTGACTCTCTCTTTCTCTTGTCCTGGCCCACTTTTTCTACAGTATCTTTCTTCAGTCCTTGTTTATGAATCAGGGCTGGGTAATATTGCAAGAAATATGTTTATAATATTATTTCTCCTTGTGATCGATATCAGTATTTGTTGCTAAATATAATTTGATCATGTCTAAGGTGTATCCTATCAATTCCTCTCTCTGTAATGCCTGACATAATATCAATTATAAGTATTTAAATAAATTAAAGTGGTATAAACTTTTGAATTTTAAACATTATTCATGACTATTTTGAGTGTAGATTTCTTACTTAATGAGGTGCTCCTGAATGTAGCATAATGTCTGTCACCCTGTATGTGTTGTGTTGGAAGAAATTGAAGATTTCAGATTTATGAGGTGCACTGAATGCATCCCACCCATGTATGTTCCTCTTTGTCAAACTGACACAGAAAGAACTTGTCTGTAAATTAGACCAAAACACAGTGTAGATGTTGAACAGTTTCTAAACCACATGGCTACTTTACTTGAATTTTTATCTGAAAACACGCTGAATTAGCCACCAGAGATTTACTCGCCAAATTAAAAATCCACCCATTTATTTCTTCTGTATTATAAACTGTTAAATCTACCCATATGGAATAAAAATGTCAAAAGGTTATCATTATCACCATGAATTGTGAAACCATGTACCTAAATAGGGGGTGGGAGATAAAACAGAATGTTCTTGTATATTCAAGTGTCTGTTTTTCTAGTCCTCTCCTCAGACCTTTGTGGCCTCTTGAGACCCATTCAGTAAGTGATAGAATCTGCATTCCCTCATGTCCTTTTCTGTGTCCTTATCAAATCTCAGTGGATTGCAAGGTCAGATAGGAGGCGTCCCACAGTGCATTCCACCAACATAAAGGAAGAAGGACAAATGGATTCCTTTTAGGACTAATCTAAAATTGACTATCGCTTGTGTGACAGATCTGGTTTTGTGTTGTCTAAACCCAGTAAATCCAATTGTGTTTGATTAGATGGTTCTATCAGTCTTAGTTTTTTTCAACTGAGGGAATGTACTTCGTTAAAATGTCTTCTAAGATGAAAAAACTGTTTAGGTCGATGAACAAGACTGAAATTATACTTGTAAGTACTCGGGTTATATCTGTAGGAAGCTTTGATTGTATGATAACTATCTCAGAAAAAAATCAGAGTTAAGACGATTATGATTATGGTTATTATTATTGTTATTATCAACAGTAATAAGTAGGGGTGTGCCATCTAAGGCACCTCATGATTTGATTTGAATATGATTCGATTAATCAACGATTGTCACAATAATATCTAACAATTTTTGATGCATCTTTTTTCCCTCATTCAGGATTTTTTTTTCTCCCTCTGGAACTACTTTCATACTTTTAAACAAGGTATATTTGTCAGTGTATATATATATATATAAATTCAAGTAATCAAACATGCCTCCATTATATTTTATTTGTGTCAAACCACTGCTTGATCTAAAATATTTCTACCAGGGAACAAACGGAAAAATAGGTAGCAGTGGCATATACAGTAAAAGCTGCACTTATTCACAAATACAGATGTCCAGTTACCTTCTAAACATTTTCTGTATCAAAAGCAATACTTTACAAAAATATATACCTATTAACAGTACAAAAATACTTTGGGATGAAGTCCATATGTTTTAGGAAAACAAATGGTGTTTTTAGAAATAAATAAGACTTACTTCAATCAAAAGTGGTTTTCCAAGATTTCTGTACATGTCCAATAATAAATGCATAAATATATAATTGCTATTAATTTTTCTGGCCCCTCAAAAGCTCCCCAGGAACCCACTCAAACTCTCAGACCCTCCACACACACATGCTTCTTTAGAAAACCGCTACTTTAATCTGAACCAACACAAGCGCTAACGTATAATAAATTATGTCCAACCTAAATCCTCAATGAGCAGCAGAAATCCTACAACAAACTAAATATTTCAGTCAATCAAAGCGTGCATCACATATCTGAGTTATCTTACATGTTTACCTAGTGATTCCACTACTTTGGTTTTGGCCTCATTGTACAGTTTGGGAACTGGTTTCTAGGGAAAAATACTTATGGTTCAGAAATTTGTATCTGTGCTGTGAAAACAGCAGGGGAAACTAGTTATCAATGGAAATGTGTGTTTTAAAAAAAAAAAACCCTCTCTTTAAAGGACACTATACATCTTCAATTTTAGCAAAGTTAAAAAGCAGTTTTTTGTTTTTTTTTTTTTGTTTTTTTTTTTAAGTGAATCAACATGTGCAGCTTCTTGACCAACAAATGGGAGACAGAAGCCCACAAAAGCATTGTTTTCAATGCCATCTAAGTGTAGATTTATATGGTGTGATGTCAGTTTTACACTTGAGTGTTAGTGTTAGTCTTTAGTTTAGTGCCAGTCAATACGGGAAAGATTGACTTCGAATTCTCCAAAATAAAAAGTGAGGGATAAAGCAGGAATGGACTTTTGACGCTTGACTTAAAGTTTAACCAAAACTGAGGCTGAAGTATGTGAAGCTAAAGCGGCTAAACCTCCAGCTGCTTAAAGGAGTCTTGGACTTCACTTGCTCTGATATGAAAAGAATCCTTCACGGCCTAAGAGAGATTCTTAATACCTGGTGGCTGGCTTTAATAGCAGCTACAGTTGCTAAAAGCTGGAAACATTTCCGGGCAGCAGCTAAGAAGCTGACTGGATATGCCTGCGATACACCGTAGCTGCACATGAACACCATATCAAAGCTGTTAGAGATCAAGGTTAGCTGGTAGCTGTGGTTAAAGGAAGCTTTGCAAGACCTCTCCTGCATGCTTTGGCACTCTTCACATCATTCCTCTTATATTTCTGTCTCTGTGCCTTTTCCCCATTCGCTGATGCCCCCACCGCCACCCACCACTGTGGGCATCTCCATTTCTGCCACTTGAAATGGAGAGGAGACAGGTTTATACTTGGGCTCTGCTCCCCACCGCTTCATGCTGGAATGGCAGCGGCATCTTTGAATTTTCTTGGAATGAATGGAGTGTGGGAACAGGGAATGTCCCACCCTCTCTGGGTGGCAGTCATTTTTTTCCCCTTCATTTATTTGTGGCCTAGTGAAACCAGCCTACGTCAGAGTTACAGCCGGCTCAGACCTAACACAGATATCCAAAGAATAACACCAGGCTAAAGACCTCGTCTATATTAAGATCTGGTCTCTGAGAGCAGCAGCTGGCTGTGAGGCAGACTCTTGCCCAACGCCAGCTATAAGCCGACCCATGAGCAAAAAGAGGTGTTCCAGGTGACGTGAGGTTAACTGTCACTGCCTTATTCAGGTATGACAGTTTTTGAATGCTCTCTGGTTTACATGTACTTAGTGTTTACAATTCTCAGTACTGAGGGATGTGATTGGTTTGTTCTGCTCCAAATGGGGTCAAGAAAAAATAGAAACAATGGAGTTGTGTTTCTAATATAACTGTCAACTGAATTTGTGGCAAACTTTTGAGAAGTCCCAACAAGAAGAGAATACACATTCAGCTGCACAGTGTGATCAGAAGCTTGTCATTACATATGGCTTTAATAAACAGAACAGAAGAAATAGAGGTAAAAAATTAGATGGTAAAACCACTAAAAAAAACATTGAAGAAGAGGAAACAAACTAATCACCTTGGCTCTCTGAAATCAGACATTTTTGTCTGCTAGAAACAAACTGTGGAGACTGCTAATCATGTGCATTAAAGCTTTAAAAAAATGTACTCTATTCATCATAAACATTAACCCTTTTTGGAAAAAATAACTAAAAAAAAAAAAATACAAAAACCACTTAATACAAGCTTAAACACTTTTTGCTAAACTGGCGGATTTAAAAAAACAAAACCATTATATTTTTTTTCAGTCTTGTGTAAGTACACATTAAAAAATGTGCAAGTGGCCACATTAGTATAATATACATTTAAGTAGCACCAAGTTAATCTTCCTCCTTCATCCTTCGTCATCTTTCCTCTTCCTTTTTTCTTGTTTTCTAAAAGCGGAAACAACTGCTGGTGTGAGTTATGTGTTCAGTACATCAAAACTTGGAAAGACTGTTTCCCTCTTGTGTTAGGCACATTAACTCTTTCGCATGAAAGGCAAGAACCGCATCAAACAAGCATAAAAACTAGATATGGAAGAACCTTTCCGCCCCTCATTTTTCCATCTTTTCTAATCCAAAACTTCAAAATATGCCTGAAAATATCTGTGACACCACGGCTACTCTAACGTTGAGTGTGACCCATTTCCTCATTGCAATCTTCTTCTGTACAAGTGGAAATGAGTGATCAGTCGTGTATGTGTTAAATGTTTGGTACATCAGAAGTTGCTCAGTAACGGTTTTTCCAACTCCTGTGTTCATTAAAGGTATTTTCACACCTGTGTAGTTTGATTGAACCTTTTAGCCTTTTCAGTTTGATCTGATCCGTGACTCCGACGCCAAACATTTAAACTAAAACTGAAAACTGTTTGGTTCTTTAACAGAGTGAAAACACTTTTTTTTTGATAGTTTGTTGTTTCATAACTGTTACAGAAGTTTGCACAAGGATAAAAATGTCAATAAACAAAAGAAAGAAAAGACAAACAAATACTGAACACTGATTTGGGTTAACTTTTAACTAATGCTGTACTTTAAAATATGCATAAAATCAGCTGACCGTAACATGGTGGGTCAAAGCATTTCAACAGCATCAAACAAAGCCACAACAAGAAATTGGACACTGACTGCGTTTCATCAGTCGTGTGTGTATTTTATATCAACAGTTTTTCCTGACCTGCTTTATGTTTCTACGTTTTCAGGCTACCCCCCTTTGTCAAGCAGCCTGTACTCCAACCCCTACCTGTCCCTGGGGCACTTAGATCCACCATCACTTCCCCAGCACTCGCTCTACGACTCTCATAAAGGTCAGTCACTGACAAGAACAAGAATTCATAGAGACAAGTAGCTGAATATAGTGTACATACTCTCTCACGTCCTGTAATACATCAGTGGAACTGGGTTTTATGTTAAGACTTTATTTTTGTGAGGAGACCTGCAGTAAGTTGTGGAATTGGGCCAGTGCTCTAGCCAGAAATAGGCAACCTTGAGCCGACAGGCAGACAGATTTTGGCCTTGATATTTATTTTTTTCTATCATGCGCTCATGTATAGTAATTTTTCTCCTGGATATAGCTGTTGCATATTTAGGTCTTGGTTATTGTTATGTTTTCTTGGCCAGTCTGCATTTAAATATTTATTATAGTCACCTCTGTCTGTGTGCTGCCGTTTGCTGTTATGTTCTGAAGCCTCGTCATCTGTTTGAACAGTTTGTGTTGTGGGTGTGTGTTTGTGATTTTAGACTCATGTGTTGCCATTTTCTGTGTTTGTAGATGGTTTTTACCTGCCATCTTCCCTGAGCCATTCATCCCTTCATCCCCCTTCCGCCCCTCCCTCGGCCCCGTCCAGCTCCACACCCCCCCAGAGAACATCACGGGATGGAGTTAGAGACAGACCTTACCGGGGTGAGAGGGGGGACAGAGAGAGGGACCGGGAGCGTGAGCGGTCCAGAGATGAGCAACGGCCACACAGCGTAGTGGACCTGACACAGGATGGAAGAGGTGAGGACGACCGCCGGGTGAGAAATGGTGACAGGGACCGGGACTCGGAGAGAGACGGCTGGTTGCTTCACCCCAACCAACAAAAGTCACAATCCCAGCCTTCCACGGCCGAGAGCAGACCCAGGCCGTCACCGCCGCGGCCATCTATTCCTACAGGCATGGGCAGGTTACACGGACCAGAGACAGACCGAGGGGGTCGAGAGGAAGAGAGTGCCTCTCGCCCTCCCCACAACCAAAACTCTAATAACTCAAACTCACTGTCAGCCTCTCTCACGGACAGACAGAGGAGGAATGACTCTGTGGCTACTTCATCTGGGACCCTTCACATCTCCTATGTCATCCCGCCTGCACTTCAGCCTTCTGCATCTGGTCCGCCCCACCCCTCCACACCCAGAGAGCCTATCAGAGAGCAGCGAGTCAGTGCACCTACATATGTGCCTTCTGTGGAGGTTTACGACGAACGGGTGGGCCCCATCCAGATTGCCTCTCAGGCCCGTGATAACAAACACGATAAACACAGAGACAGAGAACGGGATCGCGAAAGAGAACGAGACAGAGAGCGTGAGCGAGAACAGGACCGGGAACGGGAGCGAGACAGAGAGCGGGAGATCTACAGATTTCCTGAGCGGAGCCTCATTGAGCACCCACGGCTCTGCCAGTTTGGCGAATCAAGCAATCAAAGAGAGGAAGGTTCTGTCATTTGTTCCAATGGTTCCGTTGGTAAACGAAGTCAGGATGCACCTTACTCCTCCAGTCAATCAAGATTCAGCCCTGAGGTCAGAGACATTCCTAAACACCGACTGGCCGCAGAGCGGGCCGGGACGGAGTCAAAGTGGAACACTATCAGCCCACTGGCCAATTATGCCACAAGTCACATGGCCGCTCTGGCCGCCCAGCACGGACACACCCTCCCCTCTCCACACAGTCAGTCCACTCACACACAAATGTCCCATTCCCCTCACACAGCCCACCGGCCCAACACACACTCAAGCCACAGCCATTCCCCCCAGACCCTCCCCTCTCAACACGGACATGGACGTTCAGGTGAGGAGGGCAGTCAAAGGCGCTACCTGGACCCATCAGCACTGTACCGACCAGGGAGCACATTGGTGGGAGGGTCCAGTAGTGGTGAACGTGGGACAGGTGCAGGATCTGATCCTGCAGAGGTCTCAGCCATGCAGAGTCTAATTAAGTACAGCGGAAATTTTGCAGCTGAAGGTGCTGGGTCCTCCAGACATGCCAACGACAGCCGAGGGCCTTTTGGGGGTCTGGGTAACATTGGGATGGAAGCGGAGCGAGAGAGGGAAAAGGAAAGAGAGCGGGAAAGAGAACGAGAGAGGGAGCGGGACAGAGACCGGGACAGGGTAGCACTTGCTTCAGGTGGTTCTGGGGCGCTAAGGGTACCTCCACAGCTGAAGAGGGAGCAAGAGCGACCTGACAGCGCCCGCTCGTTCAGCCGGGATGGTGAGGGAGAGGTGCGCCACCCTCCAGTGGGCATCGCTGTAGCTGTGGCTAGACAGAGAGACAGTACCAGCGCCAGTAAACAGACCAGTGGACCCTCAGACCCACAGAGACCCCTGCTGCCAACAGGGATTAAAGGTAATGATGAATTTGACTTTTACATGTGTAAAGCCTTCACTCTTGCTTATATTGTTACTGATACTGGTTGAAAGATGTGTTTGAAAAAAAAAAAAAAAAAAAACGCGTGAACAATATTCTGTGTTAAAAAGTTAAATTGACATCTTCTCATTCATTGAAAAATGGGAAATTTCTAAATATCCTAGATCGGTCTTTTGAACACCAGTGGCTTCCTGAAGCTACTGAAGTTTTAATTACTTGTAGGTGTATTAGAGGCTTTTAAAGCAAAAAATCCAGAAGCCTTTTACTGAAATACACTCAAAAATGACGAGTTTGATAAGTTGAGCTCCTTAAGATGAGGGACACTCAACAAGATGGCATCTTTAAAAAAGTTCCAGTCAAATCTCAGTAGAGTTTCACACTTGAAATAGTGATCATAATCACCACAATTATGCAGCAGAAATCTGGTTAGCAAAAATAATGATCAAGTGACTATTTAATTGTTGTTAGTCTCCAAATCATATTTGTAAATATTTAAATCCTCAGCAGATGAATGCAGCGCCCTCAAAATGTTGAAATCAAATTAACTTTATGTGCAGAAAGACTTTGACATATGTGCTTACCTTATATGCAAATTGTTAATATGTAATGTGTTAATACTATATAAATGAGAGACCTGATAATGTTTAAAAAGAATAATGTAAAATCATCTTTCATTTTTTGTCTAGACTTAGTTCTGAAACACTTGCAGTTGTTTTGAAATGAAGTTCACTCAGCTGATTACACAAGTCATTTTATACTTTGCTTCTGGCATGTTAAACAAAGTATATGTAATATAGTTCAAAGATTTTTCTAATATATTTTTGTCTGCTTCTGCTTTCAACTCTCGCACTCTGCTGTGGCTTCTCTGAGAATCGTACTGCAGGGACTGTGGATCCCCTTAGTTTAATGAAGCGAGAGCAAATGATTCCTCATTTTGGTTTCCATGAATAATGGAGGATTCATTTTCTTTTGGATCAAAGTCATATTTCCCCAGTTCTGTTTGACTTTGAGGTGTTCATGCATCTAATGTGATTGGAATGGTAAAAACAACTTTCCACCTCAAATTACTGATTATGTCATGGGGTGTATTTGGTGAGAAAAGGCTCCTTTTGGCAGATCTGTTGGCTCTCATCACTGTGTTGCACTTTCTGCCACAGCACACTCTATTCTTCAAGGTCATTCAGCTACAGTGCTCTGTCTCTATCTTCCCTCTTGTTTCTGTTTCTCTTCTTTCTCTTTCAGCCAGTTCTCTCACAGTTCAGCTCCTCTTTTCCCTGCTCTTGCTCTTTTCATTTCATTGAATGTCTCTGTCTCTCGCCTGCCCCACCCTTCCTTCCTCTCTGAGAAGGTCTTTGTAGAGGCACTCCCTCCTTGTCCCACCTCAGGCCCCCTACTCTTTTCTCCACTCTTTTCTTCAGCTCCCAACTCCCCCCACTCCACCCTCCCTGCATTAAACATGTCGTTACAGAGTGGAGCTAAAAGCTACAAACAAGCCTTGAATTACAATAAGACCATGGGTGCGTTGCTAAGCAATGAATCAGTCTTGAGAGTGATGGACTCTGTGTGTGTGTGTGTATGTGTATGAGGCATTTGTGAGTTACTGTAGATGTTTGTCTCACGGAGTGTGTATTTGCATGCCCATGTATCCCTGTTGGGGGCGTTTATTCATTTCCTTGCTTGAGCAGAGTGATTGGTCTAATAGCATCAGTCTCTCACGCTACGAAGAGCCCTAAATAAATGGCAGGGAGATTTACGCAGAGAACACAAATAGATAGATGAATGAATGTTGGATGGCTGGAGAGGGGCTCGATGAGTGGGTAGGAGAAAAAGAAAGATGGACAGAGATCAATAGGTTGATAGACGGGAAGAGAGAAGTATGGCAGGAAGTGGAGAAGTGAAAAAGAGTGTGAGATTGAGGAAAGACCAGTGATGGGGAGATAGAAATATGGGGGCGTGCAGCGCTAATCGCTGGCGTTCTGATGCAGAGAGGATGGCATGTGGGACAGGCTCCCTGTAACCTTGGTAACAGTCTTGAAACCTTTCCTGCGGAGCATGTCAGGGATTGTTAAAGTCTCTTGTCCCTTTACAGGCTACACACACACACACACATACACGCACACACATATACATATATTTCTAGGACTGAAGGGTTCAGCACTCATATTAAACCTTTCTCTCCATCTCTGCTGCTTGGGGACCTTCAGTCAGGCTTGATGAGGTGGAAGAGGGTTAACAGGATAGAGTGCAAGGAGGAGATCCTCATGTTTATTCTGGATTGCTTCTCGGTGTGAGGAGCACTGCCTGGTTGAGTGCCGTTCCCTCTCTTTCCCTCACTTTTTTCCCCCCTCTAAATCAGTCTTTTGCCGCTGGCCTTCGTAGTATGGACGGGTTTTGGCTCTGTGTGTGTACATAGTAAGGCAGTAGTGGTATGTTCACACATCTCCTGTGGCACTAGACTAATAACTGATAAGCGCTGACACTCAGAGTGAGAGCTGTCAGTCCGTTTGTGTGTATATGTGTGTGTGTATTTGTACAGTACAAGTGCACACACTTGTGCTCAGGCTGTGGCCCAACATTGTATTTTTAGCCTCTTCACTTCATTTTGACATGTCACTATTATACAGCTGGTGTCACCTTGTCTTCTTCCCCTCTCTCCTCTGCTGTCACTACATTTCTTAGCACATATCTACAAAATAGCTTCTTTTTTACTTCTCTAACATCTATCTCTTCTTTCATAGCAGTGGTAGGGGGGTTTAAATGTTTGAGGAGGCTGAGGCTCAGCTGCTCAATAACCTTATCTAATCTTCTTTTTCTTTGCCCTTTTTCTGTTCCTGCACCTCTCGTAGATGAGGAACGAGGAGAGGACCGAACTCGTCACCACGATGACAGACTGCTGGGGGGCAGGTTGGAACGAGAGCAGGAGAAAGTGCTCAGGTGAGGGGTGGCTGACATCGGGACTGGGAAGACTCGCAATTATTCCTGTGATTTTGGTACTGTTAAAATGTCACGGGTTAGAAGAACCTGGTACTTTTCGTCATGGAACTCTAGTTTCCGGAATTATAAGGCTCAGTATAGTATTGATTATTGTAGAATTTCCATCATGGCCTAAATGCCCCTAAAATGTTTTTAATTTTTTTGCTAACCAGGGATGATGATTTGGGCAGAACTTTATCTTATAGAGGCTGCTGGTAGCTGATATTGGCTTTCTCATTGGCAAATACTGATTTTGAAAGAAAGAAATTGCTCAGTAAATAAAAATCTCACATCCCATCTCCTTTATGTTTTTGGGGTGATCTGAAGTTGTATTTATTTTTAAAGTTTTATCGTATGGAGGTAAAGACACATAAAATGTTATTTTTCAGTGGTTAATCTCATATTGCTATCAACTTTCTCCTGCATGAAACTACCCTTAAACCTAAAGTCAATCGCTTGACCTCCACTGCTGCTTTAGAAAAACAATGATTTTTACATAATTTTTATGTGACTCATCCTCATAAATGTTTTACTTGACATAAATGCTGAATCAAGTTTTGATCTATCACATGCTGTCAACTTTATGGTAATGTGCTGAAATACAGTGCAAAACCGTACACAGCCACAACTCGGTTGCAAAAATAAAATGCTGCAATTCCTGACCAACCGGAAATGTTCTGTGTTGTAAGCCCTACCTCTAAAGTTCCTGAAATAGTAGGTACTGCCCCCTGAGCAGGGACTTTTTTTTTTTGGTTAGTTTCACCGCTTAGTTCAAAGGTTCCTGTTGTGGAAATAGGCCTTCATTCTGCACAGTGATAGGACTGAAGAGGAATTAAGTATAGACAAAAACAGTTTCACTTCTGTTTAAAACATAAATTTATCAAAACTGTTAAATATTTTGCTGGTGGAGCATTGGGGGTGAATGCAATGATGATCGGTGTTAATCCTAAATAATAGTCCTTCATTTAAAACCCCACTGAAAATATTTTCTCCACCTGTGAATCCAGCGAGAGCACACAGTAGGTGTAAAGTTTACTCTGAGATTCACATTTAGGAGTTATATGTAGCAATGAGAACTTTTGAAATTTATTATTGAAAACTTCTCCAACTGTCAACAGCAGCAAATCATGTACCAGAAGGCACTCAAGACAAAAACCACCACTAAATAAATTAACACTGTCTACACAGACTGTATCACTAAGAATAAAGTGTAAAGGTCATTGTTTACACACATCCGTGTTATGGTACCATCAAGATGTCTTCCTCAAATAAAAAACGCAGTCATTGTAAAACTAATCATTTCTTGTGTTTTCTGTATCGTTTGTGTTGTTTAGCTTTACTGTCATAGTTTAGTCTGAACTGTGGATCAAGAAGAGAACAAATAATGACATACTATAGCAGCTGTGTACCTTCATGAGTGTCATAATCAAACATCAGCATTAAACGTCATTCTTTGAGTTTTGTGTCATCTCCAGGGGTGAAAACAGTGTTACTGCCTCTACCTTTTAATCACTTGTTGTCTTTGACTCTGAAAGCTTCTTCTTACTGGCTCTCATCCAGAGACTCCTCAGTTTTCAGCACCATGAAACCCTGAGTCTGTTCACTACTCACTCTAGTGGTCACATCCATTCACAGCGACAGCCAGCCTATGTATGGATTCGATATGTTGCAGTACATTCATAAATGTGACATACCCCTTTTGTCTAAGCACTGTGATCAAAATTTTAGGCCCTTTTGAATATTTTAAAGTAGAAATACTGTTGTTAACCACGGACTCGTGCACCAGTCTGTATCAGACTCATGCCATTATTAAATCTACAACTCCAGACCCAAACTGACCTTAACTGCCAATTTCTGACCTGCAGTGTAATCAAATATATACATAGCAGGCAGCAAAGAGCTCCAAAAATCATAGTGGTGCACAACAGGAACTAAATTACTTAAAAATGGTAAGACAAAAATACCCTTACTTCTACTAGGAGACTTGGCTTAGTGTTCATTTGGCACAGCATGGACCCCATTAATTATAATGTATATCCTCCAACATCCAAGTTGAAATGTAGCCTACCTGAAGTGAACAGATGTGAGTAAGATTTTCTTTAGCAATAATGACTCTGTGCTGAAGTCTGTTCTCTAATAAATTACCTATCCACTAAAGCAGGGGTACTCAACCCTGGTCCTAGAGGGCCGCAATCCTGCATGTTTTAGATGTATCCCTCTTCCAACACACCTGATTCAAATGATCAGCTTATCAACAAGGTCTGCAGGAGCCTGATAACGACAGTCAGGTGTGTTGGAAGAGGGACACATCTAAATCATACAGGATTGTGGCCCTCTAGGACCAGGGTTGAGTACCCCTGCACTAAAGTTAGTAAATCATTTAATATTTGTATATTTAATTTTGATAGTCACCTGTCTGCGATCTCTAGTAAGGCTGACAGAATGATTTGAAGTACACAGACAGTTTTACTCTCTACTATTTCAGTCAAGTTCCAGACATGCAATATTTTAATGCTTCATGTCTCCTTCCAGAGAGTCCAAGGAGCTGGCGGAGTTCACTCAAATGCACCCTGCCCCACTATCTGGTGGCCTGACCCCCAGTATGATGACACCCACCCTCATGAACCCAAACCTGATGGTGACGGGAGGTGCTGCTCTGTCAGGAGCTGGACGTTGGCCCCCTGACCCCTCAACCCTGACCTCTCACCCTTGGATTCCCCGTCCAGGCGCACCCCCAGTTTGGCTCTCCAGCTCACCATACAGTATGTAGACATATGTGTGACTAAGAACACAGTATGCAGTGCATTTAATTTCAAAATGAGAGTATCGACATTTACACAATCATTTGACAGACTTTCAGAATCAATTTCCAAACACTCTAAGATGTCTGAAAGGCGTATTGCATAAGATGCACAGCTTACCTGCTGAATGTAGTCAGTAGTGTCAGAATAAAGTGCAGAAATTAACTGCAGAACAGCCAGTAGAAGAGACAACAAGGACATAAAGCTGTAATTCAGTATCCATGTCGATTGTAGCGAAGGCCAATGTCTTGTTTATTTCCTGTGAATATTATAAAAGGACCGTGACTAATCGGGGCACAGTCTCTGTTTACGTTCCGTCTATATTACAACGCTGCTCCAGAGTTTCTAAATCAAAATGGTGTCAGTAGCATTTATAAGAATCTTAGTTTTGGGATTCAGAAACCCAG
>JAQQZY010000028.1:8040984-8053013 GCA_030068375.1 Ostorhinchus rueppellii | reverse complement strand
TTTTAATTTTTAATCAATGTGAAGCACTTTGGGCTACAATTTTTGTATGAAAGGTGCTATATAAATAAAGTTTTTTTTATTATTATTATTATTATTATTATTATAAAAGGACCGTGACTAATCGGGGCACAGTCTCTGTTTACGTTCCGTCTATATTACAATGCTGCTCCAGAGTTTCTAAATCAAAATGGTGTCAGTAGCATTTATAAGAATCTTAGTTTTGGGATTCAGAAACCCAGAAGTGATGTGGACAGTTGTTGCATAAGTTATGCCTTTAATAATAAAAATGTGTGAATAGACATAGATTGTGTACATTTGGACAAAAATTATTAGAACGCCTACACACTGTTGATTAGAGAGCAGCCAATATATCAGTTTATTATTGTTTTTATAGTGTTAAATACTTAGCTGCTATTAATAATTCACTCAGATGAAAGGCCGGAAGAAAAGCAGCTGTCCACAACATACATACTATACAAAGCATTTCACACAATGGTGGGTCATAACGGCCGGTGGATCTCTTCCTTTTCAGTGCTCATTTACTGTCTCACTCATTACTGTGTCAACTTCAACTTTAATCAGCTCAACAGTGTGTGTGTACGCTTGCAAAATTCTACATGCATCTGTGTAGCTTTTTCTCATTGGCTGGGTAGAACAGGGGAGGCGTTGGCTGTCCGTCCGCTGACACGTCCAGCAGCAGCCCCGTGGGGGTCAAGTGCCACAGACATTCCCGAACTTTGCAGGACATTCCAGAAATGCTTTTCCAGCAGTCGGCGTCCAGAAATAACAACATCATTACACACATACTGGCATACTTGTGAGCCTGCATGTAGCTGGACACACCAAGCATCTGAAAACACAGATATACACACACTTCCATACACAGAACTCCCCATGGGGCCAGCACCGTCTAGACACAGAGGACAGGAAAACCAAATTCAGAACATAACAGATGTGTCTCCATTTAAGTGTGTATAAATACTGGATAAAGAAAGAGGCAGAGGAAATGTTGGTTTTAGTTTTGGCTTAGCTGAGAATGTTTGTCTTCTCTTTTACACTTTTTTGTCGCATTCCTTCAGGTCTGGGTCCGTCATCACTCCACCAAACCCTCCCTCCAGGCTACCCCCCATCTCTGCCAGGTTCTATACCTCCTCCGTACCAGTTTGCCAGAGATCCACAGTCTGGACAGCTCCTAGTCATCCCTACTGAACACCTGCCACACTATGGTACAAAAGCCTCTCTGCATGTTTGCATCTATGTTTTGAACAACAAAATAAACTTGTGTTGTTGGTTTCATGTTAATTTTGAGACAGATGTTCATATTAGTAACAACTGTAAACAAGTAAGACCATTGCCAACAATATTGTCAGCCTCCATATGGTATTGTGGACTGACTGCCAGCTTCTTTATAGCACAAGCAGAACTGTAAACAACAGTGGGTGCCTTGTGATGCATGATACTAAAGAACATAAAAGCCTCCGGATAAAATAGGATTTGAATTGCGTTGTGTTCCTCCTGCCCTCTCTGTTGCCCGCAGGAGGCGACGTACTAGAGCGTGGAGCCCCAGTGTGGTCGAGTGTGTACGGTACAGGCAGCTCACTGCAGCACGCAGCCCAGCTCCAGCTCCTCTCCCAGCAACAGATGCTCCGACAACAGGAGCTGCTCATGATCCAGCAGCACACGGCGCAGGTCCTGGAGTTGCAGAGGAATGCACAGCTTGTTGCAAGTGGCATTCATGTTAGTAGTTCAAACCCCACACTGAAAGGCATTTGCATATCAACACACATTGTTTCCTGCAGCCACAAAGCAACTCACAGTGAGCAGTACGAGTCTTTCTGTGCGTTATTTTAGACTCTTCTAAATACAAACGTGTGAATCCTGGGTGTGTGGAAAAGTAGACTAATAAACAAAGTCAATATTTTTTAGCAATTGTTTGTTGTCATATGAAAAGTTAATTTAGTCATCGTGCAATATGATCTTGTTTATTTTGCATAAGTGCCCATTTTGTTGCTATACACATTTAAAGTTAACATACTATTGTGTAGGTTAATCTTTGGTAATGCATCATATTATAAAAGCCCATCATACACTTGAAACATAACTTGGCTCAGAAAAACGGCCCCAATTTTAACTACTTGACTATGCATTTCCAGCAAATCAAAGAGGGTTTTTAAGAGTTCATTTAGCGGATTTTTTCCAAGCCATGAAGGAACACTTAATCCTTCAGTTTATTACAAACATTCAAAATCAACACATTTTAATTGGACAGAAAGGGCATGAAAAAATATTTATCTGGAAAAAATAATAAAAATTTAATAAGTCCAATATTTGCCTCTGAAATGTAGTGCAGAAGTAGTTGGCTGGGAGTTAGATGGGAGTGCACGAGTAAAGTAACCATACCTTAGTGTAACTTAAGTATAGAAGTTGAGTAAAAGTACTTGCACTCCTCCACATGCTGCCAAATAGAATTATGGTAACACACCCTACGACACAGTCGGAACAAATATGTAGAAGATGAGATGCATATCCTGTTGTGTCAACTAAAAATAAACTACAGGACCAGGCAGATGATAAAGAAAGTCTTAGTGTAGCGGCGTGGCTCAAAGATGTCCTTTGATAGATTTTGGGGTACATTGTCACAGATGGTTAGTGTCCACATTCATTGATCTTAAGAAAAGCATTAAATAGACAGTTGGTGTCAACAAAATGAGCACACTGAACATGTAGCCACAGCACATCCTGAGAGAGAATGCAGTCAGATGTGGATAGACCTTAAACACAGATTCATAAACAGAACGTGTAACCCCCCCACCTTTTTGTTTCAGGAGCGTTTGAAGGCCAGTGAGCACCGGCCAGAGCTTGAAGACAAAGCAGACAAGCGGAACCCCGACCCAAAGCCCCGGCCCTCCTCGATATCCTCCCCATCTCCTTCGCCCGTCCTTCATCCTCGCAAACCTCCTCCTCCCTCTCGCTCACCAACCCCATCCACATCCTCCCTCACCCCGCTGCCTCCACTCCCCTCCCCAGTGACCACTCTGAAGTCAGAGGAAGGGGGGCAGAGAGTGCTGTCTCACCCACCTACACCCCTGCCTCACCCTCCTTCCCCGCGCTCTGCCTCTCCACCCCCTTCTTCGCCACGGCGGCCCAAACAGGAGGCAGCTGAAGACGGGGAAGTGGGAAGGAGGGAGCAGAGAGACGGCCAAAAACCACCCACTGCACCTTTTCAGGGCATCTACTCAGGTGAGTCTAGGAAAAACTGATGAATGTGGGACAAGATTTTCCAGCTTTTTGATTTGTAGAATTATTTACTCTTCTTTAGTCAGACAGACATTGTAGATTGTCTTACAGTGTATCATGTTTCGCAGAATCGCTGTATCATAATGCCATTGTTATTTTGGGTAACATGCTGTGATATTATATGAAGTCCTCTCTGATCCCCACCCTAGTACTGAACCCTGTAATTAGTCATGTGGTTATGTAATCGGTCAGTGACCAACTGCTGTGTCTTTGTGTTGACAGATCTTCCAGGTTACTCTTACCAATCTATCACTGCCCCATTTGGCTCACCTTTCCCCACTTATCACATGCCAACACCAACTGCGGCCAAAACAGAAGTCGTCCCACCTCACCGCTCCCATTCTCCCTCCCCGGTGGCCTCTTTGCCTTCAGCTCATCTTCATTTGAGGACGCTGGACTCAGACATTAAGCCTCAGAAACTAGAGCCTTCAAAGTCAGGTTCTTTCCTCAAACAGGAACCTGGTGTTGAACAGCCTCAGTTGGATGTGACACCAGAACCCCTTGGTCCTCTTCGGCGCAGCTGCAGCCCGGTCCTGCCCACACAGAACAGAGAGGTGGAGGTGGATGGTGAAGCCCCAAAACCCCAGCCTCAAACGGTACCATTGCACATCTCTAGCCCTCCACCACAAAAAAGTGAAAGACTTGAAGAAGTCAGAGGGGAAGAGCGAGATGGAGGGCAAATCAAAATGGAAGTCCCATCTTACTCATGTCAGGCAGCATATCCACTGCCTCTTTCACTCAAAGAGGCTGAGGCTAAGCCAGATGTCATTAAGGATCCAGAGCAAACACGATATCCATCATGCATCACTGCAGATTCTGACAGCCAGGAATCAGCTCAAGTGTGTGGGTCATTAGAGCAAACCAACAGCTCTATGTGTGAACCCGAGCAGCTGGATGCTCCAATAAACTTACACACTCCTACTCAGAAAGAAAGCATCAATGAAACTCCTGTTTATCCACCTATCATCTCCGACTCCCCATTCCCACTCGTCACTGGTCCTGAGGATCCCATGGCAGGGCTGTTATCCCTGGTTATAGCCAGTGAGATGGCTCAGGCCAGACCCAGCACCCCACCTGCCCCAACGCTCACACCACAGATCGAAAACCCTCACATAGGTAGTAGCGCAGGGCCTCTAGAGATGGTGGCCCTGGAGGGGATGGCCCTGCTCAGCCAAATGGCACCACAGGATATGGAGCTCATCAACCAGGAGCAAGGTGAGGAGATCTGAGATGGCTTAAGATAGTGTTGCCAACTTACCAATAGATGTGGTGACTTTTAAAGATACAGTAAATTATTCTAATCCACTTCACTTTTTGTTAAATTCATGTAATATCTCCACACTGCTGGCTGCTCATTCTCTTAATGCTCTGAAATAGTCCAGTGTTTGGACTCAGCCCTGGCTCAATAAATGGGTAAAAATGTTGCCATGGATTGATTCACATCACACTGTTGCAGCTGATCAGTGACAGGAGCAATGATTGGACAAGTGTGTTAGTTTGGCTGTTGAAATGTCAGCAAAGTTTTTCAGGAATCACCCATTTCATATCTAAGGTCCATTTGGAATTTTCCTTTTGTGCATTTGTTCAAATATGTTTTCTTGTTTTGCTTGCAAATCAGAGTTTACAATACATGTATTTACACACAATCTCTCCTTGATTGTAATGACATCTGGCAGTTTTTCATATGTAGTTACTGTCCACTGAGGGTAGTATTCAACATTGGTTAGAGATATAAATTGTATGAATTGTGTAAAGGTCTTGTATTCCTCTAATGTTTTAATATCTTCTATATCCTGCCCAGATGTGACATTAGAGGGTCTTGATTGTCTGCTGGAAGCTAGCAGGCAAATTCTATTGGAGGCCATTGAAAAACAATCCCACATTGATCTGCCCCGAGTTCTGGACCCCACTAAGAAGTACAGCTGGAGGCAGAGGAAGGAGGAGCCAGTAAGAACAACAACAAACCATTGTTTGTTTACAAAATGCTGCCGGATTTGCACCATTTTCCTCCTTCCAATTCAACTTTTGTCTCTCTTCCTTGCAGCTGTACAGTAAAATGTCAGTGGATGTGTTGGACGCGGTGGAAGTGGAATATCGGGTTCGCCTGGCTGAGCTGCAGAAGACATATAAGGAAAAGCAGAGAGAGTTGAGCAAGCTGCAGAGACGCAGAGACAAGCGGTGGGTGTTGTTACACAGACCACATGACTCCAGACACACTTTTTTTTTAAACACCATATACAAGACGAATTAATTACCTCACTTGCTATCTTTAGACAGTGAAACACACCTGCGAAAGAAATGCATCTCCACCCCACATGAATAAAAAGATGGCTTTAACACATTGTTTTCAGTGAGCGGCAGCAGCAGGAGGATGAGAGGCGGAGTCTGACTAGACGGGGCAGAGGAAGACCTAGGAAGAGGAAACACCTGGCCACGCCTCTCAAACTGGACAGCAGGCCTGGAAAGTGAGTGTCCATTTGAGTATGATATTTTTCTTCCAATTTTTTTTGAATGTTGTAGATGTTTGACAAAAGCTTTGTCTCATGGATTTTTGTGCGTCTCAGGGTTGGTAGGACAGTGCAATACTCTGAAGACTCTGAAGCCGGAGAGGGACAGAAGAAGAAGTTTAGGCCGTCCAGAGAAGAAGAGGAAACGGAGGCTGGGAGCGGAGGAGTGAAGGTGAAAAAGAAGAAAAAGAAGAAGAAAAGCTGGAACGAGCAAGAACCTTCCACTAGTCATGCTCTGGAGGTAAGCCACAGTGTGATTTCAGCAAACACCTCTCTGCTTTGTCACGTTTTTTGACTATTATAAATGTTTTTCGGGTTCTCAGGTGTTGAAGGCGAAACGTGGCCATGTGTGTGAGCAGGAGCAGCTGGCATCTGACCTCGATAGAGCACTTTCGCTCTCACAGCTCAGCTCTCTTGGTGCATCTCACAAACTTCCCTCCAATGCAAAAGTAGACCGGTCGAAAGGCAAGTCTGGGGAAGGTCGGGTAAAGGAGCGGAGCATCCACTCCTCTGTCAAAGGCCCGAAACACAAAATAGCTGGAAAGACTTGTGCTTCAGAGACAGTCCAGAAGGTGAAGAGTCAGAAGAAGCGCTCTTTATTCTCTCCTGGAAGATCAGAGCTCAGCAGCTGTTCCAACAGTGAGTACCTGAGGACAAAAATGAAAACAAACTGGTTTATTTCCCAGATAAGAAGAAGCTCTTTACAATCCCTGGCGTTTTTAGATGCCATATATAGATACAGTGTGTATGCTCTCGGGTGAAGCATATTATTTGGATACTGATTTCACCTTTTCAGACATCTATTCAGAACATATATTACATTGTACAGCTGTTTGCAGAAATAACAGCACATTTAAAAAGTACAATATTTAAAGTTATTGCCTCACACTGTCAATACAACATTTAATTATGTGGGTTCCCAAGCATTACATGAAATCCTGATTCTTGTGATCCTTGGAGGGTGCAGCAACATACAGTTTTGCTGAGATATTAATACACATCAGTAGCGACTGAAATTGGATTAACTTTAAATAAACTTTACAGAACAAAGTGTTAAATTCAAGAAGTAGAAATGTCTGTAGAGCTTAAATATCATGCATTTTACCTTTATTCATGTTCATCTTTTTCTTGGCCTTTATTCATTGTCTGTACCTGCCACACCCAGAACAGGCTTGAGACAGATTTTAATTGGCTACCAGGTTTTAGTTGAAGAAATATAGTACATACCATAATATTGTAGATATATTTTACACGTTAGTTAGGAATAAATTGGACTGTGACTGTGAGCCATGAAGGAAAACAAACAGATGCACAGTCAGTTTTGATGTCTTCATGGTATTTGTTGATATCTCGCAAAATGATATACATCAGATTCATCCTTTAAGATGTGACTCAGGTTGGTGTAGTGGTCAAAAAATATTCCATGTTGGATGCTTTGACTTTATTGTATGAAGAATCTGCCCTCTTCTAATTTATACTTGCTACCATACTACTGATGACTGAGATTGACGAGACTAATACAATCTCCACATTGGGGGATATTCTTATCTTTGAAAACTGAGTCAGCTGTTCAACTGTCCAGTTACTCATTATAATAATTTTTTTTATTCAGCTTAAGTTTGCATAATTAATAATTTTCTTGTCAGATAGGGATGTTAAAGGCGTGGAGAAATTTCCTCACTGTCTGACTCTTTATTGCTATCCATGTGACCTCATAAATCATTAACTACACTCTCTCTGCACCAGACTCTGATTCAGAGGAGCACAATTCTGCCCGAGGGGGCTGGCCCCCTCTCTCAGGCGCACGTTCCCGTGACAACCTGGCCAGGAAGAGGCGGTCCACAACATCACCAACATCACTGCTGTCCAGTCAGAAGTCTCAGAAGAAGAAACACAAGCACTTATCCTTGCTCCTGGAGGAAGCAGGCCTCAGCTCTTCTGACGACTCCTTCGACCAAGGTTACTGACCAAATCTTACAGCTCCTCGCCCCTCGCTGTAGAGTCACACAAAATGTCTTTGAGCCCTTGTTTGCTCTTTTGCTAAAGCAGCCGTTTCTCCACTGTGCTTTAGCTTGTCGATTCCTACCTCTCTTGCTGCTGGCTTCTCTGCGAAGTTGCCTTGTTTTTAAAGAGTATTACTATGGTGTTTTTTGTTTTTTTTTTAAATTGCCTGGATTGCAAACCAATTTTGTAGCATTTTGTACATTGAAACTGTGTGAACTGTGAGATTTTTCATAAAATTGTATTGCAGTTTGGTTACATATAAGCTTTATTAAAGGTGTTGATTTGATTGGTACAGAAAGCAAAGCGCTGTGGTCCTTGTGTCTGCTTCATCTGTCTGTCCGTCTGTCAGTCTGTCCAGCTGCCACTGCACCTCACACATCCTTTAGCGTGCTCTGTTCGTCAAATATCCCTTTAGCTTCAAAACATTTAAGTTTGCATTTATTCAACCAAACATTGAATGTAGAATATTAGGTCAGAGCACACATTCAAATCTGATTGGAGGGATTCCAAGATCCTGGTTAGTTGTAGTGGTTATAACTGGAGAAAAAAAAATCTGAATTAAAGGTTGAATTGTGTATTTTTGGAGTGGTTAGCTTGATTTACTCAAAAGTGGTTGATGTGGTCTGGTTTTTTGGTGATGCTGGGGGTATCTAATGCTTCATTGCTCATCTTAAACATTTTCATGGCACAGTCAACTTCTGAGATGTTGGGGATATTTGGATAATAGAGCTTCTCCTCTGTGTCTACTAAACCTTCAAATAACCCTTTTCCCCTTCCGTTACTCTCTCAGACCCCTTGCTCTGTCCTCTCACCTTTCCCACCTCACCTTTGACCCCTCCTCCTCACCTGTCCTACCCATGATGCTTTGAGTGTCTCTCAGCCTGTTCCATGTGCTTGTGCTGCTGCTGCCGTTGCGACATTACAGAAGCTTGGCAAGGACTAGCGCAGCCTTGAGCCTACGCTGCCTCGCTACGGCTAGTCTACGCTGTGGCTCAAGCTCTGCTTAAGCTAGACTGTGCTAAGGCCAGGCCACGCTACGGCCAGGCTGCGCTCTCGCCGCTGCGCTGCCCTGCCCCGCCCCGCCCTGTCTGAGGCCACACCCCTGTCACCTGCTCTGTAAGTAGGAAGTGCCCCTCCCTCTATTCTTTATTGACCGCTAACATGAATTATGCTGAATTGAACTACATACCTTAATTTGTTTTGGTTGTACTTTTTGTAGTTTTAATCATTCTCACAAATTAAAGCCCTTACTGAGAGCCATGGTTACCTCATGTCCACTGAAACCCTCTTCAACCTTTACAGGAAATGCTTTAGGAGTGTGATGGGACAAGGGATGTAACCATTGTTACTCAAACCTCATATGAATATTATACAAAGGGGCCTCACAGGGCTGTCCTCTCAGTGCTTGCCTGTTGTATTGTCTGCTTGCAAAAGTTAACACAGTGGATTCACAGTACGATCTTGAGTCTGTTCATGGCTCTATACAAAATGTTTTCTTAAAGCAAGCCATGTAAATAAAATGTGTCATTACCATTTATGTTAAACATGTTAACTGCTAAAAATTCTTGATTTTATTGACCTCTGTTGGTTTTCTGAACATAGACATGCACATATGCCACTTTGGCTGCTGGAATCATCAACATGCTGCTGTATTGTGCCAGTGAAGACTGATCAGTAAACACACAAGTAAACTGAGGAGCTGTGTTTGTTTTTGATTAAAAGCTCTAACATTTACATTTTTCAACTTACTTCAATGAGTCTTCATTGATTCAGTAGTTCATGGTCTGTGCAGTAAAAACAACTAAGGTTTGTGTTCAGAAATGTAAATGTTGCTTGGAATTCATAAAACAACAGCTCCCTCTTTATTTGTGTTTTTACCAGTCCAAAATAGCAGTCGTGTGTCACAGTGTTGAACCAACATTTGTCATCTTTTACACTGTGATGTCACTGGTAAATATAGAGCGTTTGATCCAAATACTATGTGCAGTCTGATGTAAAGACACCCTCTAACAACCAACTAGCAAAAATGTGATCATTGTTTATTATAATGATTAAAATCTGGTGCAATGTATGCTTCAGGTTGGCCTCAAAAAAGGTTAGATTTTCATTATCTGTCACGGTTGAACAGACTTTGTACTGTGTATCCACATTCATTGTTAACACTCTAACCCCTGAGGAGTTGCTCCTCCTGTTTATCTGTTACCATGGACCTAACTGCTACTAGTAACACACCGTTAACCAGCAAAGTACTACACTGTGTGTGTTTGTGCGCGCACTGCTGTTTTATGCTCTTCCACCCTGTCAGTTGGAGGAAGAAGTGGGTCTTTGCAGTTTTTCACTTCTGTTCTTCTGACACAAACTGACAGGTCCTTCAATAATAAATGATATCTGAGCTCAAATGGTTCCTCTGTGTGTGTGTGTATGGTTCACATGCATGTGGTAAATCCCAGGTCTCTTGCTTACACAGCATTAGTGAAGTGTGAAAGCAGGCTGCAGTGCTTTGGACAGTCTATATTGTTCTACACTGTTGTTTCAGATCAGCCTACATGATTAGGTGTGTGTGTGTTTCTTATGCAGATGAGCTGTAGTTGTATTCAACAACATATTTCTTTCATTAATTGAATCTTATTTTTTTTTCTCTGCCTTCTTTGCCTATGAATCAATAAGAGGTGTTTTGACCTTTGGACCAGACCGTTGCTGCAGCCACATTCATGTCATCTGAGCTGATCTGAAATCTTTTCTCTCAAGCAGAATCCTCGGAGGACAATGACGACAACGAGGAGGAATCTGATTCAGACGATGGCGGCTGTGAGGAGAGTGGGCTGGGACTTTTGGCGAGGTTTGCAGCCAGTGCGATCCCTGTCAGCTCCCCACCACTGAGCCTTCTCCATGACGGCAAACACCGCAGCAGGCAAAGCACACTGGGTAAAAGGACCGCAGACAAAATGACATGAGACAAAAAATATTTGGAATATTAACTGAGATTACTTTATATGGCTTTTCAAAACAGTAAAAGGAAAGGAGATAGAAACACTTGTGCCTTTGGTTATGCTGTGTATATCAGATAAGGCTTGTTTATCTGCATAAACTGTCAGCTTTTACTGAAGGCCTTTCACACTATAATTGCATTTTTTGTGGTTGAGGAGGTTCATTTGTTCAGAATTATGTTATTGATTCATGGTTTAATATTTATCCATTTCTAATTGTCACATCATGGGGTGTGTAATTATTTACCCCTGAATTGTGTATTGGTTTCAAATTGATCAATACTCTTATTCACAGGGTTATTGATTTCAGAGAATCTAACACCTTATGTAGGAGTAGACTGTTTGCAGAATCTTTGTAAAGGTTTAACATGAGGCCCACTCCTCCTCCCCACTAGGTTCATCCGAGTGCGAATGGTCAGACTCCGGTTCAGATTTGCGGCTGAGGAAGTTCCCCTCTCTGCTGCATGGCAAGCGTTCTGCCCCAGAGCTTCCCTTGTTGCCCCCGGCAACCCATCGCATTGACCAGACCAGCCCTACCAAGCGGGAAGAATCTCTGCCTGTCAAACGCAAGCCTCTGCCCAAACCACGCCCTTCACCTCGGTCACCACGGCGGTTTAGCTTTGACCTGGCCACCAGCTCAGGGTTTGGTGGTTTCAGCGAGGATGAGGGCTGGAACCGACGACGCAGTGAGAGGATTTTCCTCCACGATGCAACCGCTACAGCCACTCAGATATCTGCATCTGCCTCTGCCTCTGCCAATCAGAGCAGCTCCTCATCCTCCTCCTCCTCTTCCTCCTCTGGCTCAGCCCCACCGCTCACCCTGAAGCCTGCCTCCAGACCCAAGCCCAGTCCACCAAGCAGAGAGGGAAAAGATGCAGTGAAAGTACGTCAATAATTAATGGGGTTGTTATTCCCCAGCTGAGAGAAGCTGAAAAACACAGTCTCAGTGTTTTGTTCCCCTCCCCTTTTTGCTCTTCTTCCCTTTCTTTTCTGTAACTGTTCCACTCCTCAACTCCTCCTTCAAACTTTGATTCTCTTGCATCCCTTTGTCTCTGCTGACACTTCTGAGTGTGTGAAAGTGTGTGTGTTAAAGTGTGTGTGTCAGAGTGCCAGCAGGGTTTCCCAGTACTTCAGTCACTGCAGCACTCCCCTGCTGTCTGTGTCGTGTTGCTGACAAGAAAGGACAACGGCAGGCTGCCTGGCAGCATCCCACCCTCAGTGTGTGTATGTGTGT
>JAQQZY010000028.1:8021758-8040884 GCA_030068375.1 Ostorhinchus rueppellii | reverse complement strand
TGTGTGTGTGTGTGTGTGTGTGTGTATTTGTATATGTGTGCAAAAAATGTAAATCTGTCCAGCAGATCTTTAGTGCTGTCATTCATATGCATGTTTTATTTGTGTGTTTTGCAACCTTTGAAATCTAGAAAAAGAAGCCAAAGGACTCTCCTCTGCCTGTGAGCCCGTCGTCCACGCTGTGCTCCCCTATCACAGATGGTCCCGTGGCTCTTAGCCTCAGTACAGCACGAAAGAGCCAACCAAAAACCAAGACCAAGGCCAGAGAGGTCAGTGGGATGATGAATCAGGTGCAAAGTCATTATAGATGTAAACTTAATCATTCATGCAAGGACAAAACCAGAGCAACAGGATATTAGAAGAGCACAAACACACACAAAAATAATTATAAGATAATTTGGGTTGTTGTGAACACTCACTCTTGTTGTGTCACTGAGAGAGAAAAGTAAACCTCATTGTATCGTGTGATTTCTGCCAAAGTGGTGCATTGCTCTCCATCTGCCACTGGCCAAATCTTGAGTTTGTTTTGGAAACACATGAGGCAGCTAAAGTGTCTTTGTGGCGGTGCTGGTTAAGATATGCATAATGGCAGAAAAGACTGTGTATTCAACAGTGCAAGTGTTGTAATATGTTACGGTTCCACTTTGAAAACATAATTTGTGGTGCGTCAGTACTTGCGTTTTGGTAGTCTGCTGCAAATTTATGTTATGGGTATCGTGTGTATAATATGTATGAATAGTGACATTTACATGTTAGAAATGTGTTCATTTTATTCCGTGCAACAGCCCATTTCATCTGGTTGCTGCAGCCATTTAATTAGTATGAACTAACATTGTCTGGTTTTAAAGATTACACCACTCACAATCTCATGATACTTCACAATTATATCTGATAAAACTATTCTAATTGTTTTGATTGAAAAACCCCCAATGGCAAAAATGGCCCGCTGTGCATTGAAGTAGCACAATCATCATCCAAGGAAAGTCCAGTTTTGAGATCATTAGTACTATGAAACTAAAACTTTGTATGTTTAGCCCTCCAGGGGTGCAGTGAGCCGGCTGATGGAGAGCATGGCAGCAGATGAGGACTTTGAACCCAATCAGGACAGCAGCTTCAGTGAAGATGAGCTACTCCCAGCATGCAACAACAGTGTACCAGAGAGGTCCTCTCCACTCGGTCAGTACAGACACCCACCATCCACTAATGCCCCCAGACACGCTAAATGGTATGTGTTACTCATCACTTTCATGTGTTACTTACTTTGCAGCTCCAGTGCAGTGTGTGTTGGATAAAGACTCTCTGGTAGATGGACTCAGAGTTTTAATCCCAATGGATGACCAGCTACTGTACGCAGGACACGTGAAC
Source organism: Ostorhinchus rueppellii (assembly GCA_030068375.1). Classification (NCBI taxonomy): domain Eukaryota; kingdom Metazoa; phylum Chordata; class Actinopteri; order Kurtiformes; family Apogonidae; genus Ostorhinchus; species Ostorhinchus rueppellii. Next base: position 8,039,522 of record JAQQZY010000028.1, on the reverse strand, counting down.
ACTGTACATTCCCCTGACATGTGAGTACAAATGAAAAAGAACTGGAGCAGTGATTAGTTTGATCATATCCATGCAATTTTTTTTTTTTTTTTTTTTTTAAATGCTGCTTATTTCCTGCACTGTTACACATCAGATTCAGAATGAACACATGGGCTTTGTTTAGAAACAGTAAATACTGCAGTCTGAAAACATGTACAGCTTTGGAAGTAATGATCAGACCATTGTAACAAGTTAATGAAAAGGAAATGTTTATCACAAAAGGACCTGCTTTTCTTGTTTGCAAATATAGGCAGAGATCTGGCAAAAGGCTTATCAGTTTTAGACACTTAATAAGGAATTTAACGATGAAATGAAACACGTACTATTAAGAACATCTGATGTTGACAATAACCAGAACAATAGAAAAAGACGATGCTGAAAGGCTGTTTTATTCAATTTCTTCTGAAAATCATTGTTGGTCTAGTAATTATTTCTATTTCTACATTGTATACTTAATACTACTTCCTATAGTGATTCTGTGTAAATATTTTGGTTCAGTTTGATTGTTAACAATTTATCAGCAAAGCGATTAGTTGAATTCATACCAAACTGAGTTTATAGATCGCCAGTGACTCAGAATAAATGTCATTTCATTTTGGGAAAGGTAGGTCAAAGTTCAAATTATTTATGATTTTTTTTTTTTTTTTTTTTTTAATCTTTGCATTTACTTATAATGGGCAAAATCCATGCAAGGGGCAGGGCTTGTTGTGCCTGGTACCACTTGTTCAAAAAAGAAATCACAGTGAAATTGGTAACATCACTTGTCTGAATAAGTGGTTACTAAGTGTTTCTCATTGCAATGTTTCAAACTGCAAGTGTTTTATTTCTGCCACAGCATTATCTTAAGTGGATTTAATTAATGTCAGTATGACTCTAATATAAACTTTGTGTAAACACTTAAGGATGCACAAAATTTACATATTAACCAACAGAGAAAATTAAGGGAAAATGCCAGAAAGAAAGATGAAGACCATAATTCATTGTGGGATCTAGTACATTATACAGGTAGATGATGTTGCACACTGAAACTCTGGCCACTACAGTTTGTCTTTCTTTAGGGTATTTTTAATGTACTTACATTCTACTGACTACATGTCAGAATCAACATGGTAGTAAGTCCTGTCATTTAATTTATAAGTCACTGATTTGGTAAGAATCTCTAGCTGTTGTTGAGCGTACCGGCCACACCTTCACACTTTGCTGCATCTTCTGTCCCTGCAGATACAGTGTGGTGGTGGAGGGGGAGAGAGGGAACCGACCACACATCTACTGCTTGGAACAACTACTGCAGGAAGCTGTGAGTAAACTGGGCATCTTTGCACTTCTGTAGACCACACTGATCTGCCAGACACATACACAGTAGGCATATGTGCGAGCTCGGTTTGCACATGGGAGAAGTTTGCTTTGAGCACTCGAGGGGCTTTTGTCATGTTGTGTTGAAAAGCTATGTTTTAACCCAAACCACAATCTCCTGGTCTTTAACCAAGTCATTTCTGTGCTTAAAACTAAGAGTTAGTCCATGTTATATCACTGAAGGCCTCCTAGCTGACCATTTCAACTGCTCTAAAGCAGCAATATCTCAAAAGCAAATAGATACGTATGACGTTTGGTATGATGAATGCTGTTCTGAATGTATGGAGCAAATTGAACATGGTCATTCAGGAGCATTTGTTTAAAATCTGGTGACCAGAGATTGATTTGCCCCTACGCAAACTGACAGAACACTGAAAATAATAATTAAAATAATAATTTGGAATAAGTCAAAGACTAAAGATTGAGACTTAACCCAGGACATGAACCCCACTTAACACTTCGTTGCCTGTCTTCCTAAAGCTTTTCTGCCTCAAAGTCTTGTAGTTCTTCTAGCAGTCTAACTTCTCTCAGCTCTGTGTGGTTGATGCTGTGTCATATTGGCTTTCTGGATGAGACATCTTTGCTCTGTGTGTGCAGATCATCGACGTAAAGCCTCCGTCTGTGCGCTACCTCCCAGAGGGCACCCGCATCGCTGCCTACTGGAGCCAACAATACCGCTGCCTTTACCCCGGCACGGTTGTCAACGGTACAACAACACACTCACATGAGATGATTCATCACTCACTTGCATGGACAATTTTAATTGTAGCTGGCAGCACAAACAAATGTTAAATGTGTTAACAGAGCTGCTCCTTTAGTATTTTACGCTGCACAGTATTTTCTGGAGTCTGATGGTGATGAGAATATAACCGCTCTGTATTCTGTTGCTATTGAAAACTCAACTGACTGCACAGAACTCTGTAAAACATCATTGCTAGATTGAGTGTACACTGCATTCCAAATTATTATGCAAATTGTGTTTAAGTGTCAAAGATAAACTTTTGTGTTTGTCAGTTAAACTCATGGATGGCATTGTGTCTCAGGGCTCTTTGCATCATTGAAATCAATCTCAGACACCTGTGTTAATTAGTTTACCGGGTGAGTCCAGTTAAGGGAAAACTACTTAAATGTCATTCTACATTATTAAGCAGACCACCGTTTCCAAGCAATACAGGAAAGAAAAAGGATCTCTCTGCTTCTGAAAAGTGTGAAATAGTTCAATACCCTGGACAAGGTATGAAAACATTAGGTTTTTCACAAAAACTTAAGCGTGATCATCGTACACTTAAGAGATTTGTAGCTGATTCAGAGCACATGCAGGTTTGTGCAGATAAAGGCACAACGAGGGAGGTTTCTGCAAGACAAATGCATTGGACTAAGAGAGCAGCTGCTGAAATACCATTACACAGCAGTAAACAAGTATTTGAAGCTGCTGGTGCCTCTGGAGTCCCACGAACATCAAGGTGTAGGATCCTCCAAAGGTTTGCCGTTATACATGAACCCTCGATTCGGCTGTGCTTATCCAATGCTCACAAGCAGACACAGCTCCAGTGGGCCCAGAAATATATGAAGACTGATTTTCAAACGGTCTTTTTCACTGACGAGTGCCATGCAACCCTGGATGGTCCCAGTGGATGGAATGGTGGATGTTCCAACAAGGCTGCAGCATCAGCAAGGAGGGGGCAGAGTCATGTTTTGGGCCAGAATCATGGGGAGAGAGCTGGTTGGCCTTTAGGGTCCCTGAAAGTATGCAGAGTATGTGGAGTTTCTGACTGAGAACTTTCTTCCATGGGACGAAAAGAAGAACCAAACTTTCCGAAACAAAATCCTCTTCATGAATGATAATGCACCATCTCACGCCGCAAGGAACACTTCTGCATCATTGGCTGCTATGGGCATAAGAGAAGGAAAAAGTCATGGTGTGGCCCCCGTCTTCCACTGAACGCAACACTATTGAGAAGCTTTGGAGCATCTTCAAGCCAAAGGTCTATGAGGGTGGGAGCCAGTTCACATCCAAACAGCAGCTCAGGGAGACTATTCTGACATCTTGCAAAGAAGTTCAAGCAGAAACTCTCCAAAAAGTCACAAATTCAATGGACACAAGAATTGTGAAGTTCCTATCAAATAAGGGGTCCTATGTTAAAATGTAACTTGACCCGTTAAGATGTTTTTGATTGAAATAGCTCTTGATTTCAGTAAATATGACCTTAATTCTTCTAATTTAACAAAAGATAATTTTCAGTTCCTCACAACAATAAAATTTTTTGAAACTGTTGTGCATAATAATTTGGAACAGTGCATTTTCAGTTTTTATTTTTGAAAAAAGAAAATATAGTCATCATTGGGAGGTTTGTTCAATAACATTCAAATTGTACTCAAACAGCTGAGAACTTAGAAATTATAACTGTCATTTATATTGACTATATAGGAAAATTAGACAAAAAATATCATTTTCATAGTAATTTGGAACCCGGTGTATATGGCACATATGAATCAAAAGTGATGTAAAATTTTACAGTTGTGTGTTGGTAAATATTCGCAGATTTAATTGTGTGCATGTGTTGAATTAGAACCATTTGGTGTCCAAACTGTCACTGATGAACTGTCTTTGTCCAATCAGGAATTTCAGATATTGACGAAAATGACAATCTTATCACGGTTGAGTTTGACGATGGGGACACGGGCCGGATCCCCCTTTCTCACATCAGACTGCTGCCGCCGGACTACAAGATCCACTGTAAGCACACACCCAGACACCCAGTCACAGCGGCATTAGTGTTAATCATCAGAGTAGTCCTGTAGCTGCTCTCAGGTCTCTGTTAAAACAGGAAAAGTGGGAACTGAAATGCTGCCGAGGAAGAACCCCATGTTACATCAAGTTTTGTTGTTTTTTTACACACCCAAACTTTTTTTTTTTTTTAAAGTAGATTTTATTAAACCAAACAGTCTTTTTGATTATATTTAAGAGGTTGAAACATTGCAGACAGCAGCCGAATGCCTGCTGTTTGCTTTTTCCTGTAAGGAAATGGTAAAAGCTGAAATTTCCTGTAGACATAATGCAAACATAAGAGGCATGTAAGTCACATTCTTCAAACCATGAACTCTTCTGCTTCTTCTAGGTGCTGAGCCATCTCCTGCACTGCTCGTAGCCAGCTGCAACAGGAGGAGAGTACGCAAATGCAGTAAGGAGGGCAAAGAGGCAACACCGAAACAAGAAGACAGTACTCCAAAGATTAAAGGAAAACCTGGTCGCAAACCTAAACCCAAACCCGGTGAGCTAATCAATCAATCAATCAACCACTGATGGATAGATTGGATGGGTCAATAAAAATTTGTTCCTCTGGGCTTGAAGTTACTGTTCCACTGAGCCGTCGCCTATCCTCTGAATAGATCATTTACTCTGAGTCTAATTCTGCTTGACTCTAATGTATCAGATGACTTTGGTAAAAACAATGAATTTCATAGAAGTGATGGGCCAGAAGTGTCAAAAGAAAAGGTAATGGTTCCCATAGGAGGTAAAAATAATGGAGGAGGTGCCTTAAATCAAACCATGCATTAAGTGCTGCCATCACTATTGCTATTATTTGAGATATGCTGCTTTTTTTCCCTCTTTGAGTAATTCCACGGGACCAGTTAAGGACATTTTCTTGATGCACTGGAGCCAAGTGTGTCTGCATGAAGTCATAAAAGTGGTGGATTTCAGGTTATTTGGCTCAGTGCACTGTGTTTTTCTCCTTATTTATCTGTGTGAGATTTCTGGAAGTTGACTTCATTTGTATTATGTTACTATAATAGAAAGGAGTTCACGTGTTTTTAACACGCCCATCATAGTGACCATTAAAGAGCTCAAATCAAAAACGTTTCTATCCATTTCATCTTTTTAAAACCTCAGAACCAACAAAAATAGCTCAAGGCTTTGTAATGACTTTGATCAGACATCTCGTATTTGACTACAGCTGTCATCTCTGATGGCATTTTAATGAATTCACCCTTACAGCTGCTTTGTCAAGGCAGTTACTCTAGCTGTAATATATGGCATGTTGCATGTCTGATTTGCTGACACTGGTCTTGTTTCGTCTGGGTAAGCACTTCATAAATGCAGTGGTTTCATTTCAGACTTGTTTCCTTGCTGATTTGTCTACTGTTTTCAGCATGTAAGGCAGTACCTCAAAACTCATGAAGCCACAAAGTGAAAACATCAGCACATCCAATATGAACTCATGTACAGGCAAATTTGCCCTAAAAATAGAGTTGCTTAACATTTTTAAAAATTGTTTTTCTTTCTTTGTTTCAGAAACTGCCCTGAACCCAGATGGCCGCGAGAAAACTGATCCCCCATCCTCCTCCTCTTCCTCCTCCTCTTCCTCCTCCTCCTCCTCTGTTCAGCCCACCGAAAGGCCTCAGGCTCCCCCCAAGCTGACCCAGGACAGGACCTCCTCTGGGCAGAAAGCAGCTCAGGAGAAACCCAGGCCTGCATCCCGGCCCACTATGGGAACCCAGGCAAAACCAGGCCGGAAGAGTTCCACCACGACTCCTTCGAGCAGCCCAACCCTTTCCAGCCCAGTGTCCAGGAAGGACAGCACAGCCCAGCCTCCTTCTTCAAAATCAGGCCGGTCTCTGCCTCCGTCCCTCTACCCCTCCACATACGGGAAAGTCCTGACTGTGGATCTGTACAGTGAACCCAACCTCAACTCTTACAAAAGAGAGAAAGACAGTAGTCCAACCACCAGCAGACCTATTGCAAGACCTACTTTGACATCTAATGTAACAAAACCCAATACTTCTTCAACCACTCCCAGACCCTCGTCAGCCTCCACACCGAAAACCAAACCTTCTTCAGACCACCACAGCAGCTCCCGACCCAGCCTCAGCTCTGGGCTCATATCCAGCCCCATCTCCAGGATGCCAACAAGCAAACCCAGCTCCTCGCTGACCTCCAGACCCTCATCTTCTTCATTGTCCTCATCCTCTGCCCCCAGACCCAAACTGAAGATGCCATCTGACAAGCTGTCCTCCAGAACTGGCTCCATCTCCAGGCCTAAGCCCAGTTCAGGGCAAAATGATGTGAGGCGTAAGTCACTATCTGCAGAGCCCCTTGTCAAGCTTGACCACGAAGGTGTCACGTCCCCCAAGACCAAGAAAACCAAGGCTCTGATGTTATTAGAAGAACGTGGTGTTAGACGAGACCACACCCCTATCACCACAGCCACAGCCAACCAAAAAGTGCAGAAAACTGCTAAACCACGAGCTCCAGAGAGGGACTCGGCTGGCCCACTGGAAAAAGATTCCACCTACAAAGCATCGGTGCTACCAAAGGAGAAGGCAGAAAACTGTGGAAGTTGTAGTAGAGGACAGGAAGTGGAGAAGAGAGAGGAGAAAGTGAAAAAAGAGGAGAGGAGGGAGGTGGAGAAGAGAGAGGAGAGGAAGATGAAAGAGGAATCTCAAAGTAGCAGCAGTTCTGATTCAGAGGACGAATCCAACAAAGGGAAGATGAAGAAAAAGAAGAAATGCACCTCCAGCTGCTCCTCCTCTTCTTCATCCTGCTCTGGATCTTCTTCATCTTCATCATCATCGTCCTCTTCATCATCCTCATCATCTACAGATGACTCCTCCTGCAGCTCAGATGAAGAACGGACTCCCACCCCTCCACCGGGCCCTGTGTCTTCACCCGCTACACAGGAGAAAGTAAAAGAGGAGACAAAAGAAGAAGAAGAAGAAGAAGAAGAAGAGGTGAAGAAAGAGGTGGAGGTAAAAGTAGAAGAAGAAGAAGAAATGTCTCCTCCATCGCAGTCCCCGTCTCCTTCAGCCTCTCCGACCACTGCCACTCCCACCCCAGCTAAACCCGCTAAACCCGCCACCGGGAAAGGCTCCGGGCAACGGGGGCGTCCTCCAAAACAGAAGACGAGTGGGGGAGAGGGGAAGGTGGGCAGGCCAAAGCGGAGAGAGGGGGTCCACCTCCCCACGACTAAGGAGCTGGCCAAACGTCAGCGACTTCCCAGTGTGGAGAACAGACCCAAAATTTCTGCTTTCCTTCCTGCCAGACAACTTTGGAAGTGGTTTGGGAAACCCACTCAGGTAAGGAGAGAAATGATGTGTAGAACTGTCTGTTGGGACTCCTGTCGGTCTGTGACCATCCTCTCCTCTTGTGACTCCTCCAGAGACGAGGTATGAAGGGCAAAGCTAAGAAGCTCTTCTATAAGGCCATCGTCCGTGGCAGAGAGATGATCCGTATCGGTGACTGTGCTGTGTTCCTGTCCGCCGGCCGCCCCAACCTGCCCTTCATCGGCCGCATCCAGAGCATGTGGGAGTCCTGGGGAAGCAACATGGTGGTCAGAGTCAACTGGTTCTATCATCCAGAAGAGACCAACCCTGGCAAAAAACTCACCGACAAGAAGGTACAAGCCTGAAAGTATTAAAAACATTTGAACCATTAGAACATTTAACTCAGCAGAAGTCATAATGACATTCTCCTTTATCTCCTTTTCAGAACTGGGATCAGATGTGTGGTCAGTCAATACCGGCAGCTCTGCACTCCTCTATCCAGAGGAAAGACTTCATGGAGGTAAGAAAATATACTTGATTCTTAAAAACATGGTTTTCATACTCATTTGTTCATACATAAAAAGTATGTGGGTCTTAGGAGAGTTTGACTCGCAGGAAATTCCTAGTGACAATATCCAGTTGCATCCCTTTATCTCACGGAGCTAAACTTTTTAAAAAATGTTTTACTTTTTTTTTTTTTTTTTTTTAATGCCTGTATATTTCACGAAGATGCTTGTATATGTAAGTTACTTATATCAAATTTTCTCAGTGCAATTTTTGTTTAAAAAGCAGAAGAGGCAAACAGAAATAAATCTTATTTCTTTGTTCTTTGGTTTGTCATTAAATGGCTCTTACTTTTCTTAACTAGATATACTGTATGAGTTTAATCAAACTATTGTTAAGCTTATGCTTTACTAGTCATACAAAAGACTATTAAATACTTCAATGCAATTATTTTTATGACATTTGGCATTATCTGAAGTTTCCTCTTCACTACAGCATGACTTTCCTGAGAGGTAATGGGCATCTGCAGGTCCTCATAGTGTCTAAAATAAAACGATCTGAACTTTAGCCTAAAAATGTTTTGAATACGATTTTTAACAAGTCTGAATATTTGATTGGGTTTTGGGGAATGTGTTTTCATAAAGTTGCATTAACTTTGTTTCTGTGAAAGTTGCATCTAATATTGGTAAGTTCAATTGGATTTGACCTGCCATTAGTGCTGGTTGAAGCCTTTTGATGGTAATGAATGTGATATCTGCTGAACACCCATATTAGGGACTTTGAGGATAAAGACATTAGAATCACATGAAAAATCAGGAAAAAAAACCACAAAGCTATTGTAAAAAGCATCTGGATATTAGTCAACATTGGTCCTTTACATTCATCATTTTTGCCACTGTGGACATGAATTAGGAGACAAATTCAACACATACAGATCTTTTAAAAAGGTCTTGAAAGTTTTCTAAGATTTGTGTTTGTGAAATTTGCATTCAGTCTGTTGTGGGAGCTCGACATTTGTTGACATTTCTAAACTAACTAGGTGGTGAAGAACCTAAGAGTCAGCAGAAGGAGTTTCATTGAACATATGACCCAGAACTAGAGCTGCAGTTATCGATCATTTTTGTAATCGATTAATCTATCATTTCTTTTAATTCCATTAAAAATACATTTGAATAGGTGAAAAAATTGTAAAAATGTGAAGACGTGTCTGAAAATCACAACTTGTCCTTTATTCTAGAACCAGCTTAAGCAACAATCACAAAAATTTTAAGTTTTTTTTTATATATATAAATAAATAATAAATATCTAGATAGATATAACAACAGTATAAAAGTATATGTGTGTATTGTGTGTATGTACGTACCCACACACGCGCGCACACACACACAAAGGTCAAATGTCATTTACAAACAATATGTGCACTGCAGTCTTCAACACATTTGTTTCCAACTTACTAACAACATAAGATGGAACTAACAGAACTTTAAAAAATATAAAGCCAAGTATTTTAAATGTTTGTGTGAAAGCTTAAAAGTTTAAAGGAGTAAGTGATGGTTGCAATGAAGAAAAATGAGCATTTACACATGTTCTGCCATTTTGTCCTGGTCCCTTCTGAGCTAGGCTCCATGTTCCTTGTGTTGATCCTGGCGTCATGTGCGTCACAAACATCCATGTGACCCACAAGAGCGGAACCAGTGTTTAGTGGCAGTGAAATTACGGAAACAAAGCTTTTTTTCAGGAAAATTGTAATGTAATATTTTTTAAAAATGGTTTCAAGTCAATTCATTGATTAAGAGTTTCAGCTCTACCCAGAACCTTTACATAGAAATGACGATATTATGGGTTTTATCACAGATGTCAGCAATGCAGAAAACCGTTATCTAATATCAACAACTTCCAACACAAGCTTCACATAAGCACACAAGCAAATCCTCCTTAATCCATCATAAAATGTCTTCGAGTTAACTTGTTGAAACGGTAATAAATACAGTAGAAAAGCAACATCATTCTGGTCATAAAAACTGCAGAATCCTGTTGATACAAATATATGCAGTCCTAAAATGAAAGGCTCTTGTTTGTGTCACAGCGCGCTCTGTACCAGTCATCCCACAGCGATGAGAACGACGTGCAGACGGTCAGCCACAAGTGCCTGGTGGTGAGCGTAGAGGAGTACGAGCAGATGACTCACACGCGCCGCTACGCCGACAGCGAGGACCTCTACTACCTGGCCGGCACTTACGAACCTACCACCGGCATGATCTTCAACACTGACGGAGTGCCGGTCATCTGCTAAGGAAGAAAGAAACAAAAAAACAAAACAGACACTGAAACTAACGCTATAAGACACTGAAACCAAACTTCACTTGAGGTCAAACCATCTCATGGCCGATCTCCAGTCTCATCGCCGATCCTCATCTTCACGATGAGTCGTTCAAGGCCGCCACTTGACAAACTGCTGCAACACCATGATACACTTCAAACTGTCTTGATCAGCTACTACAAAGACAGGAGACACTACAGACAGTATTAAAGGAACTCGTCTCCTGACTTGTTTGCACACACAAACTCCATTAACACATACTGGTCTGCTCGATCGTGTTCGTGGGGAAGCTTCAGAACACACCTGAGCTTTTCAGTTTCCTTTAACATGTAAATATACCTGACACAGACACATTTACACCCACACCTGCACAGACACATGTAAATACTCACCCTCATGTAATACACATGGTAATATAGAGGAAAATATGAGTGTTTTATTTTCATGTAATAGATTTATGTCAGAATACTTTTTTCTAAAGAGGCGAACAGTCAAGAAGCTTTAATGAACTGTGAATGATGATACAATAGAGAGAGGCCAGTGTCCGTCCGTCTGTCCATTCGCCCTCCCTCGCCCCGGGCAGGAACGACAGACAGACACCAGCGCCAAGAGGTGTGACTTTGTGATTATGATGTTGCCGTGGTGATGTTACAGTCATGTTACAGTCAATATAAACGTGTCTACAGAACAGCAGGAGCGACAGACGCAAAGACAGAATGAGACGCACAGAAAGAGAGTTGGAGACTCCTTCCATTTGCTGTCCAACGGAGAGCACTTACAAAAAAAACAAAAAAAACACTTAAAAGTCTATCCTCCTTTAATTTAATCCCCCTTGGACAATCCCAACTCAGGCAGACAAGGCTGCCCGTGTGCAACTAAAACTTCTGACTCCCTCAGAGACCTCAGGCTAAAGAGAGAGGAAGGAACCTTGTGGTATTAAAAGCACTTCCCATTTTCTCCTTTGAGTTTCTGATGTTAAAGGAAAAATCCACCCTGAAAACACTTAAACACTATTATGGGGGGGAAAAAAGCAGCTGCTGTTGTGTTTCATTGGTGGCCCATTTTACACTGCCACATCAGGAGAGAGAGAGATAGTAGGAATCTTACTACAGACAGCACAGATACAAATTACGGTGCCTTGGGGTGTTGAAAAGCATTCTGGGAAGTGTTGGACATCCCTTTTTGTAAGTAGAAATGGGTAACCAATAAAAATAAACTGCAACACTTCATCACAGAGTAACTCCTGGAACACACTGAACAAGGCGAGCTGGTATATTAACAGTGTAGGAGTCGCAGAGCGGTGGATTTTCCCTTTAAAGTGTTTTCAAGGCTGTAAACACTGCGGTCAGTGCAATAGGCATCAAGGCTCTAATTAAAATCAGCTTGAACAGACGTCGCCCACATTTCAGATGTGCTTAAATCATCGGGCCGCAGTGTTTAGACCCTCTATGTGTCTTGTGTTTGATGTATTTTACTTTTCTTTTGCTTCTGCTGTTTTATGGGTGTCCATCTTTACCCCTCTTTGATCACATTTGATTGACCCTCCAAGCAATGAACTTTGACAAGCGTGCACTTTGAATGAGCTCCGCTGCAGAGGAGACTCTGACTGGGAGTCTTGTAAGTCTTCCGATAGTATTTCCTAACGCCCACACCCCGTCACCCTCCTGCTGCTCATGCTGCCTCTCCACACGCCCTTTTGACACACACACACACATCAATACACGGCCCTTTCTCTGTTCATGTCTTTGGCTCTCTTTTAGCTGCTTATGAATTTGTTTCTATGTGCCTAGTTGAACTGTTTTTTAGGGTGAGACTGTTGAATGTCATGCTCAGGGTTGTGAGCATTTTGGGCGGCCTTTTTTGGTTTTTCTCCTCCCAGGCCTTATGATGACGATTCGCCAAATCTCTCTTAGGTCCCGCCCCCATTTTTAGACCCGTCATTTTCTTCTGCTGCTTCAGGCGCTGAGGAGAAATCAGATTTTCCCCAGTGTTGTTGACTTGGGGAAGTACCTTTTCTTCTATGTGAACCTTCCGTTCTTAAGCTCTTTAGTCACTCAGTTACACTATTGTGTATAGAGTTTGTATCAGAATCTATATACAGTATTAAGTGTACTGTATATAACAGTGATTTTCATGTTGATTTTCTTGTATGTCTTTTACCACGTTGCCCTATCTCTGTTTTGCTGCAGAGACTGAAGATTGTCTTGTTGATATTCAATAGGTTTAATATTTTCTACTCTCTTGAGATCGTTTGGTTATGTCTGGACTTGTCTGCGTGATATTATATTATATTTCATTCTGGAGATGGCTGCATGATGTCTGGAAAATGACTCAAGGTTTTAATGTTGCAACATTTTCCCAATAAATAATAAAGGACGTCCGCCAGCATAGTAGCACGTGCAGTCATGGTATAAAATCAGATAGAACGGCTACCCTGTATAGGAAAGTCTGATAAAGCGCTGGCCGACTATTAATAAAGCCCGTTTTATGTGCTTTGATCAGGTACAGAGTGTATATCTACAGTCTTCTGACATTAATCAGCCGTTGCTTATTGACTCTTTATCTGCTCAAAGCCCCGCCTCATCCTTAAGATGCTGCTCTAACATCACCTGAGACCATGACCGAATATCAGTCACACTTTTGCAGAAAGTTCACAAGTTTCGGTCACAAACTGGGATCTCCGGTTGATTATCTCAGGCGTGGGAGCGTCACGGATACACAGGTCAGAGCGGTGTTTGCAGAGTGAACAAGTTAAAAGTGCCCGTTCTGAATGTTTGTTTACCCCTGGAGCTGCTGAAGCACTTTTTGTGTGTGTGTGTGTGAAGGAGACTGATAAGACATCAGACTCTTATCCCCTGGTATTACCACGTACACACATATGCACACACTTACACACCTTTGTAACCCTTTAAGGGGTGTGTTATTGCCTTCCAATCTCTATTTGCCCCCCTATCTCTATCCAAAGCCCAGCCTTAGGCCTTCATACAGGGTCCAACATGCAGACTTATTCCCCCACCTCGCCTTCACTTTCATTTGGTGTCATATATTTTAACAGCTGACTTTGTAAATGTTCTTTTGTCACCGTTGACTTGTTTTACTTTGGCTTGTCTTTGACTTTTTTTTTTTTTTTGTTCTTGCTGTGACTCTTTTTTTCCCTCCCATCTTTTCACTTTATTTGCATGTTTCTGTCATTTTTATGATTATTATTATTATTGTTATTATAATAATTATTATTTCCCTTGCTTCCCCTCTCTGAACAATCGTCCACGCCTCTCAAGCAATAACTGCTGACAGGCACTGGGAGCTAGCTGCTAGAGAGAGAGGAATGGGAGAGAGAGCATAAGCAAGAATGGGAGAGAAAGAGAGAGAGAGAGAGAGAGAGAGAGGTGGACTGGAGGCTGGTTCTTCGTCTGCTGTTCCTTCAGTATCGTTATCGTCCTGTTACAGAAAAAAAAGATTATTTTGAAAATAAATAGAAAAATCATATAAGTTTTGTAAATGATCCTTCACTGTCGAGGGGAGAAAAAGCTATCAGAATATACTTTGTACACATGTCTAATCTTGTAAAAAATACAAAAGAATACATTTTAGAGATAAATCTGAAACCAGATATATTCTGTCGCCCTATACTGTATGTGAACTGTTTTTTTTCTCTTTTTTTACAGACAGCAACCATGTTTATCAGTGTTTCTTTTAAATTGTTTTAGTAACTCAATATTTTATAGTTAATCAATAAACAGATGGAACTGTACATCGGATGTTTTGTGAGATCTTTTATCTGTTTTTATTCATGGATGTGCTTTGTAATGGGTTTTTGTTGCTTTTTAATGGTTTCAAGTACAAATGCTTAATTACGTAATCAGAGTTTTCAGCTATATGCACTGTATATGCGTACTTATTTTTCTGACAACTTATTGTCAAAACATTTTTTTAAATTATGATTATTTTTGCATCATCTTCACAACATCAAAACTGATTCCAACCAGACTAGACGGAACAGTGATGCATCGAACTAATGTGACTTATGGTAAGATGAAAATGATCTCAAAGATGTTAGATTAAGTGGTTTGTTCGATGACTGCAAAATGAGTTCATGTACAACCAGACCACTGCACATTAGAAATGTCCTTCAACAGCCTCATTTTTGCGTTTATCCTCTGAGTCTGGATCAGAGCTCGTGTGTTTCGCTTTTACTGCAGTGAAGAAGTTGAATCATAACCTCTACTGAAACACCTCTTGTTGAAATGCTTTACTTCTTCCTTTGTTTTGACACCACCAGACATAAATTTACAGGGAATGAACCAGAACACCACTTCATTGTATTAATCCTGATGTGACACCTTCATTCCTTAGTTGATTCCTCTCCTCCATCACCTTGGCTCCTCTGCAGCTTTCATCACCTAAAGTAGCTGCTCTTGTTTTCCTGATTTCAGTTTGTGTGAACTGCCCCTTTAATCAACAGTGGACTCCATCAGGCCTCCATTTTGGCAGCCCAGTAAATGAAGCTGCTGGTCGTGATAAAATGGAGGAAAGTTCAGCTTCCTCTGCTGAGCTGCCGAGCTGACCACAGGAGACACATTTTCCACCGCTGACCGTTCATGACTCTGCCCTCAATGAGCTGGCAAGGGTGTGTGTGTGTTTTTAGAATTCCTGTGTGTCCACATGTAATTAAATCTTTGCTGACATGAACGGAGTGTGTGTTCCTGTTTCGCAGTGAGAGCAGCAGTCAGGGGTTCGGCCGCCTCCGTTTCCCCCATGGGACCCACATCAGCATAACACCAGAACCTGCTGGGAGCTTCCTCTGACACACACAGAAAGGTAGCCCCACATCCCAACTCAAACGTCTGTGCTTCATCCTACCTCAGCAGCACTGTACACACCCTCCTGTGGGTGTGTCAGCATGCAGGCGTCTGATTGGCCACCATCACATGAACAGACGCTTCCTATTGGCTGAGGCTTCATTGCAGCTCAACAAGCAGAGGCAGCAGTGTGTGTGTGTGTGTGTGTGTGTGTGTGTGTGTGTGTGTGTGTGTGAACTCATTACTGCTGAAACCCCCCACCTCTCTTCCTCCTTTTACTCCTCAGCTCTTCCAGGCAGCCGTGTGTTTTGTGTGTGTCGCATACACCAGTTTCCCAGGAGACAGGTATCTGAGTGCGGGGGCGTACAAACGCACACTGAGCACAACAGTTTGAAAGGCTTGTTATTCAGACTGGAGTCTGCACACAGACTTTCACAACTCTGTATGTTTGTCCTTCAACTCTGTTTTGTCAAAAAGAAAAAACTTTTCTGTGTCTCTTTCTATCCTGACTTCCCTCTCTCTTCCTTTGCTCTATCTTTCTCAGTGTCTTTTCTGTTCACTTTTCTTTTGCATTTCCACCTCTTTTTTCCTTCTTCTCTGTGCAGATCAGCAAAACCTGGGCAACCAATGCACGGCCAAATCTTCAACTTTCACCTGATTTTATTTATGTATTTTAATCATTACTGAAAGTTTTGTTTATGTCAGTGCATGAACTGTAAACCCAAATGAACTCTCAGGGTGTTCCAAAACCTTTTCCATTTCCAGACCTAATAGTGACATTTGGAGCCTCTTTAGGACTCAAACATAAAGAAACGCATTCGGAATTGCAATAACATCTCCATTACACTGCACAGAACATCAGAGGTGAACAGAGAACTCCTCAGTTTGGGTTCAGCAGATGTGGAAAAGTATTCCGTTACCTGAGTACAAAGTAGAAATACCACAGTATACTTCAATGTAAGGAAAAGTCCTGTACTCAACACGTTACGAAGTATAACTACAGAAGTGTTTTCAGCAAAAGTACTTAAAATGTACTTTAAAATATGACAAGTAAGTAAGTGTCCTCATCCTGTAGATTTTCTTTCTTCACCTTATTTAGTTTTCATCACTAACAAATACATGTCTTAATTATGTAGTTCCCTGTGGACTTGAGTTTAGATGTTTTTCATGTTACTGGGAATATTAGAAGTACAGATGCAGTGTGTAACTCTGCCTCATATAGCAGGGGTCTCAAAATCGTTTTCTTTCAGGGGCCACATTCAGCCCAACTTGATCCTAAGTGGGCCGGCCCATAAAATAATAGTATAATAACCTATAAATAATGACAACTCTAAAGCTTTGCCTTTGTTTTAGTGCAAAAAAACCCCATCAAATTATGAAAATACTTACTTTTATTAACTATCCAAACAAAAAAGATGTGAATTACCTGAAAAAACTGAAATTTCTTAAGAAAAATAAGCGCAATTTTAACAATATTATACCTCAGCTTATCATCTGTACATGTGCATTGTGGATTGGATCCACAAAGACCCTAAACACTGAGTAAGAGTTAGAAAATTGTTCAAATTGTGCTTAATTTTCTTTCTATATGTCAGGTTGTTCATATTAGTTCAGGTTATTCACATTTTATTGTACAGGATAGTTTGTAAATGTAAATATTTTTCATAAGTTAATGTTATTTTTTGCACTAAAACGAAGACAAAAATTTGAAGTTGTCATTATTTATAGGGTGTAATATTTTTTTCACGTCAAACTAAGAAGAAAATATGGAGTCATTATTTTTTAAAGGTGCTATTATTTTACTTGAGATCATATCGGTTTGTATGTGGAACCTGAACGGCCTTAACTGTGGAATTTTTACACTTTGCAAATTCATCCCTCGGGCCTCAGTGGAACCTTTGGCGAGCTGCATTTGGCCCCCGGGCCGCATGTTTGAGACCCCTGTCATATATGATTGTACAGTATGTCTTCATGTAAAAATGAACTGTAAGGGTCTAATAAATGTAGTTGAGGAAAAATACAATAAATACTGCAATAATTCCATTTGAAATTAAGGAATAGAGAAGGAATGTGAAGATGTAAAAATAGAAATACTTTGCAAAATTACAACTATGTCAAATTTGTTGGGATTTTTTTGGTGTCACTGAACAAAACCTCCTTAATTACATTTCAGGATATTTTAATTCAGAACTGTCAACATGTCCAGGGTGTACCCCGGAGCTGGGATAGGCTCCAGAGACCCCAGCGAGGATGAAGCCGGTTCAGATAATGGATGGATATTGTAATTCACGTGACCTGAAAGGAAACAAGTATTCTGCCCTTCATTCTGAACTCTGTTTTCAGGCTGTAGAAAATACTACTGAAAATGCTAAAAAGTAATCACAGATAGGTCAGGGGTTAAATATGTGACTGACAGCTGTAAATATGGATGTGTGTTCAGATTCCATCAGATGCGACTCCACTGCTCCACACCAAGGCTTTTCTATAATGTCGGGTTCATCTACATTTATATTTAGTCTTTTTATTTGCAACAAGAAACTATAGATGGAGGGCACGTATCCAATCCAATCCACTTTATTTCTATACAGCGATGTATAGTAACAAAGTAGAACCACTTAAGTACTGTACTCAAGTACTAAAATGCAGTATCTGTACTTTTTTGGAGTATTCTTTTTTCCTCCTACTTCCACTTTTACTGCACTACATA
>JAQQZY010000028.1:7975588-7986785 GCA_030068375.1 Ostorhinchus rueppellii | reverse complement strand
AGAGCGAATGAATAATGGATCAATAATGTAAAGCGCTTTGGGTGACTTGAAAAGTGCTATAAAAATCTAATCCATTACTATTATTATTATTATTATTATTGTTGTTGTTATTATTGTTATTGTTATTATTTTTAACATTTCTAAATAAAAAGAATATTCAAAAAATGTATTTTGACTTTCTGACAGAAGAACAAAGATAAGGGCAAACTTCATATTGACATGTACACCACAAAAGAACATAAAGATACAATTCAATAAGATCTATTCACACCCCATCTGTTTCCCACTAGACAACCCTTAGTGGACACTCATTGTGTTCACCTTTAGTCTTGTTTGCATTATTTTCCATTACAGCAACCTGTGTTGTTCAGCTCCAACAGAGCAGAAGGGGAGGGAGGGTAAATGTGTTAAGAGCCCTTTATATGTGTGTAAATTTGTTAGTTAGAATGTACACTGTCTCATTTTGCATAGAAGAGGGATTTTATCAATGCAGCAATTAAAACACTGGCAGTGCAACGAGCAACAAACATTACCATAATTAGCTTATTAAGATAATGTGGCAGATGAGTTAGGGAGCAGCTACAAACAGCGTACACAAAGCAGTCTCATCCTTTTAGCTTTGTATTGTTCTCCATAATAGGGAGTGCGCTGTGGTTCTTTTAACACTTCTTGTCAAAAAGAAGGTATTCAGTGTTCAGTTCAGGAGCACCAATAAAGCAAAACGGTGGGTTGATGGAAGTTAAATGGAAGTTAAAGTAGCTCTGTCTGATAATGGATAGGAAAGTGTGTTAGTGGTACCTGTACATCCAAAAGCCACCACCCCCACTGACACAAGATTGACGATGTAAGCCTGACTGGTGGTGAACTTCGCCAGCCAGACATCAAACACGCTGACAAAGACCAGCGGCCCCAGCGCTAAGATGTAACCTGTAGAGGATAAGACACAGACAGACAGACAGAAAGACGGTGAGGAGATGCCTCCAAACTGGGTTACGTTGTGACTACTGCTCGGCTGAATACCAATGTGACGCGGCTGACATGTGAGCAGCATCGCTTTAATCTGAAGCCCACTCTCAATCCTGGGTTTATTATCTCCAGAGACAAGCTCTCGAGCAGACAACACACTTCAAAAAGCATCTCCTCAAGGATGCAAGTGGAGCTATTTTAAGGGTGCTGTGGTGAAACACTGATCGTACAAGTGTAGAGATATCAAACATTTCCATGCCTCAAAAATTTTTGCTTTTGACGAGGCTGATCATCTTTAATATTTATGTATAGCGGAAAGCTTTCTGTAAGTTTTAGATAGTTCAACTTAGAAATTAATGACTTTTTAGGGAAGCATTAAAATATGTAAAGCTTTAGAAAACAAACAAAGATTTGTAAAAGTGTGAAAAGAGAAAAATACCTGAAGTCTTAAAAGACAGCCTCGGGTGAATTCAGTCTTTGAAACATTGTACAAATAAACAAACACAGCAGAGCAGAGTGGATGTTTCTTTTTCTCTTCACATCGTCTTCCCATGTTTGTTCTGTGCATTCTGCTCTGATAAGCCTTGAGGTTCTCAGAGGCCCCGTACTAACTGAGTAACAGTAGACATGTGGACAAACAGGGACATTTTTCTCAATTAGCGGTGTGTCTGCACAGGTTCCCATGTGACGTACCCACAGTGATTCTGGTGTGCATGCTGAGTCTCTCCACAAGGACGTTGTTGAGGATGACGGCCAAAAGAGCCACCAGGATGTACGTCAGACTCATGTCAAACACAATGGATGTCCCTGAAACACATACAACAACCATGACATCTGGGAGTTGGATTGAAAAATGTGTTTTCTAGGGATGCACCGATACTACTTTTTTCCAGACCGAATACAAGTACAAGTACTTACATCTGAGTACTTGCTGATACAGAGTACCAATACGAGTACTTAATAATACCATTACAGTACTTAATTCCTTTTGAAAATGTGCTGTTTTGTTGTCATTAGTCTGACTGGAACAAAGTGCTGCTACTGACATTTAATGTGTTGGAATGAGCATTTGTCAATCAACCCACCAGGGGGCGCTGCTCTTAATTAACCATACTGGTACCATGAAGAATACCATGAAGAAAAGTAAAGTTTTATGAGAAGAAGAAGAAGAAGAAGAAGAAGAAGAAGAAGAAGAAGAAGAAGAAGAAGAAGAAGAAGAAGAAGAAGAAGAAGAAAGTCAGTAATAACAAATATGAAGATGACAGATGTAACACTAGTGTGGATACTAATGTTGCAGCGTTTCCACTGGTAAGGTTTAAAAGTGGAGCTTCAGGAGGTAGGGAAAGAGAAATGAGTTTTAAGTTTCATTTTCGCATGTGTGGGCAGCGGTCCACACCACTCCTTACCCTCATAGTATTATAAGTAGGTTGTAAACCAGCCCAGCCCTGGGTAGTTGTCATAAATATGTCAGTAGTTTATCTCTAACTCACACAGTCGCTCTTTGAACAGATCCTCTACCTCCACAGTTCCCACTGTATTCTCTGTCCCAGTACACATCCACCAGCACCTGGAAAACGGACAGAACTTCGTACGCAGAGGACGGACAGAACACTCCGTCTGTGGCCGTCTGTGTCTTTAACCTTACTTCCAGTTGGTGTTACTTTTGTCACTGTCGTTTATTTAGTTCAATCTCCACACTGCTGACACTACTCCTCCGTACCTGCTGCACTTAACTGTGAATGTCACACTGCCCTAAGTGGTATCAGTGTGTTTGTATCAGAGTACTTTTATAAGTATGAGTACAAGTACTCACGCACAGTATCGGACCCAATACCGATACCAGTATCAGGCATTGGTGCATCCCTAGTGTGTTCTCTTTGTGCATATGTACTGAGTATAACTGTACCTGTTCTGTACAACTCCTGACTCCTCTATAGGTACCCGTTGTGTAAGCACCTGCTCAGGGATATTTATACCTTCAAACTTGTGGTGCAGGTAGTCCACATCAGTGATGAAACTATTGTAGGGCAGCAGGAAACCCACTCCAGCCAATAGCATTGCAAAGTAGATGCCATGGTAACGGTCGTCAGGGATCGGCTCCTCAAAGTCTGAACGGGAAGGGAAGGAGTCAGAGGTTAGAGAATTAAACGGGTATGAAATCAGACTGGAACAGTGGGGAAAATGACTTTAAAACATCTTAATTAGGTGTGAATTGCGAGCACTGGGTTGTCATTAATGCTAACCAGGATGAATGAAGCAGCATTAGCAGCAGCAGCCCTGTGCAGTGGAGGACCTCGATGCTTGTTTCTCAAAAGATTGATCCATGGAATTGCTGATCGTGGGCAAACTGAGTAGTTAGAAGCTTGTGTAAAAGCTGGGTGCTTGAGTTTTACACCTGACTCAGTTTCACAGCTACAGTCTGATGTGCAGGTGTTTTATATAACTGTTCATAATCCTTCCTTAATCCTGTGAGTCTGCTATTAATGGCTTTAAATGATGTAGTCACATTTTTTTTCTTCACACTTCAGTCATTAAAGTCTTAACTGAATAAACCAAGATTGGTTTTACAACAGTGTCTGCTTTTAAAAGCAGACTTAAAACATCTTTTTGCAAGCTTTTGGTTCAGATCAAAGTGTGCGATTAACAGGTAAAAATGTGCTTTATAGAGTACATTATTGTCATTTTCTGCATTTTTAAAGTAATACTTTCATACCAAAAATATTTTTTTTATTTTATTTGCTTTAATATATGTAGTTTTATTCATCTTGCATGTTTTTGTCATGATATTTATTTTTTTGTTTTGTTTTTTAGTTGTTTTTTATCACACTGGTTGTATCTATACTTGCATGAAATGTTCAAATACATAAACTTGGCCTTAATTCTCCTTTTGTTATGGAGTTTTTAATCTAACTGGTGGTCCCATTATGTACTCTATAACATAAATAATTCCTCCCATTGAATTATATTTATTTTATTTAAATGAATGAATGGGTCCACTTGTTGATTTGAGTGTTTACAAAGCACAAAAACGATCAGTTATTCAATGGTTTAGTATTTTACCTTTGTAGACAACTTTATTCCAACTCAGTACCACATTTATGACAAATTATAACACTGATTTACACTTGAGGGGAAAAAAGGCAGAAATGATCCTTTATTACAACAATCATATCAGAACCGTAGGCCAGTTCAATTATGGGTCATCTGAAACACTCAGTTTATTTCAATCCAGATTAAAGACCCACCTGTTCTCAGCTGCATTTGAATAGAGCTCTTACTCAGAAGTTTGGATCTGCGCTGTTTCTTTTAAGCTTCAAGTTTTTAATCTTTTTGTTTAAATGAATTTTATGAATTTAATGTCTATTTTATAATAATTTTTGTACTTTGTGATTTTTATGTTTTTATATTTTAACTCTCTCTTCTTATGCCTCTCTTGTGATGCTTTTATGTTTTATGTAAAGCACTTTGAATTATCCTGTACATGAAATGTGCTATATAAATAAACTTGCCTTGCCTATGGAGACAACAGTTTTCTGACTCATCTTTGACATATGCCACTCTGTGATCCGAATCCTCTGAATCCTCTAAAACAACTGGTATAATTTCATTTAAATGAGGTCAGCCGAGCATGAAGTCCAAATGAAGTGTCAAAATTCTTGAGTATAATTTGGATTGAAGATGACTAAAAGATGTAACACAAATAAGTGAAAACTTACATTTAATGTATTGAACTGTATTTAGTTCAGTTTGACTCACAGTCTTTGCAGAGTTTTATGAGCATTTGGACTTCTTCACTTGCAAATATTGGTAGTAATTTGTTATTATGCAAACTTGCAAACCTAAATCCTACATTTTGATGGAAAACTTGCACTCTTACTCCAAATAATCTCGAACCAAACAACATCCTGGGACCATTTTTTCTCTGTTTCTGTTGCCTGTATCTCTGGGTTAGAAACACAGACAGTAATGAACACATTGCAAAGCGTGTAGGTTTACAACAGCACATTGTCTAGTTAGCATTAGCAGAAAGAGTCATCGTGGCTGCACAGACAAACGAAAACCTCACTGCCTGCAGAAACTCAAAACTAATTAGCAGAAAATCCAATAAAGAAGACACCGCCGCACCTCCCACCCTGTGCGACTGACATTTTGGTGGCATTGTAGCACTGTTTTAGGGCAGAGTTTCCCTTTTTCACACTCATGTTTAGTAGATTCTCAAATTGTGCTGAAGGTACAGGATTGCATAACAAGAAAGGACTAATTTAGCTTTTTGAGTCTGTCTTCCTTTATGTGTTTCTTTAAGCGAAAAGGCCGTCTCTGCGGATATTGCACAGTCTTTCTATTATGATGCCTGTACACTGAGGTATGGAGACTGACAGCTACAGGAAAGAGGGGGAGGAGAAAAAGAGACAGAGGCAGAAAGCAGATGATGAGACTTGGGTTTCTTGCTGTGAGTTGTGGGTCAATTCTGATCTGATTAACATGGCCTTTGTGTAGTAACCAGGCAACAAAACAATTTTCTCCTAACAGGGCTGCCTCCTGTGTTTTACATGTACTTTCTTTTCTCCTCTCGCTCTCACTGTTTTAATTCTGTCCTGCCTCCAACAACAATTTTACTTGCGAAGGTATCTATCTATATCACGTGCACAGGTAGTCAAAAGGTCCCTCACCCGGCTCGGACAGAGCTAACACTCCTCGCTCCGGGGCGTCCTTACTGATCTCCTCCTCCTCCAGCTGGTACGAGTCGAAGCTGTAGCTTTGCACCACACCACTCTCCCTTCCCTCTCTCCAACCTTCCCTGCCTACATCCCTCCATCCAACTCTTCCTCCATCCCTCCACACATCCCTCTCCTCGGGCGTCTGGATCGGTGTGGGCCTGCGGCGCTCTGCTCCCACAGAACCCATTTCTGAACTTGAGGTATATACACACTACACAAAACAGAAGGACAGACACTCAAACCTGGTCTTGACTCTTAACAGGCTGTTTTAAGAGCTTGCATGTTAAACACAAATCCCCAAGACACGCCCTTTTGAGGCAGCAGGTGAAGAAAAGGAGGCAGGAGACCTTCAGATGATGGAGGATCTGCAGGGAGGAAACAACAGGAAACAGAAGCAGAAATGGAATTAAAATGTAAAGTAAGCAGGGGCAAAAAAAAAAGAAATCTGTCAGTGACTTACTGGAAGCAAGCGTGACAAGAGTCAAGGTTAGACACCTTAAAGAAACTGTGTGGCAGTGTGTGAGAGGCATACTGGATGAGAGCAACTGAGTGACAAAGGATGCATGACTGGGTGTCAGCCAAGGTGAGGGAGACGTGAGCGAAAACACAGCTCTGCACTCAATAAACAGACGGCAAAAATATACCACTGTAGAAGGGAGGTGCAAAGAGGAGACGCAAAGCAAAATCCATCCAACATCTACTGGTTTAAGAATATTAAATATAAGGATCTGCTATTTTTATCTGTTTTCTACCTTTGCATATGGAGCACGCTCACATTTTGGACAGTCAGCCAGAGAACACAAGCTCTCTGCAAACATAACAGTGGGCTTTGAAGAATCTGAGATGTTTATTTTACAGAATGAACAATCTCTATATCACACTGTGGACTAGTGCTGGAACTTTTTGCACATTTTAATTGCAACAGGATAAAAAAATGAACTTGGACATAATATGGTGGGTAATGAAATGAAAAGTATAACTAAGATAAGATAAGATAGGTTTTATTAATCACATGCAGTTAATGCATAATACAGGACACAATGAAATGTATGTTTTGTTTTGTGTTTCTTATCTGCAGCCAATAGTATCATAGAAATTACATATGGAATTATTCTGATACAATATTTGATTGGGATAGTTATCATTATGATGATGTTTCTTTATATCTTCAGCTAAAATACAAACCATTTAAACATTACTTTTTTGTTTTGTTTTTTTACTCTATTTACCCCACTGACCTTTTAGCATTATAACTGCTTTGAATGATACTTGTTGTGTTCTGACCATAAAAAAGTTTAAATCCACAAAAAAACCCACCATCTAATTTCCTCACCTTTCAATAAGTACCAAAAATCAACATTCAAGCTGCAAATAAATAAGGATTTTACATGTATTGATTATTATTGATAATATATGAACAGATATATACATTTTTGCCATATGACTCAGCCTCATATTTGGCAAAATAAAGTTTGTGAGGGTAAATTTATGTCTACAAATAGATCTTTGGAAATTCCATTCCTTTACAAAGTACTGGTTAAGTTAAGCATGCTAAAACCTGCAAAAGATGAAAATATTTGTATTGACATTAAGTACAAATGAGACCATTGTGTTTTGTTCCAAAGGCTCTCTGATTGTATGAAAATTACACAGAAAACCAGCACATAATACTGAAAAACAAGTATGTTGTGGTCACGACCCTGATACTAAAAACCCAACAAATGTAATGAAATGAGAGGGGTGCTGTTATTTATTATATTCACCGTCTTGCATCATTCAGCCACTTCATGTTTAAATTTGTTATTACTATTACTATTTATTACACTATTAAATGTGTCTGTGTCGTTACAGCAGCTGAAAAGTGGCTCCATAACCAGTATTCAGTCACCAAAGAAGTAATTACAAGCTAGATCAGTATATGTCAATTTATGAATGGATATTGACTTTGCTTCCCATGTAAACACACTTACAAAATGAACAGAAGCTCATCTGTTGTAGCCTACACACCTGCTGTGTGGCAACGCAAACACAGCCCAGCCACGCAGATCTTGCTCTGTCATCATCACAGTTAATCTAGACCCTGAACACATCATCACAGTGTGGCCTGGGTGCCTCATGTTCACCTCTGGTGCCCCTCTGAAGCCCTGCAGACATTCAGTGTCTGGCCTATAAATTTAACTACTTGTTTAGGAGTATGGCTGGTTTTGTCCATGCTATTTTCAGATGTGACTCTATATTCTGGTTTTGTGGAAACTGAATGGATCAGGTGATGTAAGAAGGCTATCACTGGTGTAATTTAGGTTCTTCCTGACCTTCAGGATGCAGAGAGGAAGATGGTGATTAAATCGTGGCTCCCTACCGAGATCATTAATCAGAGAAAGGAAGTGACTGTGAGAAGACTAATGATTGTTTTAAATCTATTTTTTTTTTCTTTTTGCAGTTGGATGGCTTTCCCTTTCCATACTTAAGGCGGCGCTGTCAACCTCCATCCTTTAAATAAAACGGCTCCAGCCAACGACCATAATTGACTTGCGTTCTAATATCACGCTGCAGCTTCTATTGTTTCAACGCACAGCATTAAAATGGGAGAAAACGTTCTCAAAACCGCAAAAGCGCCTGACGTCCAGCAGATACCTGATGGAGGAACACATCCTTAGTGGTTCATCATGTGCCGTGCGTAAAGTCCCAAATCAATTAACCTCACGTGTTTTCATGTTGTACAAACGCGTGTGCATATTATAGATTGCAAAATGATCAAACGCAAAACAAACAAATAAATAAATAAATACATTTTTTTTAAAGACGATGGATGAGGAGCAGGAGGATGCACGGAAGCCTCTTTCAATTATTCCGCTTCTTGTTTTCTAAATCAGGATTAAAAGTCCAAATCCCGCACGGCTTAGGTGCCATTATTTTATCTTTTCTTGCATTTGTCGCTGCATCCGTGTGGATAAAAGCGAGCACCGCTGCTTTTCACTTGGATCAAAAAACAAAAACACACAAACAACAGGTTATTAATGGCCCCCGTACCTCCGCGTCTTTCCCCTGGTCTCCAGCTCTCCTTGTCTGGTGTCTTTTCCCTTTAACAGCCGAGGTGTCCTTCCTCCCGGGATACTCAAGGTGGTCTCTGCCCCTGCTGCTGGACTTGGACTGGACCCTCTTCAGCCGGTCTCCATCAGAAAGGGGGGGAAAGTCCCGGTGCCGCCTCGGTCCTGCGCTCCTAACGCACCATCCAGCGGCAGATAGAGAGAGGGGGGAGAGGCAGCGTGGATGGATGGATGAGAGAGAGTGAGGAGGGGGGAGGTGAGAGAGAACAGAGGGGGATGAAGGAGGAGGAGGAGGAGGAAGAGGAGAAGGGGGGGGTGTTTGCCTCTGGCTGTTCATCTTTTGCAATCAGTCTTTTCAAACGCACCATTAGAGCCGAGGATGAAACCAGCCAAATGCATGTTTTATTTAACAACTTTCCCACAGTTTTAGGCATTAAGTCATTACTGGTGTGAAATACATTTGTACACATCAAAGTTACTGCCATAAGACTCAGATTAAGAAGCGGAAAGAGGCAAAACTGCAGGAAATGTTAGAATACAGAACCTGTGGTCAGCACACAGACCAGACTCCTCTACTGGCTAAAGCCCTGAGCAATGAGTCAGTAAATAATAGGGACTAAAATGATCAAAAGTGGCTCAAGTCTACTAAGATTAATGTTTAATTCATTGCATTTACTGTGGAGCACATAAATCCCCTGGTGGTCTTACATGAATATTATAAAAATGTTGTTTTAATTAGAGATTCTCTTTTGCAGCTCTTCCTTATTTTGTCGGTTTTTACTTGGGTTACATTGGCCAAAAGATGCAAATTACACGTGTGCCACCAAAGCATACAGATAAGAAAAGGAGTGGGAAGGAAAAGGAAGAAAAAATGTCTCATCTTTTGCATCTCTGTGTTTTGTTTTTTAATACACACACATACTCACATACACAATATCTCAGTTTGTCTCATTACACACACACAAACATAAAGCTGGCACCGGAGCCTCTATGTGACTGACATTTTTATCAGCTCTGTTCAATATGCTAATGCTTTACTGTTGGCAGGAGCTCCTTCATATTGCACATCTACCGTTGCCATAGAGGAGCAAGGCTATATGGGAATGAGCTAAACAGTATAGCTGTCTTTTTGTGTGTACTAGTGTGCCACGAGAAACTCAGTACTTGCTGTTTGTGTCTACTGCTGCTGCATTGTAGGTTGAGGGTTTGAATCCCATTGTTAACAAAATCATTCAACCCCAAAAATTCAGAGCTGAGTACCTTAAATTGGTTGCTACATTAATAATGAGGTTTTAAGATTATTTATAGATTCCATGTTCCTCCAAATTCTGGAGTTCTTTTATTCATTTAGTTGCACATTTTGCATAGTGGCACAAAATTAACCCCTTAACGCCTGATTGTGGAAGAAAAATTTAGACTTCTGTTTTTTTCTTTCAAGTAGATAGTATTTTGGTTGCATTTTGGCACATTGGGGGGTTTGATGCGAATTCGCGACAATTGGCATCAAGGGGTTAAATGCATGTAGAGGCATTTATTCAACTAAAGCTGATGAATTGAACACTGAAGTTTTTATTTTAATACCAGTATTTCCTCAGGTCAAACCAGGGCAAAAGGACAGGCTAAAGACGCTCATTTTGTCTTCCATTACTGTAATCATATTCTATTTTTTTTTCTTTTGTTCAGACAAGGTATAATTTTAAGTTGTTACCTGCTTGACAGTTTCGACTGTGACTCCAGTCTTCCTCAGAAGTGTCATCCGACATGTTGTTGACGTATCATTTAACAGCTGGTCGGCTCAATGGACCAATCAGAGCCCGTCGAGCCGACCACGTCTCCTCCGCCGTGGGTGGTCTCTGGAGAAGGGAATCCCAGGTGTGTGACAGGGTGTACGTCCCCTCGTCCTGTCAAGCAGGTAACAACTTAAAATTATACCTTGTCTGAACAAAAGAAAAAAAAATAGAATATGATTACAAGCCAAAAGGAAGTTGAGCATATTCTCATTTTCTTTATCCCAGGAAATAGGATTTTGCACCAGTGGCAGTAAGGTACAAAAGCCTACTTAGAAAAGGCAAGACAATAAAAAGAAAAAAAAGACGTATCAACCAAACTATTCTGTATCATGTGATTAGGCTGTGGTTGCAAAGAAGCTGTTTTGATGCTGATCCAGAAACACATTCTTGAGATGAATTTAATCTGCGTTAAATCCTCTGGATCAGGAGGGTGATGTGATGTTTTCTGGTCGTCTGCTTGCTTATCTCCTTGGCTGGCTGTTTGTTTACCTGTCTGCCTCTCACTTTACCTGTCTGTCCTAGTTATACCTGACTTGCCAAATGTCTGTCTCTTCCTGTCTGTCTGTCTGCCTGTCACCCTGACTGTCTAGCTCTCCGTTTGGTTGTGTGTGTGTGTGTGTGTGTGTGTGTGTGTGTGTGTGTGTGTGTGTGTGTGTGTGTGTGTGTGTGTGTGTGT
>JAQQZY010000028.1:7924466-7939708 GCA_030068375.1 Ostorhinchus rueppellii | reverse complement strand
GAGTCAGCATACAAACAATAGGCTCATTTTAACATTGTTAAGGAACACTTTTCTGAGGTGAAATTGGTATTTCTTTAGGTGAATGACAAACATCGCAATGTTGTACACCCATATTGCAATTTTTGCCAACATTGTGTAGCCCTACTATGCACATGTTCTACTGTACATGTTCCCTGCTCACAAATTGTGAGTGTGTTGTTTGGAACATCTGGCAGTGTACCAGGCTGAAAGGGTAACCTGTATTAAGATGCCACTAAAATGCATAATGGGAAGGTGTAGGATTCGGAATTTGAAAAAGCTTATGTCTTAAAGTATATACATGTCATACCAATCTGTTTGTTGGGACTTTTGGATCAGCCATTTCCCAACTTTACAGACATACACTATCCACTCAGCAGAGGACCATTTTTTGGGTATCTGTGACGCATAATTGTTGATTCACAATTCACCAACCTTTTTTCTCTCCTTTTCTGCCTTCATCTGGGCGTCAATCTCCTCTGGACTGGTGTACGTCCGCATACGGCCCTTATGGCCACCTTTTTTACCTGTAGCAATGATATAATGTAAGAAAAAGAGACAACGCAGGAACGACTTGATACATGTTTGACAACAGGTTTGACAGTGAGAGAGCACAAAAGTGTCAAAAGAAGCAAAGCGGTGTGTAAACAGGCTGTCCTACTTTACTATCATCTAAACTCAGACATGTAGTTAAGTTAGAAAACCATCTGTATTCGCCTGGATCGTTCTTAGGTGACAGCGAGCTAACATAAGTGCAAAAACAAATTTTAAAGCAATGTCATGGGTTTAAAGGTTGTCCTTACCACCCTTTGGCATTTTGACAAACGACTCCTTCTTTGTAAATTCCCTAATGAGTAATACCGACAAAAAACATAGATGTTAAGGCAGCAACTCGAACTGACAGCTGGCTAAACTCACAGCAGAAATTAGCACTGGAATACTCTGAGTGGGTTAAGGATTTGCCTGATTTAAAAAATCAAATATAGGGAATGATCAATCCTTTAATAATTGCATCTTATTTTATTGTCTAAACATTTCATATTTTCAAGTTAATAAAAAAATTATGTATTAAAATTCTCAAACTGTGAGCTGAAATTGGCCAAAATAATGTTGTTTATTTTAAGGCACTTTGTAAACTGGCTAAAGTGATGCAATATGCCAGGAACGACAGAAAACGTCATACTTTAATTTTAGCTGAGTAAAAATATATGTACTGACATATATAAATATTTATACACACATATGTAACTTAGGAGCCTGAAATTATGTTTCAGTTTTGATTCAGCTCTAATAAATACGGTTTTTAATTGTTTGTGACGGCGTCACTAGAGCGTCGACAGTTGGATATGGACCCCTATGTGACGTCTAACTTTAGCGCCTGCGAAGGCTTCGCGATAACAAGACGAAAACATTAGGAACTTTTGTTCTATTTTTAACAGAAAAATATAAAAATGCCGAAAGTAAAGAGGAGTCGGAAGCCACCTCCAGATGGCTGGGAGCTCATTGAGCCCACTTTAGATGAGCTGGATCAGAAAATGAGAGAAGGTAAGCCCGTAGAACATTATTGTCGATCGTACCCGATCTGTAGCACTTATGCGAGGAGCTGATGGACGTGAAATAGTTTTATTTGTAACGTTTCAATTTGTAATAATCCACCTTTTGTCTAAACCTCTCCGTGTATTTACAAATAGATTTTGATCCCGACCTTTGTCAAACTTACGCAAAATGAAATGATGCTTTGTTCAAATTTGTACGAGGCAAATATGACTTTTTCAGGTATCTTCAGCTCCGTGATTATTTTGTCAAGGAAATACAATGTTCTGTGACTGAGACTCCCTCTCATCTAATTCAGTTACTGGTGGGCGTCTATTAAGGTTCCCGGAACAAAAACGTCACTGTCGAAATTTGCACCAAAAAAAAAAAAAATCAACGAAAGAGAGACCTGCAAGGGGAAATACCAAATGAGATATGGTCATAAGGATGGCCATCTCAAAGTTGTACAACAAACTCACTATCCTGGAGGGATTTTTGTTGGAAAAGTCTGGTCCGCTTCTTTATAAGATCTGTACGAAAATTTCAGTTTTGTTGCTGGAGGAAGTGCGGATCACTTCAGTAAACAGTATGTAAATATCTGTGACCATTTCTCTGTTTGTTTTGTACCTAAAACTAAAACAATAAAAAGAAAAAAGTAAAAAAAAATAAATGATGGTTTGTTTCGCTACAAATACATTTTAGAATAACTGGGGCCTAATACTCTATATATTTTTAGTGTCTCCATGTATGAATCTAGTTTATTTATTTATTTTTTTGTTTTAGTTCAGAAGACAATGTCCAGGCTCCCCCTTTTATCACTTTGGAATGCTAATTGTGACTCTTCAGTAACATCACTGTGACGTCACTAAAATAATTCTGTTCTTGTAATCACTACCAGCCAGTTAAGAAATGTAAAGAGAAGTTTTCTTAAAAGATGGTAGGAAATTGGTGCAAATGGTTCAGTCTATTGTGATGTATTGGAATTATCAATATCCAGATAGATGATGTAAAGGAACAGCTTTAGCACATTTTGGTCCAACAGCTTTGTAAAATTGCTTGTACAAGTCAGATGTGATGCTGACAGTTTCAGTTCTGTTCATACCACACATTTACTTTTGAAAGAAGTTGTACTATTGTTAGGAAACTCTTGACTTTCCTTTGTGTGTTCCAGCTGAAACAGAGCCTCATGAGGGGAAGCGAAAGGTGGAGTCCCTTTGGCCAATTTTCAGGCTGCATCATCAGCGGAGTCGATACATTTACGATCTCTTCTACAAAAGGAAAGCCATCAGCAGAGGTTTGTGGATTTATCTGGTTATGCTGCCAATCATATAACACTTACGCATGGCTCTGTTATTTGTAGTGGATGTTAAACTGGTGATATGTGTCTTTGTTGGCAGAGCTGTATGAGTACTGTATAAAGGAAGGTTACGCAGACAAGAACTTGATTGCAAAATGGAAAAAACAGGGCTATGAAAACCTGTGCTGCCTGCGCTGCATCCAGACACGAGATACCAATTTTGGAACCAACTGCATCTGCAGAGTCCCGAAGAGCAAGCTGGAAGTTGTAAGTCTGACCCAGTTTAAGATGCTTGCTGCATATCCCTCACATTACATTACATTTAGCCGATGCTCTTTTCCAAAGTGACTTACGAAAGAGAGGATCGTATCAAGCATCACTATTAAAGTACAAAAAGCAAAACATTAGGAAGTGCGAGAAAAACTGGGTAAAATGCAAGGTCAAATCCCAATTCACCCCTTAGCATTAACCCTTAGCCCTACCCTTTGGGCCTTGCCCTTGGCACTACCCCTAGAAACAGAGCTGCAAGGGGTAGGGGTTGAAAAATTCCCCTATGAAATGGGACAACACTTTGCGAGCCGTTAATGTCATCAGCAGTCATTAACGCCGCTATAAAGAGATGCAAACACTTTATTTCTGTAAATATTCACCATGCCATCAGCAGCTGTAACCATCGCTGTTCCATGGGCTTCGGTCATCTTTTTACGACAATCAACTATAAACTGCAGAAATGCGATCTATAACACACAGAAATGACATTAAACAGTCAATCCAATGATTAAGTTGTTTATGAAGAAAGTACTTACATTTGTGTGTTCCTTTCATCACTGCTGCACATTTTGGCTGTGTTTACTTCCGTCTTGCCAATGACCTGAACAGAATTATGTGAAACTCCTCCTACCTCTTCGTTCGTAGCGTGGTCCTGGAAAATCTCTATTTCGAGAGGTATACAGTCCTTCATTTAAGCTCTTCCCCTTATCTAATTGAGAATCGGGACAACATTACCCCTTCACGTGAAAGCACAAAACGGAGGGGTAGGGGTAAGGGGTGAATTGGGATGCAGCCCAATCGTAACAAACGGGAGGACAGAACAAAAAAAGGGCAGGATTTATTTTTAAGCAGAGAAGTTAAATGAACTTTATTTATAAATGACTTTAGAACAACACAATTGGCCAAAGTGCTGTACACGGACATAAAAACTATTAAAACACATAAAAGAATGAATAAAAACAATGAAAGTAATTATACATTAAGACAATAAAAGCCCACCCCTCACACTGAGTTAAAAGCTAAACAGAAAAATGTGTTTCAAGAGAGGATTTAAAAATGGAAATTGAGTCGGCCTGCCTGATGGGCAAAGGTAGTTCATTCCACAGTTTGGGGGCTGCAACTGAGAAGAAAAAACAACAGCGTGATAGTTGGTTAGTGAAAAAGATGACTTGGCCCAGTAATGTTGTGTACATGGCAAAGAGCAGGGGCTCCTGCACCAAGCCTTGGGGGACCCCTGTGGAGAAGAATTGTGGCAGGGATGTTTGCCTTTGCCATGACACTGAAAACAAATACCCAGTGAGGTATGCCCTTTAAGCCTCATTCTCCTCCTGTTTCTGCTTCTTTCACTTTTGCATAAGAGAACTGTGATGCTCTGCAGGATAGTATATCACTATTGTGCTATAATTTATTTACTCGTGTTCTTCATGCAACTTGATGCATCATAATTAAAGCTGTAGTAGGTCTATTTTGATGGAAATTATAAAATCACTGAAAAAACTACTTACAAATTAATTACATTCGTTAAATTACATTCAGCTATTAATTTTCTTATTCTGTTCATACAAGGTATACTTGTAGATGCAACTCTAAAATATAAGATGGACAAGCTATTTTACAAATATGTGAATGCAAAGAACTGGTACAGCTCTTCCTGGTTAAGGGTTAACTGAATAGAATGGTGACATGAAAATCCTTTGTGTCTGCTTGGTACTCTAACTCTAACCCTGACCTTTATTTTCTCTCTGCAGGGAAGGATCATTGAGTGCACCCACTGTGGTTGCAGAGGATGTTCTGGCTAATTGCAGTGATTGGACATCTGCGTGTTTTCTGTTGCTCATCCAGGATCATGCAGCCTCCACCTGTGCGCTCTCACACCAAACAAGTTTTTGTTTATTACTCAGTCACCTACATCAGAAATGATCCACTGATATCTTCATCAACATCCTTAGCTGTCGTGGCAAGGTGACTTTAGCTGGTTCTCTCAAACTTGACGACCACAGAGGAGCAAAGGGGAAAACACTGAACAAGGGGCCACAATGTAGTGATGACATGTGTTTTTCTTTGTTTAAAATTTTTTTTTGTACTTAACTAAAGCCCATGGATGAAGATGATGTCAGTAGTTTCTGGATCAGGCCTGTCATTCCAGCTTGTCAAATTCACTGTGAATGTCATTTTTCATTCTCATGTGTTTATTTTATTTGAATACGGCTGAATGGGAAGGTTTATTTGGAAACGTCATTATTGAAAAGCTGATGAGTTTTTCTTTGTCATTGTTGTTGTGTAACTTTTAAATAAAAGCAATTTTGTTTTGTCTTACCGGCTGTACTACTTTTTATATTTTATATTTTCAGTAAATTATAGGCTCCATTCAGCTTTTGACTTGATATAAATTGAGTTTTCTGTTAAGGATTAGGTTGAAGTTTAGTTTAGTTATTTTAACAGTCGTTACAATGCATGCTATAACTCTGCAACTAAAGTAGCTTTAAAACACCCAAGATTCAAGGTTATTACACTGAATACGTAACTAGGCTGGCTGCATGGAACACTCTGCAGGGATCTGGGAACAAATACAGACAGCCAAACACAATAAGTCGGACTTCCATGTCATCTGTCTAGACCTTGAGAATGCCTTCGGCTCAGTCTCCCATCAGCTCATCACATATGCCCTCAACTTCTTTTACATCCCATCACCCATTCAGGACCTACCGGGAAGCTACTTTAACTACCTGCACGTCTGCTATACAAGCCGGAACATCTCTACCAGCTCGAGAAGGGCATAGTTATGGGATGCGCCATCTCTCTTATCCTCTTTACTGCCACGTTTGAGGTAATCCTGTGGGTGGAAGACAGATGGTCCAAGGTATAAGGGCACCAACAGGCCAAAGACTTCCTGCCATACAGGCCTACATGGATGACCTGACCACTCTCCTCCAAACAGCAGTCTGTACATCCAGACTCCTCAAACGACTGGAAGAGCTGCTAGTATGGGCCCGTATGAAGATCAAGTCTACAGTCTCGTAGCCTGTCAATCCGGAAGGGGGTAAGGAATGACAACATCTCCTTCAATGTGAACAGTGAGAGAATCCCCCCATTGGTGGAAGAACCTGTGAGAAGCTTAGGCAGACTCTACACAGCTGACCTGTCAGAAAAGAAAATGGCTTCAATGGTCCTAACTCAACTTGAGAATGGCTTGCACAAGATCGACCAGTCCCCCCCCTGCCAAGGAAATTCAAGGTCTGGTGTTACCAGTTCACGGTTTACCAACGCCTTATGTGGCCCCTGAAACTGAGTGACATCACCTGGACAACCATCCTGAAACTGGAGTCAAAAGCCAACAGCTTCATCTGGAAATGGCTTGGCGAAGGAGAAGGTGAGGCACTTATTTGAGCTGAGAGACTCACCAGATTGGCTATCCAAACTGCCAATCCCCAGGTTCGAGCAGGACGCAAATGGAGTGCAGCCCTAGTAGTAGACCAAGGCATAGATCGACTAAAACATTAGGAAGTTTTTGGTTTCCCACAGCAGGGCAGGGCTGGCCTAGGATCGGAAGCAGTGTCCAAGAGGTGGTCCGGAGCAACCAAAAAGGAGAGGAAAGCTCTCATCATCTCTGAGGTTGCCAGGATGGAGGCAGAAGGCTATAAGATCTCAGCTGTGAGCCAGCACCAGCAAGGCAGGTGGACCACTTGGGAGGCCATGACCAGTAGGACCATAACATGGGCAGACATGTGGAAGACACCTCAGGCCAGACTGAGTTTCCAGATCAGGGTCACCTACGACCTACTCCCTTACCCTCGGAACTTGTCCATCTGGTACTGCTCAGAGGAACCCTGTCAACTCACGAGCACTCCAAACCCAAGCCTGAAGCATATCCTCTCAGGCTTCAAGACAGCACTGTCTTAGGGCAGGTACAGATGACGACATGACAAGGTCCTGAGCAAGCTGGCCGAGATACTGGAAACCCATAGCCTGGAAGCAAACAAGGCCAGTACACCTACAGCCCAGAGGTGGATCCAGTTCCTTAAGCAAGGGAGAGAAGTGCAGTGCTGCCCCAGACCGAACCATCCCTCCTGACATTAGGAGGCGAGTGGCAGTTAGCGGCTGACCTCATCTGCCAGCTGAAATTCGCCACAGAGATCATCACAACAGCACTGCGCCCATCATGCTCTGGTCAGTTCCTGCCAGAACAGTTGTTGGCAGAACTCACCGTACCATGGGAAGAAGAGGTAGAGGCCGCACACGAGCGAAAGAAGGAGAGATATGCAGAACTGTCAGCCGTGTGCTCGCAAGCTGGGTGGAGGCCATTCACTTTTCCAGTGGAAGTCGGGTGCAGGGGTTTCACAGGAGCATCCACACAGTGATTCCTAAAAACACTGGGCCAAAAAAGGAAGCAGGCCATGTAAGACCTGGCAGAGGAGGCAGAGCAAGGGAGCTTTTGGCTCTGGCTCCAGAGGAAAGACAAGGCATGGGGAAAAGATGGATCCTAGGCAGGCTGCAGGGAGTGGTAGGGAGACGTCCCTGCCGCTGCCCCACCTCCCAGAGATGTTCCGGGAATAATTGGGCGAAACATATGAGAAGGGTGGCTCCCGGCTGACGACCCTGCAGCCTGCACAATGGCACCGTCGGAGGCACAACAGGCAAGAATGCCAAGCAGGTGGATTCACCTGTGCTCACATCTAAAACTGAGAAAATATTTTGTTGAATTAAAATAAGTGAAAGTTTTTTAAAATATAAAACCTTGGCATATGATCAATGGAAGAAGCAAATGTTTTCTTCAGTGTTTGCTGCTGATAAACATTGGTTTTGTAAATCATATTTTCATGTACATTTAAGCCTTTCATCCAGCCGTTTCTGTCAATCAAAACTTTCCTCCTTGTACCTGAAAAATGCAAAGTAAATACAACTAAACTACAGCATCATCTAAAACTTGAAACAAAATTTCTCAAAATAAAAACAATAAAATGTTGGGACTGTCCCATCATAAACAAGAGACAAAACCACTGTAGATTACAGCAGAACAGTCAGAATCTTCTCACATAACTGAAATTCACAGTATATCTACTAAATATCGGATCTAAGACATAAACATCTCTATCATACAAATAATTCAGGATAAGTTATCAGTATTTTCAGGAACATGTTCTGATAACATTTTTTATTGCAACATTCTCTTCAGTCAGCAGTTAGCTAATTCCCCAGCACCAGCAGGCCAATTAGATGTTTTCACAGATGAGATTGATTATTCATGACACCTCACGCTCGCACATCCGTCATCGCCAAAGCAAGTCACACTGACACAAGCCTGTTGGAATATTTAATGTTTAATGATGATCTGTAGGTTGCATTGGTGTCTTCTCCTCATCAGGATCTCACAGTGAGATTTATGATAATCAACATGGCATATTATTCTCATCACTCCTACTTTAACCTGGCACCAGCTCATTGGAAATGATTTCAAATAATTTAGTGGATTAAAGGAATATCATAAACATTACATAAAAGCATTAAGATATTCACAACGTGCTTTATTAAAACCACCGACAATGAAGCCCCCTTGTGATGAGATAGAAAAGGGACATGAACACATGATATGGCAACATAAGGACACTGAGTGACAACATGTTAAGCACACTGTGGTATGGCTTGTTCATATTACATTCAGCTTTTTGCATTAGAGGAGTGGCTGAAAAAAGGATCAAAGCAGGAACAATGTTAATCAAGCACTGAAAATGAAGATAAACA
The DNA here is from genome assembly GCA_030068375.1 of Ostorhinchus rueppellii. Classification (NCBI taxonomy): domain Eukaryota; kingdom Metazoa; phylum Chordata; class Actinopteri; order Kurtiformes; family Apogonidae; genus Ostorhinchus; species Ostorhinchus rueppellii. The sequence goes on along the minus strand of JAQQZY010000028.1, from coordinate 7,930,851 downwards.
CTGCACTAAACTGAAATAATACATCAGGTGGAATGTACAATGTGAGGTTAAAATTTAAAAGCAGAGGCAAGTTGGTGCAGTGACACAATTTACAACATAAGAACTAAAAGAAGCTTTTGTTCAAAGCTACCATGATCCAACATGGCTTGACCTTCACATTGAAACTCTGACCATGCAGTCACAAGTACAGTAATACCGTCCTAGATACAGATTCATAGCTCCATCACAGAGTTAAGACAGCAAAATCTAAACACTAACAGACGTACTTCTTCAGTGGTTCACTAGCCAAATGCAGCAGGACTGTAAAGATTTCTTACATCTGCAGTTCTCCAGCAACAGAGAGTTAACAGAGTAGTCAGCATAAATATCCAAATTTAGTCCAGACAGCAAGGGCAGAAATATTATATCCACTGAGAAAAACAAAATTACGCCGAAAGGCAACTCTTAAAAATCAAAATATCTGATTAAGTTTTATTTTTACTGGCAAGTGAGGTGTTTTTTTTCTCCATGATAAAATCTATACATACAACTGTCATGGCAACATCTCCTCAAACTGTCCAGCATCTTCTCAGCATCAGTTGATCAAAATATAACTAACAGGAAAATTATCAGTACGGTGATTCACCCTGGCACAACACAATCTCATGCTGACAGCACAACACTCTCACACAACTTTAAGACAACAGAGTATTTAATACATTTAGGTTAAGTGGCTTTCAAACTTTCCTGACCGAGTGAGTAATATCAATGAAAATGCTTTCCAGCATTAAGTCAGTTTTGGCCGCTGTTGGCCCTACATGGGTGAGTATTAGTGTTATTTTTCTGGACATGCAATATGGCGCATAGCTGACCGGGTCTAATTTGTGCTGCAAATACACTTCCTCATGCACGACGACCTGATGTAGCCACTGGGAATGTTTCCTCCATGCCCTCAGAAGTCAAATAAATTTAAAATCCAACATCACAAAACGGACATTCATCGTTTATCGCAGGAATGTGTGTTGAGAAATCAGCAAGAGTGAGCTTGACAGACAGACAGAGAGAGAGAGAGAGAGAGAGAGGGGAAAAAGTGCAAAAAAACATTTAAAAGTTTTGGCTTTTAAAATTAAAAGAGCTCTCGCAAAAGAGAGCGGCTTGTCACAAAACCAGCTGTGACAAGAGGCCTACATGAAAAACTGATAATCTTTCATGGATGGCTCTTTTCTAAAATGTCAGCATATGGGGAGTTTTTACAGTTATCCTGAAAAACATGTTTACGTACAGCTGAGATTATGTCACAGAGAGCAGCCTGTTCAGTGATTGGAGGGTGTGATAGTAATGCAGAGCTGTGTTTGGCAAGCTGACTGAGACACAGACACAGGCAGCCTCGCTCTTGTAAGATGAGGTTTTTACTGTGTGTGTCTGTGGTGTCAGAGGACTGGCCTTAAACAAAACCAGCCAAGTAACATTTATTTGTATGAAAGCAAAAAAACACTCCAATGACTCGGAGGACAGCAAGTACAGTGGATGTTTGTCTGCTCTGACAGTGTTATGTGTTTACTTGTTGAGTGTCAATATCCTCAAATACACATTGCTCACTGACATTCACTACTCACTCCTGTTTCCTACACAGAGAGGAAACGGAGAAGAAGAAAGTCACAGGTAAAACAATAACCAGTGCATGATGTCCAAAAACTAAAATGATCTTATTATTAAGGTCACCTTTGTTCCATTAAAACCAAAGGCTCAGAGAAGATTCCTGCTAAAATGTATGAGGGAATCCACCTCCCAGTGCAGTCTAGATCTTGTATAAAACGCTGGTAGTGTAGTTAAAAGCAAAACAAGGTGCTGCTGCACTGCTCCCTGTGGCAGGCTGCAGGTACTGCTGGGTGATGAGCTGGCTGAGGTAGAGCAGTATCTGGCTGTCCTCCTCACCCAGACCCAGCTGCTCCTGTAGGAAGCAGCGCCGTCGACCATCCACAACCTCAGGTCCCTCTGTGGAGCTGACGGGCAGGTGGAGGTGGTGGGTGAAGGTAAACAGGAAGGCCTTGGCAGCCAGGCGACACAGCATACTCTGGATATGAAGGAAATACGTTGAACCGCGACGGATATAGGTTCGGTGGTCAGCTATGTTGGCGAGAAGCTGGCCTCGGTAGGGCGGGCAGCGCAGAGTCTTCTGATCAGTGTCCAAGATGGAGATGTAGCGGCTGTAGCGGGAAAGTGAATAAAGCATGCTGGAACCCACAGGAGATGCCATTCTGAAAAAGAAAAAAAAAGAAAAAAAGGTTTTAGTTCATTTGTAACTGTTCAGTGTATCCTATAAATAATCCCATCTGTTAACGAATCAGAGGACAAATATCTTTTCTCAAGAATACAATTACTCTTTTAAAAGTTCAGTGTGTGATTTTCAATGATAATTAGTGGTGAAGTTGCAGTTTTATAACCAACTGAATACTTCCTCATCCTTGACTGGAATGACTACAAACAATGTAAAGTTTGTCATTAGAGCCTGTGTTTAATGTAACTGTTCTGGGCTTTTTAGTTAAAAGGATATTATCAACTGCGGACCACACTGAAAGATACACTATATCAGGGGTGTCAAACTCATTTGAGTCCAGGGGCCACATTCAATCAAACTTGATCTCAAGTGGGCCGGACTAGTAAAATAATAACATAATAATATATAATTAATGTTCACTCCAAACTTTTCTCTATGTTCTAGAGTGAAAAAAGTAAAATTATATGATGAAAACATTTTAATCTACAAACTATGCTTTAAAACAATGGGAATAATATGGGAAAACTGAAAAAACAAATATAATTTTAATAATATTCTGCTTCAATTTATCATCTTCACAGCTACGTTATAACAGATCACAGTGAATCAAAAATACACAAAACATTCAGGAACAGATAATATTGTTAAAATTGCACTTCTCTTAGGACATTTCAGGTTGTTTATATTTCCTCAGATTATTCTTGCAAAATTGCATAATTTGCACATTTAGCAAAATTATGCTTTGTGTTGGTGTAAATACATGAAAATGTTTACAAGGTTGTGAGTATTTATTGGATATTATAGTAGTGTTTTACCAATGTAATGTGACCCACTTGAAATTGAATTGGTCTGTATATCGTCCCTGAACTAAAATAATTGTTAATATCTTGGTTTAATTTTTGTATTTCACAAAGTCATCACAAGGGCCGGACTGGACCCTTTGGCGGGCCGGATTTGGCCCCCGGGCCGCATGTTTGACACCCTTGCTCTATATAGACAAAGTATTAGGACACAATGAATTCAGGTGTTTTATCGCTATCAGGAGTTGTGCGACAAATACATAATAATTTGTACATGAATAGGTTTACTTTTTTGGGTGGGGGTCCTGTAGTCTTTTCTGTTTGTTTCAGGTTTGATTTTGAGATGGGTGTTTTGGTTTGTTTGTACTCATTAAGAGTCAGTGCCTGGGTTTTGTAGATTTAAATAAAATCATATTAAAAAAAAAAAAAAAAGTTGGGCGACAAAACCATAATGTCATCGTATCATTTTATGTTGTGATATATTATTACAATAAACATTTAATTTTGTCTTCAGGGTTTATTTTGTTTTCATTTAAAATGCTTACAAAACACTTCAGAGCATTATTATTATCTATATTACAAAAGCCAAGTGACCTTTGTGTGCATGTATGTGCATCTGCTTTCCAGACAACCCCCACCCCAATCACCAGTAAGCTTTGCTCAGCTCCCATTTTATCAACTCTACTGCTTCTAGAACCAGTGGATTCTCACGGGTCAATGCACTAGTTTTCACTTATTTTCTTAATTTATTTTTTAATCGTAATTTTTTTTTATATTATACCTGTAGCCTTCCAAAATATTTGTCACATTCTGACCAGAAATAATCATTTTAAAGCACAAGTAACAATTGGGTTTCTCTACCTCTCACTCAGGAAAAAAAAAAATAAAAATCAGCCTTTCAACTGAAAAAAAAAAAAAAAAAATTTTAATATGACTTAATCATAGTTATTGAAGTCCTACATGCTGTAGTATGTGTCCCAATATTTTTGTCCATGTAGTGTAGTAGGTGACAGAAATACACGTCAACTCCACCACCTGCTGTAAAATGGAAAAAAAGAAAAAATGCCTGTTCTGTAGGTATTAGGAGGTTATTATTGTAAAATAATACATACATAATATTTATTTTCCAGTAATTACAGAGTAACAAATGTAATACTAGTTTAAATTTCTGCAATTAGATCCTCATGCCGTCTTAAATTTCACTCACTAGACCTATGAATAGTTTCTCTTCATCCTCTAATGCCTATGATTATATTAAAAAGTGTAATGCATTTATATCATTTATTTCAGTGGTTTCTATTCACTTAACACTGCATCTAACTAACTACTACTACTACTACTACTACACACACGTTCCCAACCCTGGAGGCATCAGTGCATTGGGGAGGCCTTTGGAATCAGAAAGGTGAGAGGGTGGCGCTCAGGCACAAATGGGGTGCATTACTAACTACTGTTGTACATCACAACATTATACATCATGCAACACTAGGGGTGTTAGAAAATATCGGTTCTAAAATATATCCTGATATTTCATTTCACAATACTGTATCGATATTAAAAAGTAGTGTATCGATATCTTTAGGTATTTATTCAAATGCAGATATAGCAAGAAGTTCATTTTTGTTTTTCGTTTTTCTTTATCGTTGATATTTTATTCATTATTATTTAACAGCGTTTTATTAAATAATGTTTATTTGAAGCATCGTAAAAGCACTTTTTACTGTTCCTCTGTTGGGATCACACAAAAATAATGTTATGAACTAATAGAATAGGAACATTTGAGCAGGATCTGAAACTATAATGTCTGTAAAACATAATGTAAGTTTGAACAGGAACATTTTGTGATGTAGCATCAGATCCTGTTGTGATCAAATAAAAAAGTGTTTAGTATTTGTGCAGATTTCAAGTGTAATTAAATTCTTCAAGGAAATAATTTTTCAAAGAGAAACAAACAAAAAATTGCCTTTTTAACACTATCATGATAAATCGTATCGTGATCCTAGTATTGTGATTTGTATCGTATCGCCAGAGTCTTACCTATACACACCCTATGCAGCCCCCCCCCAGTGCAAGGTGTCAGCATGTGGTCAGTCTTTATCTACAGCGTTGTATAACCCAGCATGTCCTCCACATACAGGTCTGTCACGTTACTTTTACAGTTATGTACATTTTTGTGGTGGATCAGGGGGCCAAGTCCAAGAATTTTGCGGTTTTATCTTTAACAATGCAAGAAATTGCCTTTTTAAGTATATTTTTTGCATCATCTGGATGCCCTTCTATTACTCAGTTTCAACTCACTTTTTGTTACATCATGTTAATGCTGGTAAGTAGTGAAAAATGCACAATGATCATGAAAACATTTTTGCCCCCCCCAATTCTCACATATATTTAGTTTACCATCAGATAAAGTGGACAATAACAACGCATTACATTTTTATATTTGAGAAACTGAACCCTGCAAACCCTTGACATCATGGAAACTGACTAAAGGAATTCTAACACTAGAAATCTACTCTTTTCAACTAATGACTAACAGTTCTAATCTCCACCCTCTACCTTTTATAACAGTGATGCTACTTGTCACCAGATAATGAATACACATACAGCTCCAATAGAATATAGTTGTACATCAAGAAGCAACAGCCCACAGATTAGAGAGATGAAAAAGTCGTTCAAGGACCGAGATGAAGCAGGAGGGTGAATAATTGAATAGTTTGTTGTGAGTCATCGCGCAGTGACTCACACCAGCTTAGTAACAGTGGAGTAAAGGTGTAAAAGAGAAAGGAAATATACCATCAAGGAAAAACTTGATGCAGACTGAGGCAATCTGTGAGCGTCAAACTTATTATTCGATTGTGCGCTGTCAAAATAATACAATTTTAGTAGAGGATTAATTGTCATGCATATCATCACACGTGTCAACTAACAAATTGCCTTTTTCAATTAATTTGGTGCTACTAGTATGATATATACACATCTTCCAAAGAAAAGGATGGAGATGATTATCACGGTTATGTAAAATAATTTTGTTTAGCTAAAATAATTGCACTAAGTCAACTATGTACACTGTAAAAAGTAAAACACTGAATGAACTTGAAAAATTTTTCTTCAGTAGGTCACACATTAAAAAAAAAAGAAAAAAAGAAAAATCAGTTGAGTGAACCAAATTAAATTGCATTACATTACATTTAACGTACTTTAATTTGGTTCACTAAACTAATTTTTTTGTATGTGACCTATTGAAGAAAAAATTTTAAAGGTCCCATATTATGCCCCTTTTCAACATATTAAAATTGTTCTAAAGTGTGTAAAAGACATGTCTGCGACC
>JAQQZY010000028.1:7897286-7907611 GCA_030068375.1 Ostorhinchus rueppellii | reverse complement strand
TATATACTGAAAACATGAGCTAACCAGCACTTTGGTCATTTGTTTTCTGATTCATCTTATTAAACTATGTAAGATTTGGCACATTTAATGTCTGAAGCAAATATTTTCTAAGAAATTGTAGAGCAGTGATATATAGAAAAAAGTGTTCTCCTCATATTTTCCCCCTTATTGCACAATCCTAAATAATAATTTGCATGAAAATGTGGTCACTGATTAAACCTGCTTTTTATGTGTCAGGTGATTCCAGTATATGAGCAAGGCACCCAGTTTCAACCCTCCGCTATTGAGATGGTTGATGGACAGACAAGTCCTCCACAGTTGCTCACCGAAGCCGACCTTATATCGCTGATGGAGAAACATGGCATCGGTACCACAAAACACAAGGATGATCTATATTTTCTAATATGTTCATGCACCCAAAGAAATACCAACCTGACAATGTTTCAGAAACAAGGACGTGTCAATGAGGTCTTCATTTGTGTGTGTTCATAATAAATGGTCTGTTTCTGTTTCAGGCACAGATGCAACCCATGCAGATCACATAGAAACTATAAAGAGTCGCATGTATGTAGGGCTGACTCCAGATCAGAGATTTCTTCCTGGAGAGCTTGGCATGGGACTTGTGGAAGGTTTGTATAAAGGCACATCCTGCTATATCTTAATGCACTTTTCTGTTATTCAGTTATGCTACAGATTTCTCATACAAATGCATCTGTATGTGCTTTTAGGATATAACTCCATGGGCTATGAGATGTCCAAACCAACCCTGCGTAGTGAATTAGAGGCTGATCTTAAGCTGGTGTCTGAGGGGACAAAGGACAAACGGAGTGTGCTGCAACACCACATCCAAAAATATAAAGCTGTTTTTATTGAGTCTGTCAGGAAGGCTAAGAAGTTAGTACTTTGTGAAATTATCCTGTACATGTTGATGTATTATGTGCAGTTGTCTGATTGCTGCTTGCTGGGTTTTTTTTGCATAATTCAGATAATTCATGTTTTGCTCTTACATCAGGTTAGATGAAGCCCTGTCACCATATCTTGGTGCAGCTCAGGAGATCACTGAAGCAGAGCAGCTGAACATGGAGATTCCCCTGCCCGTCCGAAAGTGTCCTAACTGTGGGCGGGACATGGTGCTGAAGAAAAAGAGGGAAGGAAACAGGTGAGAAGAGACCAAACATGTGTGAATAGGCTTGAATATGCACACTATAACTCATAATGTTATTTTGTCTCTGTTCTATATGCGGCCCCCACCTCCTCTCTGTCTCCCTTTCCTTACAGTAAGTACCTGTCCTGTGTGGGATTCCCAGCCTGTAAGACAGCAGTGTGGTTCCCTGACATGGTGCTGGAAGTCAACAGAGATGACAGCGTTTGTCCCACATGTCAGCCCCGCCCCGTTCACATGTCAGTATCAGTTTTACAGTGAACTTTCCATCAGCTAGATTACATGGTTAGTGGTCACTGCAGAGGAGGAGCAGAAGCGTATTCAGCTATTTACAATCTGCAACACTCAGTAATAGGTTGCACTGTTATTGCAGACTGAACCTTTATGGTCAGTTTAGATTGTAATTTGATTTCATTAATTTGGACATGTCTGTTGCCAAAACAGTTAAGTGACACTATTTATAGAAATATACATAGTTCCTCAATTCAGAAATTTTATGATAGCAAACTCCACTGGTTTTACACATACATTGGTCTTTTAAATATTGTTGAATTGCTCAATTTTCTGGTTTGCTACAAAAACGCAGCTCCCATTTTCTACAGTATTAAGAACTCAGAGGGACTCCAGGTCCTGTCAGCAGCACATGGTGAACTATACTGAGAAACGCAGATGAATCTCTCAGTTCACCAGCGCAAGAATCTTGTCAGAAATCTTGTTTACACAAGTGGGCGTTAACCCCTTGAGCACGTGCCTCAGCTCAGTCCAAATATAGGGCACACTCACTCACTGCGAACCAAAGTGCTCCACACCAGCATCTGTTACCATAGCAACCAACCTGGTACAGAGCTCAGAGTTGAGCTTCAGTACTTACTCAAAAACAATATCAGTGTGTTTTGTTTTTTTTTTAAAATCAGATTTCACTCAAAAGTTTCATCTTGTTGGATAACTTCTGATGCTGATAATAGCAGATGTCCGCAGTGGTAAGCTGATTCTTGCTGCTGCTGCTGCTGCTGCTGGTGCTGCTGCCTTGATGGTCGCCACGGCAACTTGGTGTATTGTCCTAATTGTAATCTTGGAAGCATTTTGAAAAGCACGGTTCTTCTTTCACTTCTTGACGGCCTTCTTATATTAGAACACCTAGACCTGCCCTTCATAGGGATTTATCAACAGTGTCTTTACATTTCAGATACATTCATTAAAAAATATATTTTTAAAATTATTTTGCTTTCCTTCATGGATGATCGTGCTTGGTAATGCTTAATTATACAGGTAATGATTTGGGTGACTTGAATTTTTGTTGGGTTTTTTTTTTCTTATTAACTGTAGTACATATTTTTGGTAGTGACTGTAACTCAGTCACCTTGTGTGGGAAAAATGCTAAATGTTACATTTAATTGCAGCAACATTAACTGTATGTACCTTCAACGTTTTACATTGCATATTGAGCTTGTTCCTCTAAAGAGTTGACACAACCATCAGATCTGATGTTTTCTGTCGTTTTAAAAGCTGTGTTAATATTTTTTGGGAACATGGACTATTACTGGTTTGAAGTGACCTCCTGTGTGGTTGACGTCAGTGACTTGTATCTTTTCTTTGTTGTTTCAGGTTGAAGTTTAAGTTCCGCAGGGGCACCCTCCCCCCCATGATGCCTTTAGAATTTGTTGGCTGCATTGGAGGATGCGATGAGACTCTCAGAGAGGTGTTAGATCTGAAATACCTAAGACCAGGTGGAAGTGGTGGTGGAGGTCAAGGAGACCCTCAGCCCCCACCTCTCAGACCTCCCAGACCAGAACTGTCAAGAATTACAAATCCTCGACCTTCTCTTCCTGCTCCTGTCTCTTCTTGGACCCCCCCACAGCCTCGACCCCCACCAGGTGTTAGTGCCAGAGGTATGAACACCAGCAGTGATGCCATTGTGTGTAACTGTGGTCAGGATGCAGTCCTCCTAACTGTGCGCAAAAACGGTCCTAACCAAGGTCGCCAGTTCTACAAATGCAACTCTGGTAGCTGTAATTTCTTTCTGTGGGCGGATCAGCCTGAACAGCAGGGAGAGCCACAAGGTAGAGGGCCTACACCTAGAACCTCCCAGCCATCCAGACCCTCTCTGGGCTTCAGGAATACAGCTGGAGAGGGCAGGAGGCCGGAAGGAAGGACAGGAGGAGGAGGACCTGAAGGACAGACTGTATGCAACTGCAATGAGGCGGCGGTAACGCGTACCGTGCAAAAAGATGGTCCCAACAAAGGCCGCATGTTCCATGTCTGTGGGAAACCAAGAGAACAGCAATGTAACTTCTTCCAGTGGGCTGATGAGAATGTACCTCCACCAGGCAAGACACACACACACAGACACATCTCTCTGTGTCACACTCAAAAAATGTTAACTGTTTTATTTTTATCCTGACGCTTAATTAATTAGGTGACTTAGAAATTTGTTGTTGTTATCATGTCGTACTCTAAAGGCCTTTACACACCAGCAGCAGCATGACTAATAAACAACAAGAAAGTGCAAAATACTTGCCTCAAAGATTTCTTATCAAAACCATTCATACTAATAGTGATGCAAATGTTGCAACAGTTATAACTGCAGTTTGATTAAAAAAAAAAAAATCTGAATATATTTGCAGCAGCCTTTTTGATATGAATAGTAATGGGTTCATCACCTGGAGTCCCATCTGCACCCAGGGTCTGATGTGGCCAGGTGAAAAGACAGCAAACTCAATCTGATTCATGGCATAATAACATAATATTACAGGCTCATCACCATCGATGAGGCAGCGTGTTCTCTTTAAGTTCAGAGTTCATGGTAGAAAGCTTGGAATCATCGATTTTATTCACAAAAAAAATGCACTTTCTTTTACCATAACAACATTGATAGTGGTGTGAATGGAGACTGCAGACAGAGATGCAGATGCATTACAGCCACGTTTCATAATTATTTTATCATATATCATACAAACAAATTACAGATCCTGTTCATCTAAAAATGCTGAATAAGGCAAGGCAAGTTGATTTGTATAGCACAATTCATTGCAATGCAATTCACCGTGCTTTATAAAGACATGGAATTATAACCAAACACCTGGAAAACTAATCCTCCTATGAGCCTCTGCTGTTAGAAATGCCACTATGAGCATCTTCATATTCTGATATTAATACGTAGCTCAAACCAGAGAACTGTACAAAGTACAGGCACACTGTAGTCTAAGTATTATCAGGTTTTGATTAGTAATATTTTTACAGAAACAGGCTACATTGAGTTAAAAGGGGCGACTTATTGTGGCTGCATTAAAAATAGATCAGTGAGCAGCTTAAAGGCGTATAGTCAGTTTTTCTAAATTTGTTGCAGGGTTTGAAGTTGACTTTAAGAAAATCAAATCTTCTGATGTTTAAAAAGTACACTCAGGATTTTATTGTGGTCTGTAATACCAAATGTTAGATTGCATCTTTAGTGTGGTTTACTTCAGATTAAAAACATATACAAATCAATGTATGTATATATGTAAATACATTCAAAACCTACTTTTGGTGTGGGTTTCTCATGTTTCACTGTCTGCAATGATCAACAAGCTTTTCTCACAGAGCCAAATGTACAGATCCAACGTCAGAGAGTGAAATCCTTTGCATCTTTAATAAGACAAGTTGTCATGACTCATAAACACTCCCAGTGGGACCTTGAGGCTTCCAGTTACATGAGATGCAAAATCTTCATGCAAACAGAAACAGTTGTGTCTTTTATGTTTATTTGACGTCTGCTCCCTTACGTCAGGTGGTTTTGGTGGTGGATTTAACGGCAATGGAGACAGACGAATGAACGGAAAGAAGAAAATGGGAGACAACACTGTTAACAAACCTCCTGCTGCTAAGAAACCACGGAACTGCGGCATCTGCCACATGCCTGGACACACCCGAGTCACCTGTCCACAGCGGTGATAAACACTGTGAAGTCAATGGACACTTTGATTCAAGACTGTAGTGTAGTTAGAGCTTTTAATAATATGCATCTCAGATTGTAAGTGCCTTTTTCCATCTCTTCTTCAGAAATCCCAGACATTTTATCTGAATGAAGTCTTGTTAACATCGTTATAAAACAATACATTTTAGACATTTTGTTTCCACATAAAAGCTCTTTCTGTCTCCTCAGATCTGCCATGCACGTGTTTATTATGGCATTATGGCTCCTGCGAGGAAAGTCAGGGGCCTCTTGGGGTCATGTTAAATTTTTGTGACTGTTACTTTTGTCAGTTTGTATCCATAAAGTGTTGTTTCACCCTTCATGAATAATAGTTCACTGTTGAACCGTTCACAGAAAAGCTCCAACTGTAAGAATAGACGCAGCGATGCAGCACTGATTGAGGAGCCGAGCCACTTTTAAAACTTGTAGGTGTTTGTAACCGCGGTAACCTGAAAGTGCTTAATAGTTAATGGGAAATTTTCTCATTTGGCCTTGGAACAAATTAATCCCTTCTACTGTGTTTTTCTGTGTTCACAAGCTTCACTGTGTGACTGAGAGCAGCTGGAAGACAGCGACTGTGAAGCAGGAACAGTGCTCTCCAAGAAGGAATAAATGTATATTTTAAAACATTTTCGTTCATAATTAATGACGTACTTAATGTGTTATATGTGAAATTTTATCACTTTCACATCACTAACAATCAGCACTCAGTTCTTGATTTGCCAGACTGTTAATTGCTGTTGAAAGAGCAGCAAACCATGTTCACATATCGCAAATATAAATACAGAAAAAGAGCTGTCAGTACCAAAGATTTCTATTTTAATATTGATTAATGCTAATAAACTCTAGTGTATTTTCCCTCTGTGGTTATTAATGACCTTACTGTCATGGGTGCTCAGAATTTAAACAGCTGTTAGTTTTGGTTTCACTGAAATCTTAGGGGTTTTTTTTTTTTTTCTTTCCAGCTGGTTTCTCTTTTGGTTTTATTTTAAGTCATGCTTTGTTTTTCTCTTTACCAGTTCTACTTTTGGTTTTGTCCTGTGTAGTATTTATGGGCCAGTTTCAACTGAACTTTGAAACATTTTTTACTAAAGGCACTTAAAAATAAGGGTCTGATGATATGGCAGAGCTGGTTCTAATGGCACTAGTGAAGAATCATTTTGCTATTACAAGAAACTACCCAGTTATATCTAAACCAGCAACACTATTTCCAAATCTGAAATCAGAATTTCTGTAATAGATCAGGATTTTGATTGAATTCATGGTCAAGTAGCAGCATCATACCAGTATTTTAGTTCCATATCTTGTTGATGATCAAAATTCAGAACCCTAACAGAAAATTGCAGTCACTCCAACATGACTGAAAGCTGGAATGAATTTTCACTGGAACCCAGACTGGAGAACTGTGTGGCGATCCTGTAGTCCCCTCACAGCTCAATTCCCTATAATTAACAGGTGGGATTAATTTGTTCAAGTGGTCAACTGTAGGGCATGAAATAGTGATCAACTAGTTGAGGACATGGAAAAAGCACAAGAACTTATCAGCTGTAAATATCTCTGAAAATCCCTTTTTATCTATTCCCACCTTGATTTTTTTTCCACTCAGTTTTAGTGACGTAAATGTCAAGCATGGTCAACAATATCATAAAGATGGTTCTGAAATCGAAAAACAAGTTCCAAGGGGCAACAATAAAATAAAATAAGAATCTGAGTGACAGCATGGTGGACTCCGAAAGATGACCAAAGCACGTTTATTATGATGTAACAGGTTTATGCATATTTTATGCTGTTTTGTATAATTGCAATGTCCTAAATCACCCTGAGTCTTACATGCTGGATCTTTATGTAAACCACAAATAATTTAACCCTTTTAATATACTACCCTTAGAGGACCCGAGACAAATGTATTCTTGCAAAATAGCTATAAAATCATAAGTATTCTGCATAAATCTCTTAAGCCATTTCAGCTTTGCTCAAAACTACAAAATATTCAATAATTTTCAGGATTTTAACCCTTTAAATGCCACTGATTTTGATTATGTCAGTTTTTCTTTGTTTTTTGTTTTTTTTAACAAAAATTGAGATTTTCTTATATAATAGATAGTGGGGTGGGACATTGTTAGGTATGAATATGTCAAAAAGTAGCAACTACATAGATTCCATTTGTTTGTTTGTTTTTTTAATGAGATTAAAAAATTTATTCATTGTAAGTCAATGAAGCATTTTTTGCCATGAAGGTCCTGCATTGAACAAAAACTACCAATGAACCAATGAATTCAGTGTTATTGTTGATCTTTAACATGTCAGCCCTGTGATGAACTGGTGACTTGTCCAGGGTGTACCCCGCCTTCGACCTTAAGTAGCTGGGATAGGCTTCATCCGAACCCTGTGACCCTAGTGAGGATAAAGCGGGTATAGAAAATGAATGAATGTCCAGGACTCCACATATTAATATTTTTTTAATAAAACAAGTGGCATCACATATCCAGACTGATATTTAAGGGGTTAAAAATCCTGAAAATTATTGAACATTTGGCAGTTTTGAGCAGAGCTGAAGTATTTTAAGAGATTTATGAAAAACTAGAAAAACACTCAGAGAGCACAGACCTCCGCCAAGGTAGTGTTTGATCTTCACCAAAATCTAATCGATTGGTCCTTATATCATTCCCAAGCTATCCTGAAAATTTCATCGAAATCCGTCCATAACTTTCTGAGTTATTTTGTACACAGACAGACAGACAGACAGATAAACGACGGCAAAAACATAACCTCCTTGGCGGAGGTAAAAAGTGTAAATATATTTACGTATAATGATTTTATAACAGTTTTTGAGGGTCATCAGTGTCCAAAAAGTGTCTGTAGTGTATAATAAACCTGTAAGAGTAACTGATCTAAACTCTTAAAGACCCAAACGTTATTCTTCTCTGAGCTTTTATGAATATCTACAGCAGAGCCGGCCCAAGGCATAAGCAAACTAAACACCTGCGTAGGGTCCCGCGGCCACTAGGGGCCCCCCAAGAGCAACTAAGGGGGAAAAAATTAGTTTTTGCATACATGAGCAACAATTGATATATGATCAAAATTCTACTATTGTACAAAAACACACTTTTCTGTGGTGTTGTTGATGTAGACCTGGTGATTCTCCCTGCCTCTGTTAAAATGTGAAAACTCCGCTGCACCATAATGTGTGCCTCCTGCTGTGTAGTCCACACTACGCATCCAACTTACGAGTACTTCCAATCAAAACAATGTCACAAAAAAGGACGTATCCTTCTGGGGCTGAAAAGAGAAAGAGGAAGAGGAGAAAAAACGCAAATCAAATGAAAAAATGAAATAGGGGCCCCCAAAATCCAATTTTACTTAGGGCCCAATGGAGGCTTGGGCCAGGTCGGATCTACAGGATTAGTAAATTAAATGTTGAAAAATACCTGATGTTCACTGAAAGAAAAACCCAATATACAGAAGACAACATTACAATAAATAGTGATAAAGCACTTAAGGACGGCTAAATATAGAGAAACATTCAGTTTGGAAGGTCCTTATGGGATAAATGTGTCACAAGGAAAACAAAAACTTGCTTGCTCAAAACTGTAACACAGCTACAATGGTCTCCAAAAATGACCTGAGGGGTCCCTAAGGGTGAAAGATTTTTGTGAGTTTTTAAGAGAATATTAAGAACAAGTTAGCATTACTGTTAGCTCATGCTAAAGAAACTACTACCTTAGAAACTATTTATTGTCAGTGAAAACAGGTCAGAATTAGCTGAAAAAATTATCAAAATGTACAAAAATGGTCTAAGAGGTCCCTAAAGTTTAGACATTTCTGTAGATTTTTAAGCAAACATAAAAAAAACACACAAAAAAACAGTTAGCTTTACTATTGGCTAATGGTAAAGATAAACAAATATTTAAATTAGAATCTCAGATATTTATTGCAATAGAAAAGAGAGCAACTGTGCAAAACAGTGTGAAGCTAAATACTGTATAACCTTTAAAAACATTTCAGCTGCTAAATCCTACAAAGGAAACTGCATCAGTATCCTGATGTATTTATGTAAGTTGTACTGTACTCATCCTCATTTTAAAAAATCATATAAAACCTTTAGGCCTTCTGTATTTCACCAAAATAAAAAAAAAAATCACATCACGTTGTTTTTTTTTTATGACCTTTGACCACAACTGAACAAATGTTTTCTATGATCATATTTCCTGGACACACTTGCTGAATGTGGGTATGTCTGAAATGATCTGAGGTCATTTCACCAGAGAAGCTTAGACAAAGTTTGCGTCTTGTTTCAGATCACATCAGCATTTTAAAGTACTGCAGCCTTGAGCCAAGATTTTATGTTCCCAGAAGTGCAGCCTCTGCTCACTGGCGAGATAAATGAAGTGCAAGCCCCTGGGGTGAGGAGGAGGAGGAGGAGGAGGAAGAAGAAGAAGGGGGCATGTGTGTTAGAACAAGGGCTAAAAATGAGAAACGCATGGATTCCCGGTATTAGGCTCTAAGTTACCCGAAGGTTTTTTTCCCCTCTCTTTTTGTTGATATTCCAGGGAAGTAGCGGCGATCTTGTTACTGGCACGTTTGGTGAGTCATCCGTGAGTCATAACATGTGGGTGGGAGTGTGCGCTGTGGATGCGTCCTGCCGTGTTGTTTTTTTTTGCCGCTCCATCCTCAGCTCTCCCAACTCCGCTACAGTAGTATCCGGGCAGATAACAAGTCATGTGACGGCCGTGTCTCTTTTCTGAATTCCCTTCTTACGGGAAAAGCGCTGTATTACATTTTAACCCGTGTACGGTAACGCGGGTCCCAGCAGGATTATTATAAGGCCAATAAAGCACGAAAACACCATAAAGCACACAACTGTAACAACACCACGATGGAGGAACACTGCAATAAATACACTTTATAGTAGGATCTAAGTAATGCAAACACCGCTGAGGTAAATAAACCTACACAGACACTTAGAGGAACAAAAATGTTCTTATATTATCATATACAGAAGAACTGCACAGCAAAAATGAACTGACTGCATGTTCTGTCTAGTAGATACTTCTCATAACCAGAGCTGACAGACCTACGGAACTGTGCATTACTTTGAATTAACTTTTTAGGACCCGAGAACCGAAGGCGCGAGGCCCTATTGTTTTCGTGCTGTTTTTTTATTATTATTATTATTATTATTATTATTATTATTATTATTATTATTATTAT
>JAQQZY010000028.1:7875111-7895205 GCA_030068375.1 Ostorhinchus rueppellii | reverse complement strand
TTGATGGGGCTGTGCATCTGACTTAGACAAAAAGAAAAGGACGACGGGATCGGGTGACGATATGCCCCGCCTCTAGCCGAAGGTGCGAGGGCCCTTTATCGCCGCTTGCAGCTTTAATTATACTTATTTTCTAGTGTCTAATAATATTTAACGAGCTAAGCACCACAGATACATAAGAACAGCTGCAACAATGAACTAATTCATGTACAACGATTATATAATTGTTTTAAAGGAAAAAAAAGTTGATCCAGTTTGTTTTTGTTTTTTTGTTTTGTTTTTTGTTTTGTTTTTTAAAGAATTTTTTTTGCCTCATGTCTTACAGTAAACTGAACATAGATTAGAGGACATCATCTTGAGCTTCAGGAAACACTTATTTACCTCCTTTCTGACATTTTACAGACTGAACAATTAATTGACTTGTTGAGATAAAAATAATGAAAATAATGTTACTTTAACCCACAAAGACCCATTGGTACT
Source organism: Ostorhinchus rueppellii (assembly GCA_030068375.1). NCBI lineage: Eukaryota > Metazoa > Chordata > Actinopteri > Kurtiformes > Apogonidae > Ostorhinchus > Ostorhinchus rueppellii. The sequence goes on along the minus strand of JAQQZY010000028.1, from coordinate 7,894,728 downwards.
TTTGTGATAATTCCCAAATTAATTTTTCCCTCTCGATTTAACATTTCTTGCGATTTATCTCCATTTAAGATAATATAATCCTCTCCATTTAGCTTTTTTTTAGTGAAATTCTGGTATGTTTTGATATTTGATTTACTGATCATGTATTTTAAGCACCATGTTGAGATTACATTTGAGGATTTTCTGATCTAAAAATTCAAGAAAAAGAGACTTTTTCAGAAAAATATATCATTTCATAAGGTGGTCCTGTCCCTTTATGACCAAAGCAGGAGCCTGGTTTGCTTTGCCAGCAGTAAGTCAGACCTGTTCCAGGTGCATGTTGGACTCTGGCAGGACTGTCTTTTGTCACAGGTTCTGTTCATAATTTTTATGGACAGAATTTCTAGGTGCAGCTCAGGGCCAGAGGGGGTCCAGTTTGGGGACCATGGGATTTCATCTCTGCCTTTTGCAGATGATGTTGTCCTGTTGGCTTCATTGAACCTGGACCTTCAGCGTGCACTGGGGCAGTTTGCAGCTGAGTGTGAAGCAAGTGGGATTAGGATCAGCACCTCCAAACCCGAGGCCATGGTTCTTGACTGGAAAAAGGGAGTCATTGCCCCAAGTGGAGGAGTTCAAGTATCTTGGGGTCTTGTTCACAAGTGAGTGAGGGAAAGATGGAGCATGAGGTTGACAGATAATCCAGTGCAGCGGCTGCAGTGATGTAGTTGTTGTATCAGTTTGTCATGGCAAAGAAAGAGCTGAGCCAAAAGGCAAAGCTCTGGATTTACCAGTCACTCTATGTTCTTACTTTCACCTATGGTCATGAGATTTTGGTCATGACTGAAAGGACAAGACCCTGGTTCGAGGCGGTCAAAACAACTTTCTTCCATAAGGTGGCTGGACACAGAGTGAGGAGCTCAGAGTAGAGCTTCTGCCCCTCCATGTCGAGAGGGGCCAGGTGAGGTGGCTTAGGAATCTGTGTCGGATCCCTCCTGGACGCCTCCCTGGGGAGGTGTTCTGGACATGTCCCTCCAGGGGGACACCTCCGGGAAGACTTAGGACACGCTGAAGAGACTATGTCTCTCGGCTGGCCTGGGAACACCTCAGGGTTCCTCCAGAAGAGCTAGAGGAGGTGTCTGGGGAGAGGGAAGTCTGGGCATCACTGCTTAGACTGTTGCCTCTATGACCTGGCCCCGGATCAGCGGAAGAAAATGGATGGATGGATGGATGGATGGATGGATGGATGGATGGATGGATGGATGGATGGATGGATGGATGGATGGATGGACGGATGGATGGATATATCATTTAATGAACATAAACCAAGTGTCTCCATCTACTGTCACTGATCAAACTCCATGGGTTTTACTGGTGAATCAATGTGGTAGCAGATGATGGTGTTTCACATTCACTATGGAGCCTCTGAACGTCCAAATGGGTCATATCTGATGACCATGAAAAGATGATAAACTGCATTTTACAACAATTATTTAGATGTATTGATAGGATTAGTGGATCAACAATGATTTACCTTTTTATATCAGTAAATGATTTTGGTCACTTGTGGATATTTGGGTCTTAATGGGTTAATGGACAAACACTACAAGTCATTTTCTGTATGTACTACCCAGCTGGAAAAAAAAGCCACACACACGTTTTATTGGATGAACTTTAGCTTTAATAATGGGATGCATTTAATGTGGCATTGTCTTGCCATGTAATGTTCATGCAATGTCATAGTTATCATAACATTTAATCCCAACCAGAGATGCATTACGTTTTCAAGACTTTGTATTAATGATAGGAGAATCAAACAGCTGCATAAAGTCTCCTCCATCACATCCCAAACATTTTCAGTGGACTTCAGCTCTGGACTCTGTAGTGGCAACCATTTTTTCACAGTTTTAGCTTGATGAATCCTGGTATTGTCATCTTGGAATATGTCTGTTCCATTAGGGAAGGCAAGGCAAGGCAAATTTATTTATATAGCACATTTCATATACAAGACGAGTCAAACTGCTTTACGTAAAACATTAAGGGCATTACAACAAGGGAAGAAAAATCCACTGATGCTCATCCCTGGTCATTCAGTATGTTCAGGTTCAGCTAAACTCATCTTATGAAAACATAATATACTGAACCTGACCAGCTGAATCAACCCCAGGTCATATCACTGTCCCCACAGGGTTGTACTGTAGACACTAGGGATGATGGGTACTCATTTCATACATCTCTCTTCTTACCCTGATGCATCCATCACTCTGGAACAGGGTCAGTCTGGTCTCATCAGACCACATGACCTCTTTTCAATGAAACACAGTCCCATACTTTGGCTCCTTAGGGACTTGCTGCAGCTGAAACATGTTAATCACTGTAGTAATTATCCAATGGAAGGATCTGAACTATTTGATGAGTTAAATCCAAGTGGCAACTTTGCTTTGTCCAGTCTGTCTATGTAAATAAAGTATTCAAAAATGTTGTCACTTACAGCATTCAAATGCCAACAGTACATTGTTAGCTCGCCAGCTGATCGGCCATGAGCTATTGTGAAGGTGCTGTGTCTGGCATCGTTTTTGTCATCATCTTCTTCATTGTCTTTGTTAGCAATTTCTTCAAACATCTTTGAGGAAACAGCTGGTCATATTCATTTCAAATTTCATAGCTTCCTTTGGACAATGTCTTTAAAGGTTTTCCACAGTTTTGAGAAATGTTGATTTTTTTCCCTTCATTTTTTTCCTTTTTAAAATTTTCTTAAAATATTAAAAATTTGCATTTATTTATGGGCCATGTATTGTTGACTTATAACATGGAAATAGTTACAGATATCAACATAGTCAATATTGAGCACTGTTAGAAAGTCATACATGGACTTTCATTTAATTTGTTGAGTTACGTTCAAGAGAAAGTACCACCCACTTCTATTGGGAGATTGATTTTCTGCATCAACACCACAGGACTCTCACATAGTGGCAGAACCTGACAACCTCACAAATTTAACTTAGTGATTCTTGTTAGAACATGCCAGTGAGATACAGGACATTGGTTCTATTTTTTTCTGTTGGTGTTTATTTGCCTTCAGATTTTGGAGGTCAAAGGTCACTTAGGGCGGATCACTGTTCATTTAACAAGTGATCAATGCTCTTGCTGTCTCATCATCACCATCAACAACATTCCTCTTTTCAGTGGTCGTCGTAGAAACAGTTGCCATGACACCCAGTGCCCGTAAGTGATGCAAGAGTTCCAGGTGCAGAGAGACAGTGGACCATAGATCGTGTATGTGTGTGTGTGTGTGTGTGTGTGTGTGTGTGTGTGTGTGTGTGTGTGTGTGTGTGTGTATAGAGGTACAGAGAGTTTGTAAACTGATCCACACCACTCTCATTGAAAGATAATAGGAATCTGGCTCTGGGCCTTTTTTCCATAGAAGTCCCTTACCTTTATGTCGTTCCCCCCCCCCCCCTTCCCTGTGGGTTAGATGCTCAGGTATAAAGTGTGAGAGATGTGTGTATCATCAGTATCTGCAATCACACCAACACTAATAGTAAAAGCTGGCTGCTACATAACAGCAGTTATCATCATCGCAATCTGTATTTTTAAACACAGTCAACCTTTCTTCCAGATCTGCTCTCTGCAGATACGTTGCTTAGCATTCAGAATGTCAAATTAAGACTTTCAGAGTTTAGCTGTTTAATTCCATGTTTGGATCAAACACAGCTAGAGGGTGGACATTTCCACCATGCAGAGAGTGAAGCAAGGCTTTCATTTCCATTGCAGATTCTGATCTTTCTTGGCTTTACAACTGTTACATAAAAATACATGAGCTCATACTCTTGTTAAATGCTGAGGCTGGAGTTCACTGCACAGCATCCTTTTATTACATTTTACCTGTGAAAGAGCAGAAAAGCTCAGTAAATCATAGTTTATACTATATTTGGACTGGTGTGTTGTTTATTGTACAACTAACATTTAGAATAAATTAATAGGATCTTTGAACCATAAATAAACATTTAACAAAAGTTTAGCCTCAAAATGAAACCACACATGAAGTTGAAGTGGCTTCATTTCTTCATAGACTATTTTAAGCACGACAGTATTGTTAATATAAATATTCATTCAATCCAGATGCAACAGTATCTGCACATCATCCACTAACTTTCTTAGATAACCTTGCCGTTTTGACCCTCCTCCTCCTCCCCTGTCCCCCTCCTGCACTCTGCTCTAATTTGCGTGCGCGCCACCGCCGGCACAGGCACGTTCACTGGGGGCTTGGCCCTACGCAATGGAAAGGGGGCGCGCCCGACTTAAAGCAACGCGTTGTCCAGTGTTGATGTGTCGCAGATTTTAAAAAGTGAGAGAGACAGACAGCTGGAGTTTGGTGCGCAGAGCCTCAACGCATCAAACAAGTGTAGAGTCCCGGAGCGGACAGCGGTGGTGGACATACTTTGAGCCTCTTCCCGTTGCTCTTTAGCTGTTTTGGATTTCAGCTCCTCAAGAAAAACAACATAGACCCAGTTTGCGTCCTGTTCGGTGCGTGCCGAGCTGCGCGCGGTGATGGAGCTGTCATCAATAGGAGACCAAGTGTTTGCAGTTGAATCAATAACTAAGAAGAGAGTCCGGAAGGTAAGAGGGACCACTGACTTACACACTTCATATAACTTGCATAACTTATTTTTATCCCAATGGAGCAGTGTGATCAGTGTACTACCGCTTGTCCTCCTGGACAACAAAACTAGGCTACGCAGTTTACCTATAGTTTACGTAAAATGCATTTACACTCATCCATTTTTTCACGGCGACAAACTTAAATGTTGTTTCACATTTCGAGTCGCATCCTGTGTAACCTTCCTGTGCAGTGGTTGAGCTGCTGCAGCATGAACGTGTTTTGGAGGAGCCTACGCAGCTGTAGTAAAATGTGGAAGGGGGTGTGTATCCTGAAAACGGCTGTACGGTCAGCGTGCGGGAGCTGCGCACTTTATTTAGGTTACGCCAGTGAGGAGCCGAAAGTTCCTGAAAGTGCTGCGTAATGTCACTGACTGCTGCGTGGTGGTGACCCATTGATTTCCCGTGGAGGGGATGTTGTGGACTGAACTGGTAACACATTGACCCTGTAGTGGTGAGGAGGCGATGCCACTGAACACAGTGTCCCGTCATTGCACACGCGCATGGGCTTTAATGCCATGTGATTTTTTATTTTTTTTTTGTTATTTTATTTCACTAAATTAATAAATTAATAGTAGAGGGCGACATCACTTTGCGGAGCAGAATGCTAAAGTTGATAATAATTTATTCTTAAAACTATTCCAGTTTTCCAGTGTGGTCGTGCTGTGACCTATCAGAGGAGTACTACTGTTATTTTCACTCAGGATCTCCGTGATAATTGACGGGAGCGGAGACTTAAACGTTGCGCAACACACGTTGTTTACATGTTCGCGTGGCCCCACCTATTCCAACCACCGGTGTAATGTTCTAGAAAAGAGTCCGCGCATTGTTGGAACCGGCTCGTGCAACCATGTGCGGTCACGTCACCGCGATGGGAGAGAAAAGCTGGTGTTTGGAGGCCACCCAGCCCCGCTGTCATTGACGTCATCCCCCAGAAAAACACCGTTTGAAAGAGAGAAAAATGTCCATGACCCTCCCTCCCTCCACACTTTAAAGTGACAGTCATCCCTTTTCTGCCTCACACTCACTCATACAGCAGCTTACTTCTGCATCACACTGACCAGATGTGAGGAGCAGATCGTGTGTCCGATTCTCAGCATCTCCTCTAAACCCCCTCCCCTCCTCTGTTTCTCCTCAGGGTAATGTGGAGTACCTACTGAAATGGCAGGGTTGGCCCCAAAAGTGAGTAAGCCTTGAGTCATCACACAGTGACCTCATCCCTTTAATATATACTCAGTATCCTGTTCAATATGTCTTTATGTGCAGCACCACAGTCCTGTGTAGATACATGCACACATGGATAAGTAGTTACTTGATTGTGATAGATTCATGTGGATGTTTGTACAGGTACAGTACTTGGGAGCCGGAGGACAATATTTTGGACCCACGTCTGGTCCTGGCCTACGAAGAGAAGTGAGTCATGATAAAAGTTTTTTTCTTAATATCTTTAATGTACTTTTGTTGTCCCTCACATCTCATGTCATTTCTCTTGTTGTCTTTGTTTCCTTCCCAGTCAGGAGAAGCTCAGAGCTCTGGCCTATCGCAGGAAAGGTCTCCGACCGAGGAGGCTCGTCCTGCGGGTAGGGACACCCCCCTCTCTTCTAATTTCACAAGCGTTTGTTATATTTTTGTTCTTTTGTTCTGACTGTTCAGCCAGGGGCCATTTTGCCTTTACCACGTAAAGTTTTGTAAAAACTGCTGGAAGAAGACACATTTATCACCAACATAAAACTGAAAACATGCAGTATTAAAATAAAACACATTCAGAACTGCTTAAAATTTGCACGGTAAGGTGTCAGGTGTAAATAATTTGAAGTGCTGTGATGCCCAGCAGTCAACACATGCACTGTAACAGAAGCAGAGATACTGTACAGGTTTTAGCACTAACACTATTGACTTGAAAGCTGTGTGTTTTCATGAGCAAAGGGTGTGGTTATTGTGTGTTACTATCACTTTCACTTAGGTATAAAGGTAGGGTTCAATGAAAGGAATTCTGGGATATTGCTCAATGGGTGACTGGAAGTTGATGAAAATGAAAGCAATCCAGGGACTAGTGTTTCTGTAAAATCATAAAAGGTTAATGAGGGTAAAGTTTTACAGAAAAAAATAATACAATAGAATTCTACCCACATTAAAATGGCTAAATAACTTCTGAAAACAGCTCAGTTTTAGATTGGAAAAAAAAAACCATAGGACTTAACAGGACTTTGATATAAAACTGTTCAGGAAATTAGTTCTACGCAGGCAACTCTTGTAATTGAATTGTACCTTTTAAACTTGTAACTATTATCTAAAAAAAATGCAGTGCCATATCATGTGTTCACCTGTCTCCTTTGAACAGAATATCTTTGCGATGGACCTCCGCAGCGCCAACAAGATCTCAGAGAAACCCCCTCCTCGGCTGCGCCTCTCCCTCACCCGCTCCATGAGCACCGACGTGGACCATGGTGAGAGGGGGAGCATGTACCACCGCCGGGTCAGGAGGAAGGCAAAGCAGAGAGTGTCCAAACAGAGGCCCGAGGGGACCTCCAACAAAATAATACGTCCTGTGAGGAAGAAAGAGGAGGAGGAGGTGATGGAGGAGGACTGGGAAGGCATCAGTGAAGAGGAGAAGCAGGAGTCTGAGTGCACCACTGAGGACAGATGTGAAGGCAGTTTATACGGTCAGTTTGATGAGTTAAACTCTGCTGTTCAGTCAGTTTATCTACAACTGTGATATTTTTTTATTTAGTCTTTCATTGTGGTTATAGTTGGTTCGTAAATCCTTATCTCAGTGGCGACTTATCAACAGAGGGTGCTAGGGTGCTGCCCCACCTGTCTCACATGAAGAAAAAAACAAAAGAAATCACCTAACATAATTTTACAAAAACATTAATATTTAATAATTAAACAAGCTATACCTGATTACAGCCCATAAGTACCATGTATAATCTGCATTCAAGAGTACTTGAAAAATGTTTTCAACCATTTAGTGAACAGTTCAGTCATGTGTTTCCTGTTTGGGGTGCAAAAATCTGTGCCCAAGGCTCTCCATTTACCAAGAGATTGGAGAGCCTCAGGTGTGTAAAAAAAAAAAAAAAAAAAATGTGCACAAGCACCGCCCACAGGAGCATCAATCATTCAATCAATCATTTGCCAAATCATAACAAAAGTTATCTCATGACATTTTATATATAGAACTGGTCGAACCCAGACTCTCAAACCAGTTAATGTAAACCCAACCCAATCCTCCAGGAGCAAAGACTTGGTGACAGAGCAGAGGAAAAACATCCTTTTAACAGGCAGAACCCTTGAGCAGATTCTGAATCCTGGAGGATGGTCGACTGCCCCGACCAATGCCTTGAGTAAACGTCACATCCCAAAAAGAATCTGGACCTTCCACAGAAATGAAATCGGCAAATAGGACAGTAACTAATAAAACTAAGCAAGGAATAAGTGGCTAGACAGCTCAGTGGTTAACACAACTAGCAACATTGCAGGAGGTGGGGGATCAGTTCCTGGCATGAGTGGTATTGTTGATATGTTTTAGCCTTTGCAATGATTTCCTGTTTTTTTTAATGCCATATGATCTACCCGTACTAACTTCACCACTGGTCTAAATCAATGGAAAAGACATTTGTCTGGAACATGCCTGACTTTAACAAATACAAAAATGTGCATGTTTGAAGGATAGACTGGTGAAATTTATTTATTAAAATGATTTAAAATGCATACTGTTATTTTAATTTGAATTTAAATAAATATTTTACAGTAGTGGTGCATGTACTTTGGTGTACCCTAGTGGTGACATGTGGTTATAGTGCAGCTGAAAACTGACTTGGATACTGCACCCCACCAAAAAAGAATTTCATCAGCTGCCACCACCTTATTATCATTTTCAGGAATAAATTAGTTTGAGTGGAGTTTTTAAGTTTAGTGTTAATTTTATGAAACGGGTAAGTATGATAAATATAAGATCTGTTGTATATTGTGTAAAGACATTTTATTCTTATAGGCTATTTGAGAAAAGTGACAGAATACTTTCCCTGTAGTTCTGTTAAGTTTAGTAGGCGTTCATTGTAATTTTTATTTAGCTTTCATGTTTTTGTTTTGTTTTTTTCCAGTTTAGGTATGTTACAGTGTGTCACTAGATGTCACTGTCTTTTTGAGTAATCTGATTTTCAATTTAATCCCTCACTTAAAAGCTATTTTTTATGATCTCAGTCTCTTTACTGAATAGAAAAATTTCTTGTAAGGTCAAATAATTGTCTAAAAACTTGCTCTACCAAACGGTTCAATTGTCCAGAGCTGCACTTTAAAAAACACAAACTTTTCATCTTTGCATCGTTCAGGTCGGTCAGAATGCAGTTCCCCTCCCATACTGGAGCGACAAGACTTGGAGATGGAGCTGGAGGAGAAGGTGGATGTTAAACTGACAGCGGCTAGCACGGACACATGGGCCACACCTGACAGACAAGGTGGAGGGACGTCTGAAACGACAAATAACAAAACTCTTGCGAGCGACCAATCAAAGGACAGCTCTTGTACTCCACCTGAGGCTGTAACAGGAGATGCAGTTACCGTGGGCGACGGCTCAGGTGTGGGCAGAGGTGAGGAGGGCGTGGAGCTCGAGCCGGAGCATCTCAGCGAATGTCAGAGCAACAAGACGACCTCAGTCATAGTGAGTATTCAGGGGCGCAGTGAGGCAGAGGAGGATGATGATGATGTTGCTGCAGAGGCGAGTGGAGAGGAAGTGAGCGGTGACAATCAACCTGTTCCCACAACGACACAACACCCTGGCAGTCAGACTGCTGCCGGTGGAACAGAGAATCCCAGGAAGGTGATTGTGACAGAAGTGACCATCAACTCCCTGACAGTGACGTTTAAAGAAGCCACAGTGGCTGAAGGCTTCTTTAAGGGTTATTGAATGAAGAAACGGAGAGAAAGCAGATGAGAATAACCATAATAAGACTTACCACTCATTTTTACTGTAAATAGTTGTTTATGTAAGACAATTCCACATGTTTACAAAGCTACACTCATTTCCTACTGGGTTCAATGAAGACATTATTGCCTTTGAATAAAAAATGAGTGGTAATTTTATCATTGTGGCTCATTTATTAGGTGTAATAGTATGCCCAGGGCCCCAGAAATGTGCTAAAACAGGCTCGATTCTCGGGGCTGCTGGGTTTTACTGAGAGCATGAGGCAGATGGTGAGACAGCAGTCGAAACATTATTACTTCCATGCAGCTATTTTTTCCAGCCGTCCTCGGTGCTTTCCAGCAAGACATTGGTCTCACTCAGATCTGTACCGGGGCCTGTTTCAGTCGCTCCTCTTTCTTACGAATAATGTTTTGTAAAAATATTGCTTTTTTTTTTTTTTTTTTTCTTTTTTCCCAGTATTCGCACAGAGCTAACCGCATGCCCTGTCAGTCTGTGCCACATAATGCACAAAGCCCTGTCCTGCGCTTTATTGAGGAGGTTTATTTCTGTCACAAAAGAAATGAAACAAAGGAAAGAATTAATGCCTGATGCTTAGATGAAGTTCTGCATTTCAAGGAGGATGGATGCACTAAAAGAAGTACACAGTTGTGTTTGCTGTCCGTCTGTCGCTTTACTTTTCAAGTATGAAATGCTACCTGGTTCTATTTTTGTATTACCAATTGATAGTCCACTCTTTTCTCTAGCCTTTGTGCATTTCAAAAGAGCAGATATCAGCTTACACCGCCGCTGTTGATGCCATGTAGGGTAATGTACAAATGGAAGCATACTGTGTGTACGTTAGGTCAGACAGTAGTGAGCTATTATTTATTGCATGTCTAATGATAAGCTATATGAGCTTAACTAACTTATGTCACTTCTGTGTCTGAAACTGTCTTTCTCTGACAAACATGAATTGTCAAAAATGTCTTCTTGGAAAACAAATTTTTATTTTGACTGCATTTCCATTAAATATGTAGTAAAACTGCTGCCTCATGTGGGTTTACTCCATATTCAAGCTGTCTGTTGCACAATAAATAAACATCAGGTAGAGGGAGAGGGGGTGCAGATGGCAACACACCAGATGTGTGAGGTGGGGGTTTTTTGTTTTGTTTTTTTAACTTGTGTTTTGTGGCCAACAGCGCCCCCAAATCCCCAAAGTTTTCACCTGCAGCTTAGTTTTTTTTCTTATGTAAACAGGCATGGGAGACGTGAATGTAGACACACAGAAACTATTTTAGATTTATCTATTTCTTAGGATTTTAATTTTTTCTTGACAAAAGGAGGCAAAGATCTTTAAAATAAGATTTTTAAAAAGTTGTGCAAGTATAACATTTAATGTTTCCTTAGAAATTTTAATCCAGAAAACTGTTTCCTTGTCGTTTTTCTTCTAACATTTTTTAAAAACCTTTGATCTCACTACCTCGATATATAACACTGATATGCAGTCAATATATTATGTCACGTGCCAATGCTTTCCGCCAGTAAACAGTGTTGTGACCTCGGGTCACCACTAGAGGGCGTATTATTCTCAACAAAGACAGTTTACGGTAACTGACGCCATCCAATGCAATTTAACAGTGGGTGAATCAGAGCTTCAGTATGTCAGAAGTGGGGGATTAGAATGCGTGGGATTAACTCTAAGATATAATTTACACCACATGAAGTTCCAAGTCCTTTTATTTATTCAGCAACTACTACACCTCTGCAGCTGATTAACAAGTACTTAAGGCCTTTATTTTGGTAAAAGTACTGTGAAACTCCACTATAAATAAAGGTTCTATTTCCAGAACCTCACAGAAGTAAAAGGACGTACGTGTATTTATGACCCGTGATATGACTTTGCTGTTGTAAATGGTGTTTTATTTACATTTTACTCCTACAGATGGTTGGGTTGAGCTCATTTGAACTGTATCATATGCTGGTGAGTTTCTACATCACAGCATCATTCTATTCAATCATCACGTTTGTAGTATTGGTGTTCTGTGAGAAGGAAGTTTCTTTAAAAAGTCATCTCTTCACAAGTTCAGAAAAAAAAAAAAAAAAGACTTGTTTTCAGCTTCTGAACCTTGCACTCTCTGGGTAATCCACAGGGTTTTATTCAGTTTAAGCAGAACTTTAAACTCAACCCATAAAAGAACACTTAATCCTTCATTTTATAACAAACAAAATCAGCACATTTGGAGATTTGTGGTGTTCAGTGGACAGGAAAGAGAGAAAAAAACTGTAATGTGAAGAGGAACTAAAACTGCCAGATAAGTGTAGAGGAGAAAGAAGCGCAGTACTTGCCTCTGTAGTAGTAGAGAATGAAGTAGAAATACTCAGGCAAAGTGCTAGCACCTCAAAATTGTGCTTGGATAACAGCGCTAGTTACATTCCACTGCTACACCTCTGAAGTTCAGTGTGACTGAGCTGAAAGAGGAAAAATTCTGCATTCAACCCTCCTTTATGAATTACGTGGTAAGTGGAGGTAAAGGTTATCATGCTGTAAGTTATCCCTTACCCCTACTCATTGTAAGGGTGTAAACGTGTTTTAACATTACTTGTTAACACCAAGTCTTATTTGTAACAAACATGCAGGGCACATTACTATTGGTAATTTTCATTTTATTATAAAAACAAAAAAAAACAAAAAAAAAACAGTATTTGAGTCCACAGTTTGCGTTTCCTTTGTACAGTAAAAAATATTAAATTAAACTCCCAAAGTTCTTAGCAGAAAGATAAAGAGGGGTGGAGTTTAGGGAGAGCAATTTCCCCCAGTGGAGGAGGAAGAGGAGATAGATGGGGGTTAAAGTCCATGGGAAGCAGCAAAGGGGATGAGGCAGAAAGAGGCGGAGACTGACTGCTCAGATCTCCCCCTCCTTTCCCCTCAGTTCTGTGCAACACAGTTCATTTGGATCAAAAAATCCTGTTTACTCCAAACAGTAGAATCCTAAAAACACTAAAAGGATGACCCCAAATCCCACCCTACCCAGTATTTTTTTTTCCCCACATCCCAGCCCATGTTCTCAAAATGTTACAGGCACACAGGTATGCACCCCCCCTCCCCAAGCCTCCACTGCTCCATGTTTAAGTGTCTTTAAAGGAGTGCGCACACATTCGAGGGAGAGGGCTTGCACATTTGCGAGGGGAAGAGTCTCTTCCAGCATGACAGATGTCCGATACAGAAACTGGCTGGGACGTCTCAATATGTCTGCTGAACATCTCAAACTCACAGCAGACCCTCGCCACTGCAGAAAAACACTGACATTTAATTATTCCCACCTGGACAGACCAAACGAAAGATATCTAAAGTAAAATGTAATATTAACTACACCCCCCACTCCCCTTCTTAACAGTCAGTAACAAAAATATATTTCTATATGAATTGTAGCAGTCTCAAGGTACATAACACCCCCATCCCGCAAAATAAGACAATAAATAAAGCAAACCCAAACATTTAAAAAGGAAGATATGCATCATGTTTGGATTTACATTTATAATAATCCACATCACTCTGCAAAACAGAAATAGACAGACTGAATGATGGGAAACAAAACATAAAAAAAAAAAAAAAAAAAAAAGTTCTTTGCATTAAATCATTTCCTCTTTAATTCTTGTCCACTTTTAAAATCTTAAAAACACTTCTTAAAAAAGGCAAGTACTCCTATTTATCCCCCAAACCCCGAAAATATCTCCTTTCTTGTATTCTGCAAGAGGTGGAGGTGAAGGGGCGCGAGAGAAACCACCCTCTTTGTCCACAATTGGCAAAAAAATATATTAACAGCAATAACTTACAATTCATTTATTCTAATTTATTTAACGACTGCTTGATTTATTGTTCATCTCCCATAGGAAGTTCAGTTCAATGCATCTTTATTGAAAACATCTTAAATAACATTTAATAATAGTATAAAAAGAAAGGCTAAGTAATAACAATAACACTGTCCTGGGTGAGTGCAGTTTGTGCGAAGAACCACAGAGCATTTCAGCTCAGCTTGACACATTAAGTAGAGTTCCTACATGATGTCTAAAGGGTTGTGATTCATATTCTGGCCCAGTGGGTCCTGACTGTTGGCCCCCGGGCCATGTAGACCAGCCATGCCACTCAGCTGAGACAGCATGGCACTCTGGTCTGACCCAAACTGCTCCATTGAATTCTGTTGCTGGGTCGTCTGTTGTTGTTGTTGTTGGGGAGGGACCACCATACCCGGGTGGTGCTGGTTCAGGTGGCCAGGGTGTGGGGAACCTGTTTGCATCTGTGGGGAAATGTGATGTGGGGAGGGCTGGGGCTGCATGCGTGGGGACGGGCTCGAGTGCGGTGGCTGAGACTGGGGTCGAGGTGAAGGCTGAGGGGACCGCACTTGGTTTGCCAAAGATGTCGGCAGCGCCTGCCCCTGCAGATGTGGGTGTGGAGACTGAGCCATCTGCTGCGGCTGCTGAGGGCTCATGGGATTGCTGTGCTGGGCTGGTGACCCCCCAGGGCCAAGATGCTGCTGCTGTTGGAGCAACCTCTGGTGAATGGCCTGCTGGAGCAAGGCCTGAGAGGACGGTGGAGGACCACTCTGAGGTGGCTGAGGGACCTGAGGTGGCTGCTGAGGACCTCCCACCCCTCCTCCTCCACCAGGTCCTGTGTCACCACCAGGCAAGCCAGCCATCGCATTCTGCTGCTGCATCTGGAGGTGATGCTGGTGCTGGAGCCTCTGTTGGAGTGCAGCTGTGGCCTGTTGCTGAGCCGAACCAGGGTAACCTTGGCCCTGCTGGCCTGGGGGACCACTGGGCTGCTGGGGGCCAAGATTAGGACCGCCTGAAGGGCCCTGTCCCACTGGAGGCGGCTGCATTCCAGGCTGACCCATGTAGCCCTGGGCCTGGGGTGGCTGCGGTTGCTGGAACTGACCGTGGTTTACTCCCATTTGCTGCTGCTGCTGCTGTTGCTGCTGGATATGTCGTCTCATGAGCAGCTCTCTGAATTGAGGATTGTTGAGATTTGCCATCTGTGGCCCCTGGCCCTGCATCCCTCTTGCTCCACCCTGTTGTTGCTGCTGCAGAGCTGCCACTTGCTGCTGTGGTAATCCAGTGAGCATTGGCCTCTGTTGCTGCTGTAGCTGTTGCTGCTGCTGCTGCATCTGTTGTTGCTGCTGCTGTACTTGCTGTAATTGTGCCATGGCAGCCATGTTCACATTTGCCCCTCCCTGATTTCCCATGTGCATTCCTGGCTGGCCACCACTTGCAGCATTCATGTTCACCTGTGGGCCTCCTCCTGCCATGACATTTCCAACAGGACCCCCTGGTGGTCCAGGACCTCCTGGGACACCACCAGGTGGTCTACCAGGACCCCCCTTGTATTTTGAAGCCCTCTGCTTAATAAACGCAGCCATGAGCTGCGGGTTTGACCGCAAGATATTGAGGACTTGCTGCTGCTGGAGGGGAGAGCTAGGTGAGCGCAGTGTCTGTAATAGCTCTTGGAGGGCTCCCTGTGGGATGTTCCCTCCAGTACCAACCCCTGGGACACCAGCAGCTCCAGGAACAGCTCCACCTGGAACACCACCACCAGCACCTTGCTGCTGCTGTTGTGCCATGTTCATCAAGGCAGCGTGGCTCTGAGCTTGCTGGTGCTGCTGTTGTTGCTGCTGCTGCTGTTGCTGTTGCTGTTGTTGCTGCTGCTGCATTTGTTGCTGCTGCTGAGCTGCCATCATACCTGGATGATTCATCTGGTTCATCATTGCTTGCCTCTGCTGTGGCGGCATCCCCTGACCTGTCCACTGCTGTTGCTGCTGGGGGTTTTGAAGTGGAACCCCCATCCTCTGCTGCTGAAGCTGCACCTGTGGGGGAAGCTGACCCTGTGGCAGGTTACCCTGCTGCGGGGGCTGCTGCATTGGTCCACCAGCTCCAACCATCATCCCTGGGGGAGCACTTTGTTGATCCATGTGGGCTCGAGCTGCTGCAGCTGCCGCTTGGTTCTGCGGTGGCATACCCTGGGGTCCAACCATCCCCACTGCTGCTGGGTGTCCCATACCCATCTGCTGACCTTGGCCCTGTTGATGGTGGGGGTGTGGTGGCATTAGACCTGTAGCTGCTTGGGCAGCTTGTCTCTGCAGTGCCATCTTCCTTTGAGCGTCGGCTACCTGTTGGATCTTCATTGCAATTTCCACTGCTGCGGGTGGAGGGCCAGAAGGGGGCTGCTGTTGCTGCTGAGAAAGTGGAGGCTGGCCCTGTGGTTGGCTGGGAGGCTGGCCACCAACACTTCCAGGCATGATTGTACCACCAGGCTGCTGTTGGGGAGGTGTTGCAGAGCCAAGGACTGGTTTGCCCTGGGACTGGTGGATTGGGGAGGATCCTGGTGGTCTGCTGGCATATGGAGGCAAATTGTTGGGGTGTTGCTGGAGCTGCTGAGGGTTGGTCCCTGCTCCACTTTGTTGCTGCTGCTGAACCTGAGGAAGCATTTGCTGCTGATGCTGGGGAGAGTTCATTATCCCCCCAGCCCCAGCCCCTGCACCGCCCATCTGCTGAAACTGGTGGTGAAGATGGTGCTGAGAAGGCATACCAC
The DNA here is from genome assembly GCA_030068375.1 of Ostorhinchus rueppellii. NCBI lineage: Eukaryota > Metazoa > Chordata > Actinopteri > Kurtiformes > Apogonidae > Ostorhinchus > Ostorhinchus rueppellii. Next base: position 7,878,607 of record JAQQZY010000028.1, on the reverse strand, counting down.
TTTGTGAGGGCATTCCACCCGCCTGCTGCTGCTGCTGTTGGACTCCAGGTGTGGGGCCCATTCCTGGTGGTGGGACCTGAGGCATGTTTTGAGTTGGGGTCTGGGGAGTTGGGGGTTGGGTCCCACCAGATGTGGGTGTATTGGGCGCTGTGGTACCATTGTTCCCCGGTGAGGGCAGACCTACAACAGGTCCTCCTGGTGGGCCTCCAGCTGCCTGTCCCACCCTCTGCATGCTGGCCATCCTCCTCCTCAGCATCTGGGCCTGCTGGAGCCTGTGCTGCAGCTGCTGTTGACGGAGCTTTTGCTTGATGTTCAAGCAGAACGGGACGGGACATTTGTTCTCCTGACAGTGTTTGGCATGGTAGCAACATAGAGCAATGAGCTGCTTGCAAATGGGACAGCCACCATTTGTTTTGCGCTTGCAGCCTTTTGTGTGTTGAACAACACGCTTCATCTTCTGGCAGGATGGCAAAGAGCAGTTGGCATTTCGGCACTGGCATGCATGGACCAGTGACTGGATGCAACGCTGAATGCTGAGGCGGCGAGAGTCTCCGGGGCTCTGTGTAGCAGCTGCTGCCTGATTGTTGCTGTCATCATCCAATCCAAGACCCAATTTATCCATCTTATGCTCGTGACCTTTAGTGTTATAGCAGGTGATGCACAAGTCATAGTCCTGAGGAAAAAGAGAATGTTCAAAGATCAAGTTATATGCCGTAAATTTTTTAAAAAACAATTTATTAGTGAAAGTGACTGCAAGTCTCACCTCACAAACGGTGCAGTGAAAGCGGGTCTCCACATGGTGTTTACACTCGTTGCAGGTATACACAAAGCGGTCCTGGCTCTGATTGTGCAACTCTACCAGCATACACATAGAGCTCCACATCGCCCTGCGAAGGGAACTGAACTCTAAGTGTTTGTCCCTAGCCAGAGTCAGGAAGGCATCACGGCCATCCATCAGGTCACAAGCCATCAAGGGGTCCAGGTCCGTGATGGGGGGCAATGAATTGGCCATGGGGCCAGCAATGAGACGGATGACAAAGAAGACCTGCCAGTCAAAGTGAAGAGAATCAGTGTTTTCTAAAATAGTCTGAGGACACGAAAACAGCATTCAACAAATGACAGTTTTATTCAGCTTCAGTTCAGTCATATTTAAGTCCATACAGTACTAATCTTTTAAAGAAAAAAATAAATAAATCATTGTTTCATTTGATTTTGTGAATGAATTGAAATTTAAGGTTAATAAAATTAAGTTGAAAGACTACCTGCTCTAGTTTAATCCATAATTTGATTGTGTTGTAAAAACATGATAGGTTGAAAGACATTTTTACTAAAATCAGTTGTTATCATACACTGCATCTCCTCTGTATTAAAATAACTGATTCTTTAAAAACAAAGGTACAACAGACTGCTTAATGATGCCTATTTGAAGTGAGTCAAAGTGAACACCCTGATGTCTTAAATCCCTAATATTCTTATCTTCCTTCCACATAATCCAATAAAGGAGTAAACAGCTATTGCTATGATCAAATTAGACATTTGTACCTCTTTATGTTTCTCCATAGTGGCGTACAGCTTCTGGGAGAGATCATTGGAAACATTGGGCATCCCTGGTTTCTTCTTATTGGCTCGGCTCAGGCTGCTCTTGTTCTTGCTCGTCTTTTTATTGTTTTTCTTTTTGGCATTCTTGCTGTCTCCTTTTGTGGCCTGTGAATGTTGGGAGGTTAGTTTAAGCACACAGCTTCATCATGGAATAAAAAAGCATTTTGTGTTAAATAAGGTATAAGTGCCATGTGGACTCACATCTGTGCTTTCATTTGAGGTACTGTTTTCCTCTCTCTTTCGCTCCTCCTCCTCCTGCTCCAGCTCCTTGATGCTTTCCTCCAGAACGTTAGGCCAGAAGTCTCCCTCAAAGTATGGGAGCTCCTTGGCACTGGTTAGACGGTCTTCTGTTGCCTGTTTGAAGATGTCCTGAGGGACAAAGAGACACAGTGATCAGTGTTGTTGCTTGTCATGTTATTGGCATTTGTATTAGAGCTGTTTATTAGCAAAAGTCTGTTAATATTATCTGGAGCAGGACATGGATGATGATTCAATTTTTTACTATGGTAACCTGAGGAAAATGTCAGAGTACACAGTCCCTGTTCTTGCTCAAAACTGAATTAAACCAGCTGCAATGTAAACTACTGGCTGACAGAGTACACAAAGATTATAGAACTATTATTTTGACTGACTGTCCTGAATTTTTTCATGTGAAAGAGAAAATTTGATTATGCCATTACAGAGATCGTCTGTAAACAACAATAAAGTTCACAGTATTCAGTGAGTGACAGGCTTGGCATTGATACACTGATGGCTGTGGGTGTTTTCTGGTACACTACCACCCCCTGCTGTTGACAAGTCAATTTTCTTAATCTAAAAAACAAGAAATAATCCCTTTAAGGAAACGATGAATATACAATTGAGGGTTGAAAAGGTTATTTCTGATTTGGAAAATGGCACTGGTTCAGGAATTTTAGCTTCATTAAAATGGCCGGTTGAAAGTTTCCATGGTATTGTAAGCATTTTTTTTCCCCACAATGTTTTAGTAAGGCAAATGGAACTATAAAGATCATTATATAATATTATCTACTGCCACCTTATCTGTAGTAATCACAAATATTTTTTTTTACACTGCAAATGCCCTTACTGAAGAGTTCATATCTCACCTTGTAATCGTGAACAATACGTTCAGCAACAGCCTTGTCCAGCATCTTCTTGTACCACTCCTGTAGGCGTTTTGGTTTAGGGATCTTCTGGTCAGCAGGGTGACAGTGGAAGATGTAATCGTCCCCTTCACTGGGCGGACAAGCCCAGATATGGCCTGTTGTAAACCTGAAAACAGGAGACGTTTAAGTATCTACTGAGGCAAGTCTATGACAAATGTGCCACTGAAAACCAGACTAACTTACAATGATGCATGATGATGACGATTTAGATATTATGTACTGTAAAACGAGCTTAAAGGTAAATTCTCCAAAATGAATTGTTTTCACTTACCCCTGCCTCTTGACATACTCCAGGTAGCCTAGCAGGATCTCGTGGTACACAGCAGTCCTGAGATGGCGAGGTTTGAAGAAATGCACGCTGTCCAAATAAGAGATGTACACTCGTCTCTGATTAGGAGGTGGGCAGTCTGAACCATATTCCTGGACGTGCATGCCAAAAAAGCACACATCTGCCCCGTCAATGTCCTCAAATGCAAACAAGGCTTTCATCCTATATGGGAAGGACTCTGCCATCTCTCCGCTGTCAACAAACCTGGAAAAAAACAAACAATGAAAGTGAGAAAAGGTCATTCATGACAGGTGTTCCATTTTAAAAGACTTCAGCAACCAAGCTTTCATAAAAAGGCTTTCATGGACCAGCGCTGGACCGGCTGTTGTGGTCCTGCCCCTCTCCTGGCTGCATCATCATTAGCATCACTTGTCCGTGTAGTTGTGGTGGTGCTCATCATCTA
>JAQQZY010000028.1:7859491-7875044 GCA_030068375.1 Ostorhinchus rueppellii | reverse complement strand
ATTTGTAAAGTGTCATGAGATAACTTTGTTATGATTTGGCGCTATATAAATAAACTTTGATTTGATTTGATTTGAAAAAATTATCAAGAGTACTTTTCAAAGTAGCAAAAGGAAAAAAGAACCAAAATGTGAATTAGGCATGTTTTGGAGCAAATGAACACTTCTTGTCCGAAGGTGCTACTACAGGCTATGTTACACAAGACCGTAATAAACACAGTAGAAGACAGTAGATGATTAATGGCTGCTGTTTTCCATCTAAAAACAGCTGTGATGAGATTGTGTAATTGTTTGGTATAATCAGCCAACACTACCTTTTACTTCTCCCAACCATGTTTCAACACTTAATGAGAATAACAAGGAAGATAGTGAGGAAATGGTTCATCAGTCATGTGAGTTAAATGTTGGCTATGTCATTTCCATCTCCCATTAAGTGCATTATCCTCTTTTGGGGGGGGGGGGGACGGGACACATCAAGTGAACGTAAATGTACAATTTTGTAATTTGCATCAGTGTTATCTAATGCAAATGGTGCAACTAAATCTATTTACTGAAACATGGCTACAGAGGCTATTCTTATGTTCAGTTTCAGTCTACTCACAAAATTCTTCAGTAATACCATCCGTCATGAATGTCTGATGTCATCTAGCAACACTAAATTATGGCTTAGTGCAACTCATGCAGGGAGTCTTCCCAGAGCAGTATACTGAAAGCTCTGCCAGCAGCACACCTGATCCAATAGAGGTGAGAGTCCAATGACTGTGTGGGGCATCTTCTTCTCTAACACGTGGGCCAGATTGTGACTGTGCTTCACTGTGTTACCGAGTGTACTTTAGCTAGCTCATAAATAGGTTCCCTGACATTGCCAACATGCTGCTCTGGTTAAACAGTGTTCGATTTGTGTACGATCACACATGCGCAATCCATCTAACAACAGCTGAGGTAAATCAGAAAATTCTGAACACATTTCAACTAAATCCCAGTTTAAACCATCACTGCACTTATTTCTGTGAAAACCAACCATTGCATGTTTTTCCTAAAGCTTAATGAGCCTAATATTATACTTCATAAATATGTGATCATTTCTTCAGGCAGGGAACCCTGTGGCTATCAGACAATTACTATTTATGATCCACAGAGACACAGAAGTGGGAAACTGTGCTGAGGGGGAGAAATTTGTAAATGCAGAGATACTAATCTTTTCATTTAGGTTGGCTAGAGTAGAGTTTTTAAAAATTATGATTACTCAAATGATTTTAACACAGTCACTGATCAGAGATTGCAGCAAGTGTTGGATGTAATCAGCATACCTTACCTAACACACTGGAAATCAATAAACAATAAAGCAAATAAGCAATAAACTTCTGACTCCTACCTGGACTTCATGCCAGGCTTGACCTCAACCACCTTGTCTGAGACGTGGACCACACGGATGGTGACCTCACCAGATTCAGGGTGGCTCTGCCGTTTGAGGTAGTCGTTCACTCGTGTTTCCAAGAAGCTTCCAAGTTTTGTCTGAGGAAGTCCTGCAAAAGACGAGAAAAATCTGTGTCACGATGTATTTTATGACTGGCACAGTTAGTTTTTGTTTTCATTTTATCTTTATAAAGATTTTATTCCGTTTATCTTTATATTTTTCTGAATTACACTGACTTACTGTGGAAAGTAGAACGTCTTTAGGCTACATTACTAATCAAAATCTAAAGTCTTGGATGTAAAAACCTTTTGAGACACCACTTGTATGTAAACTGATGGCATTCTAGAAAAATTACAAAGAAAAACCTGAGATAACTGAAAAAAAGTTTAAAATTTTATTGTACTTACTTTTGGCTGCGTATTTGTTCTCCTTTCGTGTCTTATTTGCCTTTTTGAGACAGTTATCGCACACAAAACTGTGGTCAGGGAGGAAGCAAAAAGGTAAATTATTTAATTTGCACGTTATCATGAGAGGAGTCAGAAGAAGCAGCTCTAATCGAGAGATGACTGTATCTCATGTCAGTCTAAACAACTGTTGTGACTCTACTTGCATCTTTTAATTACAATAGAACGTACATGAAGCAAGATCAAAATTTCAGAAGCGACAAGCTCCGCACCTCAACTTTTAATACGTGTTCCTTTACATTTTAAAGCTAGACTGCACTTTATAATCTTGTAGATGTATGAGATCTAGGACTATATTTGCTGCGATACAGACAAAGGGCTGTTTCCAGAGCAGAAAAAGTTTCAATAAATGAAACTGTGCAGAGCATCTCCCCTCCCCTCACAGTAACATTAAGAGTGTGCTTCTGATAGCTGGCTTACCCCGATGGCCATATGGTTTCATTATGCAGGACACAGATCTGGTGCATTTTACGACCGCAGTCAATACATTCCACAAGCCTGAGCAGAGAAAGACAGAAGACAAAACACAGACATGAAAAAGGAGAGTTATTAAAGCTACGGGACACACATGATTCAAGTAACCCTTTGTTCGGCAGTGTTAGGGTCAGATATGACAAAACATTTTCTTGTGAGACTAAAAACTAAGACATATGAAGATCTGAATTAAATACAGAAAAACCACTGTTTACTCATCTCTTATCATCAAGAGGATTATAGTTTAGAAGGGGGACGTACAACTCAGGGTCGAGTGTGTCATTCTTCTTCCGTTGGAACTGGTCTTTGTTGATGGACCTTGAAACAAAAACAGTGACAAACTACTGTAACAAGCATGTGGTATAATGTGCCCACTCATTTCATATAACCGATTCAGTAACAACAAGCCAAAGCACTTTGTACAGCAGAATCCACAAAAATCACAAAAACGCTCCATACATTTAATCTGTGCCTACTGAATTCAACACTCACTGGTGATTAAATCAAACAAAACTGGTTTACTGTGCATTGTAGTTTGGCATTTAGTTAAAACCTTTAAGTCAAGTGAAATAAGAACCTGGAAATTAACTCATGATCATTAACATCTTAAATAACAATGACAATGCACGTGTGTTATGCATTCAGACATTAATCAGTGTCACACAACATTGTTTGAAGCTTTAGGTAAAATTTACAGATTTAAAAAAAAAACCCAAAAACAGTGCATCATGGATTTGAATATATCTTGCATTTAAGAGAAATAACTGTGTGTGTGTGTGTGTGTGTGTGTGTGTAAACCCCATGAATAAGTTATTTTTCATCATGTTATCCTTGATTCAATTATTTATTTATTCGATAAAATAACATCATCATTTTATAGACTATTAGACTAAATGTGTAAATGTCTCCACAAACCAACAACAAACTGAACAGATATGAGTCTATCATTCTTGTATTTAAAAAAAAAAAAAAAAAAAAAAAAAAAAGGGAAATTCTTCCAGATTAGTTTATAGCTCAATTCAAACTTGTGAGGGGAGAATTGATGAAACTATCATTAAGGCAGCTGATTTAATGTCGTAAGTGGTATTAATGGAAGAGGGGGTGGGATTAAATAAGTTTTCTTCTTCCCACTCCTTTTCGAACAGTACTTATTGAATTTGTTTTGTTATTGATGATGTACTTGACAAGTGTTTTCTGTTATTTTTGCTTTGAAAAAATGTTTATTTTTTTTCTCTGTTTAATTTATTTTTGTTTTAGATTTGTATGGTGCTTGTGCATTTGCTTTGCTATTGGTTCTTGTCTTCATGATATGTTTTGGTTCTTTCTTAAGTTCGAAATGAAATGAAATGAAATGAAATAAACAAACAAAAACTTGTGAACTTTCAAATTTAACTAAATCCTTAATGTTCGATCATATTCTAAGATATCACAGAACTGAAAGTCTTAAGTTTTACATTTCTTTGCTGGTTTGGTGGGTTTTCTGCTGAGGAGACGAAGAGCTTAAATGCTGTCATTAGAGTTTACTCTAAAATAACAGGAATTTAATCGAGAGACTTGTGCATACTTTCTTAGAAATGGGTGGTCCAGAAGGCAGAGAGAATTAGCCATCAGTCTGATCAAATTGTGCCCAGTGAAATCACTAAAATACTGTATGGCTGTTGCTATAATCCTCCCATAGGAGAACATGCTGCCAAGTCCATTAGTCCTCCTGCCGTCAGCCTACTGAACACTACAGAATAAACACATTTTTTTATTCTTTCTTTGACATTTTAGTTCTTTATTTAAACAAACTGCTTTATTTCATTTATTGGAATTTGTGTTTGTGTCCACAGTATTTCACTGAGTTTCAGAAGTTGCGTGTTTAGACTCTCGAGGATATCTAAATCCCATCTGGACAAGCATTGTTTGAGAAAATGTTTGTGGTGAAAGGCTGTAGTCTTGTTGAGAAACAGTATAAAAACAAAAGGAGTGCGATGGTACTTACGTCTGAGGCTGGGAGGGGTCGTCCCCCAGGGAAACACTCTCGCCCTGGATTTCGTTGAAACACTTCTCACAGAAGTGGTACCTGTCAGCAAGAAGCCCATATTTTGGTGAACTACACCGTTCGCCATCAGCACAGCCAATCACAGAGAGGGCGCGAAGAAGCAGCCGCCAATCAGGGCAGGGCAGGACAGGCCGGGGGGCGGACACACAGGAGGAGGCAGAGGGCAAGGTAGGTCGTCGCCGGGAGGCAGCAGCCAATCGTGATGCAGGATTTTTGTGTGGGCGGGTGTTTTGATTTTGTGCGTAAATTTCGGAGTGGATGATTGGTCACACCAAAGCAGGCCAATGCAGACATCACAAGCGTTAAAAAAAGGAGGGAGAGAAGGGGAGAAGGGGAGGGGAGGGAGGGGAGATGTGGGAGGGGGGAGGTCAAAATGAATATTAAAAAAGCGTGAAATAAAATCGTTACAGGTCAGATGAAGACAATGGAGGGACAGAGAGGGAGAGGGGATCATGGAGGGAGGGAGGGATGGACAGAATGTGAACAACCAACAGAGGACAGAGAGCCAAGGCAAAGCAAAGATTAGCGTCAGACATCCAGTGGTAAACAACAACAACATTACAGCAACATGAGAGACCACTAGGAGCTGTGGAGGAGGTGGGGAGTGAGGATAAAAGTCTCCAAACATGAAAGGGTGGATGAGGAAAAATAATAAATGCTAAAGCAACAGAGACCCATCATCCTTTCAGGTCATTTATAAAGTGGGAACCTTCCTTCTGGTGGCGATGGTCACCTTCCCCTTTTTTGATGCAAGTGAAATATCAAAATAAGGATGTTGACGTGTTGCGTGTGTCAATTTGCAATAAATGGAGTAACAAATAAGAAGAAAGGAGCCCACTTTATGAATGATGAGATAATGAAAATTAAAAACGGTGAACTATGAAAATGGAGATGGTGCCAGGGTAACCATCTGAAGCCAAATTAAAACTCATCTGTGATTGCACTGATTGATTGATGCTATGTTGTAGGAACTAAGAATGTTGCAAAATACAGCAAGACACATTCAAGCTGAACTCACTGGCTGGTCTTTGACAATTCAAATAAAAATGGCAGAAAAAAATTTACTTTCTAAATAACTACTGCATGTATGTGATCTGTGTTCCAATGAGTCGATGCCCCTTACCTGTTCTGGTAGCTAAAATAAGCAGCGTCACGTTGGATGGTGCATAATTGTTTTCCATAGCAGCATAGAGTTTGTGGGGAAAACTCAAACTGCAAAAGAACAGACAACAGGTTTTTTGTTATTAGAGGAAACAAGAAGACAAAATAACAGCCTCAAAGCGATGCTTCCAGATAAAATTCTCGATAATTTATAGCAATAACAGACAGGGTAGAGGTGTTTTTTTTTAATAGAGAAGAACATTTTGGTACTGGGACAAGTCAGTTTTCAAGGGTGTGGAGGATTTAGGGAAGTTGGGCGAAGCTGTATAAAGCATAGAGCAGCTAGTCAGCGTCAACAGGATGGTTTACAGACTATCAATGTTGGCAGAACTTGTCTCTTATAACAGCCTATGGGTAATATCAGGTGTCTTAACTGGAACTCTTACTTTTGATGGAAAGTGACCCCAAAATAAAATCTCTCCCTATTTACAGTTCAACAGTTGCTCATTTTTTCCCTTCTCCACTCTAGTGTTATTGTATCATCTTAAATAATCCATTAGCAGTTGTCCACACATGGGTGGGGGTTTTGTCCCCAAATAGAAGCACATTTTATAACTGAGATTTTCAGTTGTAGTTTAAGAAAAAGATTTTTTTTTAACCCAAACCATCTTTTCCTACACCTACCCAAGTAAGTGTGACTCCTTGAACCTAACCTACAAAGTCACAACAAAGGGTTTTCTGTCAGAAAAGCCAAACATCTGATATATACACTGATTAGGGATGGACATTTTAATTATCCTCTGAAGTTCAAGCCAATGCAAGTCGATTATTCATGAGATTGTGCCTTTTACCCAAACCAGTTTATAATGATTACATAACCTTACTACAAAAAGTAAAAGAACTTTATGCACTTTTTCAGACTTGACATATGGAGTACTCAGAAATAGTGACATGAATGTTATTTTCAGGTCTTATGAAGTAAAACATGACTCTCTCTCCAGTGCTCATCCCATATAAAAATTAGCCTACTCTTAAAGATGGTGACTATGCTTACTGTTTGGACTAATTGATTATTTGTGCACATCCTTATACCATACATATTGGACTCTCAGAATTAACACAGGAACAGGATAGCTCCACACAAACATTTTTCTACACTGCCATGACTACAAGTCTAAAAATACAAAAAACAAATGCCTCACCTTCCTCCCACAACAGTATCCCAGTCCCTGCATGACAGGATCAATCTCCGACTCGAACACCTCAGCCAGTTTGGAGCAGTACTTATAGACACGGGATGTCTTGCGGTTGTACAGCCAGGCGTTATTGAACATCAGCCAGATATCCTCCACGTACTGCCATGGCTCTTGGTACTGTCCCGTGTCCAGCTTCCGTTTGATGGTTGACAAGTCCATGGGGTTCTTCACTATGTCAAAGTAGTCCTGGGGATAAAAAGGGCACCGCCGGGGTTTGAGGGTGGAGGTGACGAGAGATAGAAGACAATCGCCGTCAGCGTCGCAGCCAGCAGATGATGGTGTGATGAAGGAGTCACAGTTGACCAAACGGGACCAGAGTAGGGAGAGAAGAGGGTGCAGGGGGACAATGTTGAGCGCTGCAGAGAAAAGGGTTCGCGTGCAAACAGAAAGACATGACAACTTCTGCCCTTCAGCTCTCTGCTTTGCACCCTACATTTAAAGTCCCTGTGTGAACTGTGCAACAAAGACCAACAGACTTCTTGAAGTTTGTCTGGTGCTGTATTGCTCATGACAAAAACAAAACCCTAACAAATCATACCTGCACGATTTTACATAATATACATCCTACTGAAATTAAACCCAGCCTGAAATCATCATTAATCCATCCCAAGTTCAGTAATCATTTCTTGTTAATGTTTGGCAGCTGAGGGAATGGTTTTCTACAGAGGTCTGAAAGCCTGCAGAGCTTTCACACCTCAGAGGTGATTAGGGTGCAAAACCAAGGAGAACAGAGCAGCAGCAATAGCAACAGGCAGGTAGAAGATAAATAATTTAAGCAACTTAGTGGTCGGCATTAACAAAGCCAGCAGCAGGATGGCAGAGTTGAAGCCAACAGTGGTGAGGTGAGCAAATGCAAGAGGGGACCGCTGAGTCTCTAAATTGTTTTTATGTTTCTGTCCTCTGCTTCTTCCCAAACTGGATGATGTTCAAAAAAGGAGCAGAGACAAGGGTCAGGAAAAGAAAAAAAACAAAAAAAAAAAAGGCTTTTTAGAGATTCACTGGAAAAATATAAGCGGCGGTGTGAGTTTCAAAGAGCAGGGTCTGTCTCGGTGTTGCCATGGCAACATGAGTTCAGAAACAGACCCTCATCTAAGTTGAACTGCTCACATGGACAAACAAGTGATGGATATTACCATAACAACCAGCGGAGCCAATTTAAAATAATGGAATATTGTGTTTAGATATCCCGCTGGTTTTAAATAACTGACATTTGAAGGAAGCAGTTCAAGATGGTTTTTACAATGGTTTGATGAAAGGAAGAATTACTTAACTTTTCTGTAGGGCTGGGAATTAAAACTATCAATGATAAGCTTTGGACATTTTAACCTCGACATAAATAGATTCAACACCTGATCAGAGCACAAAATACATGAGATGTACATGTGACATTTTCTTTCCGTGTTTAAATGGAGCTTTAGTGAACGCAGTAGTAGTCATGCAGATGTACTGCTACAGCCGTCATGACAGCGAGTATGAAAATGCTTCACCACGTTAAGATACCCCCTTTCTGCAGCTTTCAGTAATTATCAGGGTACTCTTCCAAATGGCACCATTACCTAATGATATACAATCCTGATCAAAATTTTAAGGCCAGTTGAAAAATTACAAGAATTCACATTTTTGCTCTGTTGGATGTTAAAGAGGACCTATGATGCTTTTCCACTTTTTTGAGCTCTTAATACTGTTGCATTGTTGAATACAAGTGTCACTTGATAAGAAATTGTCAAAAAATGATGTTCATGCGTTCAGGCGTGAGCCGTAGACATTACTTGGCATGTCTAAAAATCGCTCTGTTCACAAACTTGTTCACTAAGTGATGTCACTTCGTGACGGACTTTCCTTATACGGCCATGCTCACCCCTACTCTCAGACAGGTTTCGTCCTCCGTCGCACTGCCCCGGAAGTTTTATTGTTGAAAATGGGTCCAAGAAAGTGCGTCTTCGGGTGTGAGGGAAAGCGGTTTTTATTCAGCTTTCCCAAAGAGGTAAGCAGCAGTAAGAAATGGACGGAGTTGATTTTTCCCGGACAGCAAAAAAACACAACACCTACATTTTTGTTTGCCATTGGCATTTTAAACGGGACAGTTTTGTTTTGTTTTGTTTTTTTAAACATGGGCAGGTACGAGGCTGGATTAGCCACAAAACTCCAATTGAAAGATGGAGGCTTGCCGACAACACTTGCTTGTGTTGAAGAGTCTGAAGCGCAAGCTGTAAGTAAAAACCTGTTTATTTTGTGGGAGTAATCAGACGTTGTGGGTTGGGCGGGGGTGTACACCAACAATGCAGGGGGTGGAGTGAAGTAAAACCGAGCGCTTTGGCCGGATGCAAGAAATGCGAGTAAACGAAACATCATAGACACACTTCTACAAAGTTTTTAGTGCCGCTAATCGTGTGGTACTATTCTGGAAGGGCAAGAAATCAAATACAAAGGGCTGAAAAGGAGCATCATAGGTCGCCCTTTAAGAAGGTTCTCAATAGAGTTTCAAAATGCAAAAAGAACTTATGGGAGTGAGAGTAAAAACAATTGGACTAACCAGTTTATTGAAAACAATTGCACTGAAACAGGCTGTTCATCAGCTGATCAAAAGTTTAAGACCACAGTATTTAAAAAGCCAAAATCTGTGCAAAAATGTGGATTGAATCAGAATGAAACTTCCTTCCACCTTTCCATGTCCTGTGTTTGGCACTCTCTTGCAAAGTCTAAACAGGCAATTTTGTGGCATTGAAGGAGCTTAGGCCTTTCTCGTCAGTGCCGTCTGAGGGTTAATGGGCTGCAGTCGGCACCAGTAACTCCCTTAATTTGGGTCGAGGATCGTCCAATGTCTTGATGGACAGCCAATCAATTCCTCCAGTCTACCACTTGACTTTTTTTATTCCATAACCCTCAGGATCTTTTAAGAATTCAAAATGACTGCCTTACTGCGTCCATCCTCAGCAGCAATAGTGCGTTACGAAAGGACTTGCTTATGAAGCTCAACAATCTGACCACAGTCAAAGAGATAAAGCTTTTTTGCCTTTGCCACCAGGATGTCATGGCGGTGTGAATACTTGACAGAAAATGACACTGAACCCAGATTTTTGCTTTTAAAGGCTGTGGTCTTAAACCTTCAATCAGCTGATGAACAGCCTCTTTCCATTTAATTGTTGATTTCAATAAATTGCTGACTCAAAAGTTTTTTTGTCTCACCCCCATTTCTTCTTTTTGCATTTTGAAACTCTACTTAGAACCCTCTTAAGATCCAACAGTGAAAACTGTAAATCCAGGCAATTATTCAACTGGTCTTAAAATTTGATCAGGTGTGTATCATAGTACGTAAATGGTGAGATTGATCAATATGGAAAAAATATCAGGATTATATCTTTTGCCATATTGCTTGGCTCTACTTCTGAGGTTTGAGGGAAATGTGAATGAGCAGTTAGCGTTAACCGACATTAAAAAAAAAAAAAAAAAAAAAAAAGAACAACTGATATTCAAGTGCACATAACATATACACTAAATGCTAAATATTTTCAGTCAATGTATTGTCCCACCTCTACACACTGCCCACCTGAGCACCAAAACACTACTACTGGTGAGGAACTGAACTAGAAAGCTAGTAATGAAAAACTAGGATGGAAACTATGCAAATTATAGATAAAATCAAAACCTAAAAATGAATTTTCATCAGCAAAAATTAAACAACAGAAAAGTGACAAATGAAAGCAACCGACTCATGAACTGTTGGTGGTGTTATACTGAGTGAATACACATCTCCAATATTGTCATTTTATTGTATTTTGTGTGTTATGAAAGATATATTAATGCTAATTAATGGCCAAGGCATGCATCATGTCATGGTTGTGATAATAACATATCAGTTATGTTCATTAGAGTCATTGCTTTGATTTTTCAGAAGTGAAATAATATACTCAAGCACACAATAGAGAGCACAAACTGACACTATGTTTCTTTTGTAAGCTCATGACATGCAATGGAAGGAAACTAAATGATTAAAGTAACTGTAAGCATACATAAAAACTAATTAAATATGATGACTATGACAAAAAAGAAAAAATATTAAAGATGGAAAAAAGGAAAACAAACAAAAGTAAAATCTACGTTTTCACAGAAGTTGAAGCAAAATGGCAGCCAGTGCAGTCCCTTACCAGGTTAGTTTTGTTACTAGTTCGAATACGTACGGGTATTCCCAGTAACTGGGGGTCCACCGGCTGACGGAAGGGCAGGGACTCAGGGTCCTGCCGGTACAGAGCCTCCAGAGTGGGCATCAGAGCCTGACGCAGCTCCTCTGGTTTAAAGACTAAAAGCAACAAGTACAAAAAGAGACATAAATGAGCAATTGAGGAAGAAGACAAGGAGAAAGGAAGGCAAATTGTAAAGTAAGGAGTAAGATGGTGTTTGGAGAAAAATTAAGACAACTGAAGAGTGAGAACAATAAAGGAAGAGTATGAATAGGAAATAGAGTAATTTGAGACTTCACTGAAGGCATACTATTATGATAGAAAAACAACACAGTGAAGAGGAAACCGGTAACAAGAATATTGAAGGGGAAAAAGACACAGAAGGTAATAAAAGTGAGTGTGCAGTTTACTTTTCTTTTTGCTCTGAGTGCTAGCGGGGGAGCTGTTGGTGGCTGTTGACCCTGACCCTTCCTCTTCCTCCTTAGGCTCCTTCTTCACCTCCGGCTTCTTGTCTTCATCTGCTGTTGCTGACGACGACACAGAGGAGGAGGAAGTATCCATGGGCTCGCCTTTACACCCATCTCCTGGCGTCTTCTCTTTCTTTATCTGAGAGGGAGATTCAGTGTCAGTTTAGTGATTTCCTGACCAGTCTGACAAAAGTGAACACAACAAAAGACGGCCTCAGAGTTAAAGCTATCAGTGGGCCAGTTCAGACATTCTTACATCTGGTTTCTCTTCCGTCTTCACATCAGGCTGACCCTTGCCCATCTTTCCCTTGCCCTCTTCTTGGGTTTCAGCCCCTTCGTCGTCCTCTTCCTGCTTTGTCACTTCCATTTTGACATCTTCCTGGCCTGGGGCTGGGTCGTCTGCAGGGGCAAGCTGGGATTTGGAATCAGTATTGCTGCTGACTGAGGCTGGAGAGGACACCTGACTGTCTGCTGTCACAGAAGGCTTGGGAGATACCTGAAGCAAAGACAAAATGATAGGCTGAAGTTATTAAACCAACAAATTAACAAAAACAATAAATATAAATGATTCTTCTTGCTAAAATCTGTATTTTTTTTTTTTTTTTTTTGAAGGACATATTTTTTGCAGGCTTTATGCAAGCTTCATCAAGTTAAATTCAAGAACTTTCATCATCATAATGAACACAATCTTTCACCAGTTTAACAGAGACATGACTGCAAATCACACTTGGACTTTGTTGAAGTTTTTTCCCCAACTACCCATTTATAGCTACAATTTCTGAAGTGATAATTTTCTTGCACTGTGTGCAGCAGGCTTCCAATTCATTATTTTCAACAGGCTTCAATCAAGCACTAAAGGTGCTGTTCTCTTTGACATCATTGCACAGGAAGTTACCAGAAAGGGACATTTTAACAGGTGATATAGTTTGGAGCAGGAAAAACTGACTCACAAGCCCATCTCATTCCATAATCACATTTAAGTCAAAGTTATACGCTCAAAGGCTAATTTATTAGGTACAACTTGGTAATAACAGATGTACCTAATAAAGTGACCACTGAGTGCATATGCTGCTATAGCCAGTCTGCTTCAGAATGTGTTCAGTGATGTCTTCTGTATACTTGAGTTGTAACCAGTTGTGATTTGAGTTACTATGTGGCCTCAGACAAGGGCATTAACAAGGCATAGTCTCTTTTTAGGACCACTCTCTATAAACTCAGCCATGGTTGTGAATCAACATCCGGATAGATCTGCAGTTTCTAAAATACTCAGACCAGCCCATCTGCAAACAATCATATGATGTTCAAAACCACTTGGATCACCTTTCTTCTCCATTGTGATACTTGGTTTGAATTTCATTACATCATATTGATTATGTCTACATACCTATATGTTTTGAGTTGCTGCCATGTGATTGGCTAGTTAGACATTTGCAGCTGCATGCTGAACAGATGTACCTAATGAAGTGACCAGTAAGTGTAAATACTTGACTGGTAATCAAGTACAAACTAATTAATTGATAAATAAACAGCATTTGAAGTTAGTAATCCCAGTTGTTAGATATAGAGCAATTAATCAGCCACAATTACTCATATAAGATTAATCTATTTCAGTGGTATGGATGGCAATTTTTTAATGACAACTGCAATAGCAACACATTAGCTAGGTGCGTTCAATTAAATTCCAACGAGGTTGCACAGTTTGCATAGTTGTTTTTTGTGGTTTTGTTAAAGTCTAATCAAAATAAATTTCTTCCAAAAACCCATTTAAAAACAAAGTTGAATGCAATGCAACTTTAGAAAAGATCCAATCAATTTTAAGATATTAGAAGGGCAAAATTTCAGATTTTATTTTTATGCATCTTCGTACTTTCTACTACATGTGAATGAGAGCACGACTAAAAGAACTAGTCCTTGTTGCGAAAGCAGGAGAATCTACTCACTGGGGTCTTAGGTGGCTGCAATGGCACATGAGCATTCTGGGTAGGCACTGAAGAAGCCTGGCCAGATTGGGGACCTGAGGAGGCCATGTTCCCAAGCGGTTGCTGTGGAAGCTGACTGGCTTTCTCAGACTTCACCCCCTGCCCTGTTTGCTGTTGTGAAGCTTGCTGCTGCTGCTGTTGTTGTTGCTGCTGTTGCTGTTGTTGTTGTTGTTGTTGCTGCTGCTGCTGTTGCTGTTGTTGCTGCTGCTGCTGCTGTTGCTGTTGTTGCTGCTGCTGCTGCTGCTGCTGCTGCGGAGCAGGGAGCTGGGGCGTGCTGGGCGTCTTGGGTTGAGGGGTCTGGGAACGAGGTAATGTTGGGGGCGTTTGATGGGGTTGAGGTGTTAAGCTGCGTGCCGGTGAGGGGGAATTGGTTCGGATAGGTGGACAGTGAGGGTACGAGTTGGACTGGGAGGAGGTGGAAGATGGAGGAAGGTTGGGAAGAGAACCAGCATTACTGATACCGCCAGACCCAAGGGAGCCTCCAGGAGCTCCCGAGCCTGGAGCAGAGGGGGTGGACTGTGCTGCAGGGCTGCTGGCTGGGAGGGAAGGCGGTGTTGACATTTGGTTCTGCTATAGACAGGAAAAAGGAACAGTTTGAGATGCCTCTTCTTTTTAACTATAACAGAAAATACTTTCTGGAAAGGTTGCAAAACACCGAGAAACAAACAGAACATCAGGGATGTATACTCAGCTTTTTCTGTTTTTCATCAGGCAGAAGTTGTAGACAATACCAAATACCTGTTGCTTGTTTCAGTGTCACTTGATGTCAAAGCAGTGAAGTCAACTGACTGAGAAGCATCACTATCACTGTGCCATTATTTAGCAGGGACAGTCTGAATAACTCATCCATTTTTAACAGTAATCTTAATACTTTTTGCGTTAATTTTGGAGCCGTCAATCAAATGGAAAATATGAAAAGAAGCATTCAGCTGTCAAGTCAGAATCAATATTTTTCACTCCAAACAAACTACTTCAGTCAGATATTGTGACATATCATTGTGTACATGTGATCAGATACGAGCCATTGCAGACAGATGTGCTTCAACATCTGCTGTTTATACAGTTATGCATAGTGGTGGAGTCACATACTCATAATTTCATGTATAAAACCGGAGACTGTCCAGATACTGGAGTTTACTTTCTGCTGTGCCTAAGCAAAGAAAGAGTGATGGCAAAAACAGTGGCTTATAGAAATAAGAGTTTTTTTCTGAGTGTTTGACTGCAGTTTATTTAAAATAAGCACCCTTCAAGTCAAGCTATTTAACAATAGTCACAGGTGAGCTATTAAATACATTTATTAATTTTAATTATTTGGAAAAATAACATTAATTTTGAACTTGGGAACTTGCCAAACCATGCCCTGGTCAAATTAGGAAGTGTAGGTGTGTCAGCGAGGACAGAATTTTGTGTTTCATTCAAGCTGATATTGTGGTTGTAAGTAAAAATAGTAAGAGTTTACTGCAGTGGAAATCAAAGTACCAGGTAGCACATATAACTTTAAAACATCAATACAGAACTAATGAGACATCTCTCAAAGTGGCTGAGATTTTCTTTACCAAAAGCCTAAAGACAGTCAGACTTCTATTTAAAAGATACTACTCGTGTTTAACGTAATCCTTACCGATGGCATAGCACTTTGTGTTCCCGTCTGGTTAACTCCAATGGGACCAGAACCAAGAGCAGGACTGGACCCTGGGAACTGGCCTGGAGGGAGATACTGGTTCTGTAACTGTGCGGCGTTGGGCTGACCCATTCTTGTTCCTGTCATACCCATCTGAAGACAAGTATACAGACAGACATATAAAGCTAAGTACTGTATTTCCATTTCAGCCAAGAGGTGTACAAATATGAAAAACTGAACTTTTCAGATCCCAGAGTATTAATTACTCATTTTTCCAGGCCTTATGTCAACAATAATTTATAAGAGAAACAGTAAGTGTAGGGAAGCCAACCTGACTCATTGGAGCATTATGAGGAAGAGGAGGTGTTGACCTTTGACCCATAGACTGCATCCCCATTTGACCAAACTGGTTCATTCCTGAAGAGGTGGAAGAGGAAAATCAGAGATGAAGAGATGTCAAACATTCATTCATTTTCTGCACCCGCTTTATCCTCACTAGGGTCACGGGGGTCGCATGGAGCCTATCCCAGCTACTTAAGGGCGAAGGCGGGGTAC
>JAQQZY010000028.1:7838775-7859391 GCA_030068375.1 Ostorhinchus rueppellii | reverse complement strand
GGAGGAAACCGGAGTACCCGGAGAAAACCCACGCAGACACGGGGAGAACATGCAAACTCCACACAGAAAGGTCCCGGGAATCGAACCCAGGACCTTCTTGCTGTGAGGCACAAGTGCTAACCACTGCACCACCCTGGATGTCGCCCTAGATGTCAAACAGCAAAAAAAAAAAATTGCTTCCCAAGTATGTTAATCTTTTTATCTTCAACATAGACAGTGTTGAAATTTAGACTTCATGGTTTCAGTAATGACAGCCCTAGTTCACTCACAGATGCGCTTTAACCTACTATTCAATGAACAGGGTAGCAGAGTAGTTTCAGTAAGCAATACAAAAGCCAGATTATTCATGCTGAACCTACATTTTAAAAACACTTATCTACCATGATCCTCCATTTACACACAAAACACTTCTGTATGCCTGCCTTTGTGCTAATGTTGTTTACACCTTACCAGCTGGGTTCTGGATCCTGTTGACCATCTGACTGGGTCCTGTTGGTCGGACCATGGACGGATCTGCATGAGGACCATCTGATGAAACAATGAGTTACCACAGATTGTGGACTCAATATCTTTCCAAGAATACTAAACATCTTTTGGCCGATTTTTTTTTTTTTAAACTATCATTTTACCATCATTTGGATAACATATTAATTTAACTGGTTCCTAGCATAGGTAGGCGAGGGGAATACAAGTATGTTACTTACTTGGGGGTTGCCCAGGGGCCATGGGTGGCTGTCCCATGCTGGGAGGCCCCTGTGGTATCCCTGAGGAGGCCATGCCAGGCTGGCCGGGCATCATGCCCTGCTTCTGGAGCCGTGTCCTCCTCTTTTCCTCCAGCTCCTTTTGAATTTTATAGATCTTCTCTGCCAGCAGGTGGTAGTACTCCGCCTGACAGGAGGAAAAATGGATGTCATTCCAAAAGTACAGAAAAAAATAAAAATACATTTCATTTACATGTCCTTGACATTTTATACACACAAAGCAATTTTATACCAAATTTAAGCCCATGTATTGCATTGGGGTGAAACTTGTCTGTTTTTTTTTTTTAGTTTTTCCTATACCAAGCAGTTCTGCAACATGGAAAATAAGCATGTATTACTTATATACAGGTCCACTGCATCACAGAGTCAAAAAGCGTCCCGTCTATCATTGCATCATGAGTAGTTTTTAGCATTAACGTTGAGGATATCAAGTCTTGATAAATGGAATCAAAATCACTGTTTTTACAGCAGCTCTGTTTACACCATGGCACAAAAAACATCATTAAAGCTCTTTTAAATACAACATGGGTAATCAATGGGTAACAAACAATATAGTTGTGTAACATTGCATTAGATCAGATCTTGGTGAAAGCAGATATCAATCTAAGCCATTATATCTGTGTAATAAAACTATTAAAATTTGGTAGTCACCCCTCATAGCTACACAAAAACCTGTACTGCTACATATGTATTGGTTTCTTACCCGACTGTTGGCAGACTCGTACATGTCACCCTCTACTTTTCGAGCGTAAGATACCAGATTTTCCATCCGTCTATCCTTCAGTGCAGCAGGGTCTGGAGTTGGAAAGATGGCCTGCACACTGCTCATACACAGAGACATATAAAAACAACAAGGTCATCCATGGAGTGCAGAGACATCCAGCTGACATTCAGTGTGATTTAGTGAGATTTTTTTTAGGGGGCGCTTGCAGGACACAGCAAACTCACAGCTTGTGAACAAGGTGGTTCCGGAGGTCCTGTGTGATATCTTCGTGCCAAGACTTCCTCATACCTGGAGCAGAAGGATTAGTAGCTGTAGGCATAGAGCCCAGGGTCCCCACACCATCATTCATTAAACTGGGGAAACAAAAGAGAGTGAACCAGGGATAAGATATTTTCAACACAGAACTCATTTTGACCACATTCTCATAGAAAAGTGCAAAGCTGTGAACGGCAGTCCTACCTCTGTGCATTCATGTTGTTGTGTAACATGGAGTCTGGCAGTAGGTTAGACTGCTGGTTGGGAGGCTGCACCCCCACTCCACCATTCACTCCCATAGAATTTCCCCCTGGAAAAAAAAGGGTAGTCTTAAACACACAGCATGTAATTTCAACAACTTTGAGCAATAAAAATATAATAAAAAAAAGATGTAATTGTGATTAGGCGTGGCAGATGAAAATCTGTCTGATACGGCTCAGGATGTAGTTCAGTGACATTTTTTGATTAACTTTCCGCTGGATTACTGCGTTATGAACTCACATGCAAACAATAAAAATGCAGTGTGGCTTCAATATTCCAGTGTTTGTTTTATTGTTTGATTTAGTCTGACATCTCTGCTATTCACCACATTTCCAGGTAAATGGGATATGGTGCCACTGACGAGCAACCAAATCAACAGGCTATTACACTGAAAAAAAAAAAAAAAAAAAAAACTACATTTGTCTGACTTTGACCATTGTTGGAAACTTAGAAACATAAATAAACTAAATATGACAGAGGTCATATGACACTTTTATCGCAGAACTGTTGCACTTAACTTTCAGAAGTGGAAATTTCTGGCAATGTATTGCTCACCTGCTCATTTTATTTTACATTTTTGTACCGTTTCATCATCAACTCACCCATGTTGCTCAGAGTCCTCATCCCGGGCTGCCCCTGCAGCCCCTGGTTTGGCATATTGGCCTGAGGTGGCTGTTGTGGCATCTGGTTGCCCTGGTAAGTGAGCCCAAGGGCAGCATAGGCCCTCTCTATGGAGCTAGGGTCGATCTGGCTGGGGGGATTCAGGTTTGGAGAGTTGGCCTGTCCACCTGGGACCCCTGGACCTAAGGAGTTCACCAAACCCACCCCTGCACTGCTGACAAGAGCTATGTAGATAAGAACCAAGGGAAAACCATAGAGGGAGAGGAGGGGTTAGAGGACAGGCAACAAAAGGTGCACATCACTGAATTTAAAGCTGCTTCATTTTTAACCTTTTTAGTAGATAATGTGTACTTATTGAAGGGAAGAACCCATTTTTGATCGTGTATGCTGCTTACACACACACACACACACACACACACACACACACACACACACACACACACTACAACATTCACGTGCGTAAATGGCAAACACTCACACTGCTGGTTCCTCTTGTCTCCAGCATTCTTCAGTGGCAGGCATACAGGACAGTCGTGTCGTGTGCAATTCTTCCAATGAGAGATGATCTGTCTGGATGAGGCACAGTGAGCCACTGATGGAAAAGAGACAAGAGGAAAAAAACAATGAGAGAAGGCAAAAGTGAAAATACGAAAAAAAGAGAAGGATGTATACAACAAGTGAAATCGATATTGTGAAGGAAAGGAAGTAGCACTGACAAGAAAACAATGATACAGAAAAACAGAAAACATAAGAGTCTAAAGGAAGAGAGAAGCCACAGACTAAGAGAGTTATTGTATGAGTCAGTCAGTCAGGACCATAAAACTACATCCAAATGGACACTCAGAGAGTAAGGAAAATTATAGCAGGAAAGCCAGCTGCAGTGAGAATAACTCACTGCGATTCAACGAAAAACTGGGAGATAAACCAAGAAGGGACATAAACAACATACAAGAACAAGAAAAAAATGGAATTGCTGCAAATACATGACAATGTTAAACACTGCCTAGTGTTTATGATATAAACCGCACACCACTAAAGTAGCAATCACCATAATTCAAACAGACTCACCCTGGCAGGACTTGCCAGCCTGGCAATGAGTCATGTGGTTGAGCACGTTCTTCATGGTGCGGCAGTGGGGCAGGTTACACTGCCGCACTTCCCCGTTGGCTTGCTCCCTCCGCTGGCACTTGTGTGCATGGAGCAAAAGCACCAGCTGCTGTTGAATCAGCTTCCGCTTCTCAGGGTCTGCTGTAGGGGGCGCTGTGCCAGGACCTGTCCCTACGGCACCAAGCCCAACCTGGGCCCCTCCAACTGCTGCTGTTGCTCCGACTGGTACACCGCCTACTGCTGCAGGCTGCTGCTGGGAGGCCTTGGATAGAGAGAAAACAAGTTAGAGATGGTGGTTTAAGTACACCTTGTTAGTGTACAAGTTTAATTTACTGGAATGCATCCATCACAGATTGTGGACCTCCTTACAATAATCACTAACAGCTCAGCAGCTAACAAGTCCATTCTCTGCAACATCTTTAGAGTTTTGTGCCATCTAGGTCATAAGTGGTCCTCCATGTATTGGAACACAGCTTACTGAATTAAACAGGAGTTAATAGCCTACAGCAGCTCACTCCAATCTGACAAGCAGTTCAGGTAAATTTGGATGATGTTAAGCCTCACTTCAAACAGGACTCATTTCTCTGAGATAGGTTAGGTAATGGTAATTATGATTTGAGCACATTCATCACTGAAATCCCATGAAAGGCAAGCTAGTCAGTGAATTTCTTTTGAGGACTCAGCCTAAACTGCATCTCCCATGAGACCACTATCAGGGAACGTAAGGTCGAAACATCCGAGAACCTGAAAAGAGCTGTCGATGCAGTATGAAGTGTGATTGCGAATGCACCTTGGATGTTATGACTGCACCCGATTTATATCTGCAGAGGCTTCTGTTGGTGCAGAAACTAAATTCACTTCTTCTTGCATCCATACATGGCAACTACTGCGATCATCATATAGCATGACCCTTTCAGTGGGAATTGACAGAACTGATAAATATTACATTTGAATTATCTATGATCAGTGTGTGCACATGGATGTGTGTGCTGAGGTCTAATCTATTACACTATGTGCAGCAGCTATGACTGGTAGCAATTCTTATATTTTTTCTGAGTTCTACAACAAAGATGATGCAACAACACTCATGCGGGTGTACAGACACCTTTGTTATGTCACTTGAGCAAAATCTACAACACCGAGTTAAATGCAATTTTTGTAACGAGGAAGAAAAGAATTAAGTGCAGCATATATTTAGCTTGATTTTAAACTGTTCAGAAAACGGGAGAGCCAAATTAATGTGGAAGCTAAATCATATTTTTGTGTAAATAAGGTTATCAAACATCCTCAGATTAATAAAGGCTTCTGTAAAGGCTCAAAATCTTGTCCCCCTGTAAAGTAAACTGGTAAGTATCAAGCAAGACCTACCATCCCAGGCATGCTTTGGCCCGGTACTGTCTTCTTGTCCATGTTAAACTGGTTGGCCATATTGTTTTGCAGACCTGCCTTATTCTGGAGTTGTGGGCCCAGCCCTACTCCAGGTAGCCCCTGGCCAGCAGACTGGCCATACGGACCACCATAGGGGCCCGCATTGGCCATCATATTCATCTGGAGAGAAAGGTAATGAGGAAAGCAATAGAAAAAAAAGGAGGAGGAGGAGGAACAGGAACAAACCACAAGTTAACAAGTAATCAATAGTCACTATCAGCATGATAGAAATCACTGGAGCCAAATACGGTTTTATGACTGTTCAAAACAGTCCAAGAAGAGAGTGGTAATAGTAAAAGAGTGGCAAATCTTTCCAAATACTGCTCATCATCACAGCTTGCAATGGCTTCTACTTGTGACTGCACATTACAAAAGGTACCGTCTTCTCCTCAAAAACATTAACAGTCAAGATGTAAATGTCGCCTTTTAGGCTTGGTAAATAAAGTCATCACCAGCGCACTGTAATTTTTGGTTACTTCGATATCCAATCAAACTGTTACTTATTTCAGGAGCAGCAGCACATAAAACATATGGCTGAAGATCCAATAAGGATGCTACCAACAATGTGAAGTACTTTAACCACTGGCATGTGACCAAGAGAGACTCATGAAACCGTTTACTCCATCTGAACACTGAATGAAAAAATGCTCTCTGCTTGTTGCATCATTTCCTTTATGCACTGCATGGATATCAGTTTAAAAATGTGTACATGTGTATGATTAGTTAAAGTTCAGGATTTCTGGCAAATGTACAACCATAGAGGTTTACATCAAACTACACACTTGTTTGCAGTGTCGCCTTCAGACTGTTAGAACTAAAATCATAACCATCGTGTGGGTTATGCAGAGGTTAACCAAAACAACCACAGAGTGAACAGCGATAGTAGTCCAAAACATAACCACACTCATATCTGCACCTGTTCTGGAACTCATGTCACATTAACAACCACTATAAATGGACTACTGATTGTCTCCATGTCTAAAATGATGTTCAAGAGACTTTAGTGCAGGGGTCACCAATCCTGGTCCTCGAGGGCCAGCATCTTGCACGTTTTAGACGTTTCTTTCTCCCAGCCCACCTGACAGTCATTATCAGGCTTCTGCAGAGGTTGATGATAGACTGATCATTTGAATCAGGTGTGTTGGAAGAGGGAAATGTCTAAAACATCCAGGATATTGGCCCTGAAGGACCAGGCTTGGTGACCACTGCTTTAGTGCATAAATTTTTTTATCAGGTGACAGTGACGATAGTCTGGAGAAATGAAAAAAACAATAGGCCGATAGCACTGAAACCACATCAAGCATATTTGAAATGAAATATCTCTCATTTTCACAAGGGAATAATCCAAGTCAAAGCAACGAATGGTCAATAAATCAGAATCAATACACATCAAACTAAGAAACACATTAACTATCTACATAGGCATGATGTTAATCTGTTGAAGTATTCTTTTCCCTCCAAATTAGAGGTTTCCTTTTTATAAGCTTAATATTAGCAATTATTATCAACTCCTGTTGATATTAATAACTTGTAAAAATGTCATATTGGTGCTGCTTAATCAACTATATCCAATTACAGTCACTGGTTTAAACCAGAAAATGCCATTTCAGTGATTGGAGTTAAATACTTTTTCTTAAATGACTGGGATTCAGGATGCATATCTTAAAAAAAAAAAAAAAAAAAAAAAAAAAAACTTCCCATGAAGAAACTCCGAAAAACCTAAATGCAGTAAATTTTTTGACAGAGTGTTAGCTGACGATAATTACATGGTGGCATAAAAACATAAAGGCCATCACAATTAATCATTAGCTATAAAACACTTTCTGTATAGGTGCACATTTTTTGGCCCTGCTACTGAGTATGCTTACCTTGTTCAGTGCCCCAGGTTGCTGTGGTCTCATCCCTGCCTGGCCCCCAGGGCCCATTTGTTGACCTCCCGGTTGCTGTTGTAGGGTTTCCGCCAACAGGTTACTATTGTTACCCATGGCTGCACTGCCAGGGTAACCCATTCTTGGTGAGCCATTCATAACCTGCCCCCCCATTAGTCCTTGTTGCTGCTGTCCAGCGTTGCCTTTCTGGGTACCCATCATGGCAGCTGCCCGATTGAGTGCTGCCACCCCTCCAACCATCCCAACCTGCTGCATTAATCCAGGCTGTTGCTGCTGGCCCTGAGGGGGCATTCCTTGAGGTCCACTGGAGGAGACATTGACACCCCCCATCATCCCCATGGTGGGCCCTGGTCCCGTGTTGTTGGGAGAGGGGCCACCCTGCTGTGCTGGTGCCCCAGCACGCAACAGTTCAGACAGCTGTTTGTGTTTTGAAGCTGCATCCTGGCCTCCTCCGATGCCAATCCCTCCTCCAAGCCCTCCAAGACTGGTGTGGAGCTGGCTGGCATCCCCTCCATTTGTCAGCCCCAGGTCAGCGGAACTGATGAGCTCATCTGGGAGGTCATGCTCCAGGTCAAAGAGAGAACCAAAATCTAGATATGAAGAAAGAGAATTAAATTATAATAAAAGAAAAAAAAAAATACTAATTTCGGTCCACAAAGTTGAAACCGCAGCATATACCACCACAATTCTTAGAGTTTAGACATTAGTTTAACGTGATCACAAATTTTAGTTTCAACTGCAAATCTGAAGCCTAGATCTTGACAGTAAGTAAAGCAACAGCGGCCTCTCACAGCCTCAGCTTCTCTCCTGGGCATCAGTTCGCGGTTTGATGGGATGCCAAACATGGAGAGTGAACGCAGTAGGGTCAGGGTGAGAAGCCGCAGAGGGGTAAACACTACAGTACCTAGGTGTAGTAGATGTTTGCATTGGATCTAGAGTAGTGCTCTCCACGAGTATGAAGCAGGTAAATGGTATCAGATGTATAACCACTACAAAAAGTCAAGTTCAAAGTTAGAAAAAAAAAAAGTCAAGTAGACCCTTAGCTGAGCATAATACAGCAGTTATTTATCTAATAATTTGTCACAAAACAAGATGGTATACGCTAAAGGTCCTACCAAAACACATTGCATGTATAATGTGTTTTTACATAAGGCTGACAATGGTGAGAGGATTCCTACAATAAACACTAACTGTTTAATGAAATGTTATTTAATAGTACATAAAATAACTGAAAAAAAAAAATCACTGTGATCCAAAGTCTGGGGGACAAGAGGATACAACAGAAGAGAACAGCTCCTTGTCCCATGTGTGCGTATGAAATGTATTTACAATGATGCTTTAATTCACAATAAAGGTAAAAGGCATTCAAGTGGTCTGTTTGGTGTAAGTGTTGGGTCGTTTGGAGAAGTATAATGCTAAAAGTGCTGCGCAGTGTTACGGTGCAAAGCCAGACAATGGAGGGGAACAAGAATGGGCTTCGTCGATAGTACAATTGAGAAACTAAAATCCTTTGAACAAAAGACATGAAAGAAGACATTTCAGAGACAGCGGTTTGGCCCCTTCATTTGCGACGCGATTACACTGTTAAATCTGGCACACAGCTACATCTTCAGCTGGACAACACCGCTTTGCGCAACTTTAATGATGTGTCGAACAATAGCTAACTGATACACAATGGTTCTTTTAAAACTGAGAGCATCCTCACTGCTAACAACACGTCCCGTTTACCAAATACACGACCACATGTACTCCTTCTGCTATGAAAACAGCTATTACACACTGTGAAAAGTTGATCTTGTTTAACTCATGACTTATTTCTCTGCTAGTCAGCTACCGAGCTCAGCTGAGCCGGTGTTGGAGGGTTATCAGCCTAGCTAGTTAGCTAGCTCGCTCGGTTACCGTTACATTCTTTCAAAGCGTGTTTAGAGCAATTATTTAAGACTATTTTGCGGAGTATTCATCAAGTCTGTTTTTTAATGTGTATATGTGCCCTCGCCCCTCCAACTAATTGACTTTTGAAGTAGGTAAACAACTTGAAGAAAACTGGGGTGACCGACTCTTCCATTGTTTGGAGGAGGATCTTTTAGTTAGTAGCTAGTTAGCCTCTTAAGGCTAACACATCAAAACATCACTGTTACTAAGTTAACCCTGCCGCCAGCACCAACTACATCATATTTTCTCTTTGGCGATTCATATTCTCAGACTAGCTAGCCCATTTAAACCATGTTAGGGGTATATTCTTTTCAAAAGCATTACTTCTAGAGAAACTGTGTCAGAACATGTAGTTAAGTTGCTGTACAACTCTACAGGGACTCCTTGATTCTGGCCGGTAATAAGTGCACCAACACTCGATGCTAGTTTATGTTTTATCATCAAGTAAGTAATACATGCAGTATATTTACCATTCCCGTCACTGGCAGACACCGAGAGAGCTGGAGAAGACAGCTTGGGCCTCTTGGCTGAAGGCGGGCCGGACTCCAGGACATTATCGGCCATATTTTTCACGAATTAAAAAAATACTGTAGATCCACGGAGGGCAAATTTATTTCCCTTATTTGCGTCTCCTTATCCCTTTAAGAAATGCTTCTGATCGTTCCCCCACCGCTTGGGGGACGGTAGGGGAGAAGACAGCAATGTTGAACTCTCTCCCCCACAGCCCTCTAGGTTTATTCCTCTCTGCAGATATCAGCCCCCCTCCCCTGTCGGAGATTTTGTTTCTTCACAGATTTGAACAGGAGGAGGTGGGAAGGTGGAGTCGGCGAAAAGGCAAGCGTGCGGCCCTCTGTCAACCTCATGTAGCCTCTTCTGCGACACAAAAATTGTCCCAAGATCCGTCCTCCGTGGTGCGTTCAGTCTTGTCCGCCATAGTCGGCGGAAAATCCTGTATTTCAGGTCTGAAACGCTCCAGTGAAGAGTCTGTCCAGGCAACGAAAATGAGAATTGTGGTCCAAAAACATAAAGCAGAAGTTTTCCTCTGTTAACTTTTGGTTTTCTCATGCAACAGTTAAGAGATGCTCTGTTGCATTTACCATTTCTCTCAGTTCTTCGGACATCTCACTGCTGTCACTACCACAGATTCCTTTGCAAACTAAAAAGACAGTCCACTGGTGTGTGGAGGATCCCAACAGTGGTTTGCAAACACAATTAAAGCATAAGTGGTACTCTCAAGTGCAATACTGAAGAAAAAAGTACTTGCATTGCCTTAACAGTAACCGAATAAATAGTATAACAGTTCTGCAGAAACACTGGAGTCCAACACTTCGAGTTTATAGAAAATCTATTGCGAATGCATATTTCCATGCATGAGTTTTCTTTTGCATGAGCATGCCGACTAGATTGTGCACTTAGTGTGTGACCATGCAAGGCACTGGGTCAGAAACAACGCACTGATATTGCACATTTGGCTGTTGCAATCTTTAGCACGAGCACATCTATTGCAGTCAGTGGGCTTGCAAAGGTGGAAAATTGAAGGTGTTGTCATAAATCAGTGCTCTTTTGCAATCGATTTTGATGCAGACTTGATTTCTTGGACAGTATAGTTCTGGAGGGCAATCATAGCGCTAATTGCCAATCAGCGGGCAGTCAGATTGATCCAATTAGTTTTATTTTGCAGAGGACAATCTGTGGGGTTTACTATCTTGTATTCTAGAAGAGGTTCCTCCTCCGGTTCCTCGCTTGGTTTCAACACTTGAAATCTCAGGAAAAAATGAAAAAAATAAAAAGAATCACTCTCATCCCCCGAAATGTCTATCAGTCACTGCTTGTAAGATGTCTTGGCCATGCAAGCGAGGAAAAAAAGAGAGATCTTATCCCGGCGCAGGAGCGAAGCAGCGGCGGACAGCAGACAGGCAATAAACGTGATAAAAGATGACGGTGGATCGCTAAGAAATTATGGCTATTTCGGAAGCGGAAAGCTTCAGCTCGGCACAATAATGTTGACACCTCCCTTAAAATATTTTGGGCTGAAAAAAATCCTCTCATTGACTCTTTGTGATGGAGAATGCCCCCCTTCGTGTCGATCCTGGCAATTTCCCCCTTCTCTTTAAACCCGTCTTTCTTTCCACCTCTCCCTTCTGCCCGGCAGCAATTTATTTATATAATTGTCTATGCGGACTCTTTCCTTCCTCCGCGACGGACACATAATGATCTTTCATGTTGATGTTATCCCCTTTTCGCAGGTTTTTCCTCCTTAGAATAATATATAGCCCTCTTCCGCCTCTCCTCTCCGCTCCGCAAAACACCCCCTTCCTTGGATTTTTCGGAGTATTTCCTTCTCATGCATTCATATATTTATATATATTTATATATATCACCCGCTCGGTTTTTTCTTCCTCAGACGTCTTATCTTTTTGGTGATGCTCGCTCTCTCGATAACACGGACAGGCTTTCGCCACTTTTTCTCCCGGCGCTTCCCGGAGCGGCTGCCTTCGGTTGCCGGAGTCGCTCCTTCTCTCGGTTATCTCCTGTTTCTGACGGTCTGTCCGCACAAACAAAATGGCGGCTTGTTGTTTCTACTCCTCTGATACGGGGGGAGGGTTGGAGGTACAGCAACATTAGGCGTGAAGGGGGAGGAGGGAGGGAGCAAGGGAAGAAGAGGGGAGGCTGTCTTCGTAGGTGCTCGGGATTGTCCGGAAACCGGTTTGGGCTCTGTGTCGCTCCAGTTTTCGCCTGCTCAGTCAAAACAGCGCATGCTGTTTACCAGCCAGCTACATTTCACTTCCTAAAGCACGACTTTCACATGTGTTCTGCAAAGATGTAACGAGGCAGCAAGGAACAGCCATACACTAAGATGGTACACCAGAAGCATTATTAGTGAAATGCATTCATTAATTTATGTGTAAACAATATTTTATTTATGCAGCAGGTCAATGTGGTGCTAATTTTAACTACTGCATAAAGTTTAAGCATGTTTTATTGGCAGCTTCATATTTTTTTTCAAAATAAAACATGCAAAGTGACTTTTACTGTGAAATAGACGCATAACTTCATCAAATGTGTATTTGACTACAGCAAGTGCAGTTGCAAACACCAGTTTATTAAAAACTACTGACAGCAGTTACCCACTGAGAACATGGAGACTGATAGGAGGTTCCAAGGTGGATATATGATCAAGTGTATTTCCTACCAGAAGCTTTTAATGCCTTTACTTGATAGGAGAAAAACTGAGGATGATGGAAATGAGATGGAGTCCAACCTGGGACACTGCAGTTCATGGCCGGTGTCTTAAACCTGGATGTTCAGTCATCATAATTTCTTACATCATAGTGTCCATATGAAATAAACTGGATCTAACCAACATAATTTATTTGTTATGAAAGACAGAATGATATCTTTAAAATATATTGTATATGAACACATTTTTTCCCCTAAAAATTTTACACACACACACACACACACACACACACACACACACACACACACACACACACACACACAGGAAATATAACATCAGTCGACACATTTTAAGCCATTTCAGTGCAGCAGTGTAGCTTATCATTCCAGCTGTTTTTCATTCATCATTTCTGTGCATATACATGATGGTCAGTTGTAGAGACACACTTTGGACTTTGCCGACCACTGTGCAATGAGTGCACATTCAACATCTGATGTTCTAGGACACTTTCACACCTACCTCTGGACT
Source organism: Ostorhinchus rueppellii (assembly GCA_030068375.1). Taxonomy (NCBI): domain Eukaryota; kingdom Metazoa; phylum Chordata; class Actinopteri; order Kurtiformes; family Apogonidae; genus Ostorhinchus; species Ostorhinchus rueppellii. The sequence goes on along the minus strand of JAQQZY010000028.1, from coordinate 7,846,704 downwards.
TTTCCATTTTCCATTCTGATCTGAACCCAACTTACAGGTGCAAAATCTCACAGCCACAAAGTAGACAAAAAGGGGTGTTTTGGTCCAACCAAAGGTTGTGGTTTCAGTCTGGATCAAACTTAGTCGTGGTTCAATGTACAGAAAACACTTTTAGAATAATTCTGACTTTTAGATCTATCACGGGAAGTTATACAAAGCTCTGGTAGTCAAAAACAATAGAAGACGAACAAAAGAAGGAAAACATCAGGTAAGTTAACAGTTTTTCTCAGTCGCTTTGGTAAATTTCCCAGAACAGAATTTAAATTCTCAACTACTTGTTCAATCTTCACATTGTGTCACTTGTGCACATCAAAAAAGCAGTTACTAATTTCTTTCAACAAGTTGCAAATGCTTTGGTACATCCATGCAAATGATTGTGTACAGTTATCTGCCATTTCCAACATTATCAGTTGCTTATGTCATGTTGATCAACATGTATTATTATGGGTCTCTGTTGAAAAGTCTCACCTCCCACAACACTTAGGTCATTACATGCAAAATGGTTAAACAAGTTGTCATAATATGTCAAGCATATTTCTATACATTTCCATTAGACTTGTTTTTCTAAATCTGCCCTGAATTGGTAAATTGTTCCCAGATCAATCTTGACTTTCTTTAATGAACAGAAGATATTTGGATGAGAATTTGTGGCACAGCACACAGGAATATCAGGAGGTGTAGGAAGACTGCACTCGAATTCCTACAGCACTGCATGTACCGTTTACCTAAGGAAACTACCCTATGTTCACATTTCTACTTTTCAGTTTTTTCTTTCTGCTACGCAGTGCTATCTTTTCCTTTCTGTAGTGCAATGACATGGTCTGTCAACAAATTACAGTAAAAATAGTAAGAGCATAAATGGGAATCTGGTCCAGTCTGTTCAATCTCCCACATACACTAAGGTGTAAATTACAATTTACAGCAATTAAAACTGTAACCATAGTTTACATCAGAACAACCCTCCAGAGTACACTGTTATATTGACAACATGACCAAGCTATTTGACTCATCTTATTGTCTTATCTGTACATGACACAAGGACTTTTCATTCTGATGGCACTGACATGTTCATTGACACATATTTATTCCAATTTTGAAAGATGAGTAAGAGACTGGCTTTTACATAGCGTTTTGCTATTTGATCGAATTGTTTTGAGAAATGCACTTACTGTTTTGCAACTGTCGAGGGTGATTCGGGAAATGTACCAAAGCAACAGAGAAAAACTGTAACAACAAACGGCCTTCTGACACACAGTTGTCTATAAAAGGGGATGCAGCACATGTAGAAGTTGACAGTAGGATGTATTAGTTTGCTAATTAAAGATCACATGTGAAAGCAAAGACATCAGACTTTCAGGAGTGAAAACATGCTTAGAGAATAATATCAGTGCTGTATTTTTGTGTCTAAGAGTCACATTGCATTGTCATGAAGCTTACAGGTTTAAAGTGAAGATGCTGATTCTTCATCAGCCTGGTTTTTGATTTGTACAGTTAGATTAAACATACAGAATTATGTCCATTTGTATTACAGATGGGCGTTTTGTGGGGTATAGCCATATGTTTGTGTTTGTTTTTCTTCTATAGAATTTTGCTGATGCTTTAATATTGATGTTATCAAGACAACGTAGTGCAACTTGCAATGTCTTACTCAGTTATTACTGACAAAAGCTTGTACTGAAAACTATTGAAACTATTACATATGGTAGAAAATCTACTTCTTGAAAGTAGACACTATCATGATATTACATGTAAAGAGATGTACATATGTTAATAACTTTTTCTTTTTTATTGTGTGAATAGATTATAAAGTACTTTTTTTAAAAAACTGATTGTGATCAGTTAATGCACCAATTTTTATGTGGAGGACTTGGACTGAATCTTCGATGGAAACCCCTATACTCACTACCAAGTGTCTCGTGCATCTCTGCTGCTCCTCTACTGTAACAACAGTGTGCAGCCCTAGCTCAGAAATGGAGGCTACCAACATCAACAAAACAGCCAACACTCAGAACAACACAAACTCCAACACAAACGACATAAGTACACAGGCATATGCAAAAAAACAGCATATCACACTTGTACATAGGTTATGAAACAGTATTAACTTATATCAAATCTATATTATTTCTTGTGAGATTTGTAAATTTTCCATTGCCCACTCAGACTGAGAGGAAAATCCTGCAATTTACCTTTAATGTACCTGCACCCTGAACCTGATGATGGCATCACCGTGGAGACATTTGACAAATGCTGTACTGTGAGCACATCGTCTACCATTGATGCCAGGCCTCACTTGGTCAAAGTGTACTTGTTCTATCTCTGGGCACAGGCCTTCTCTACATCAGCGATGGTCTTTGGTGCATCAGACGACAGAATCAGAGGGCCTCCTTTGTCTCGGATCACCACATCATCCTCAATCCTTATCCCTAGGCCACGGAAATGCTTTGGTGCCTGGTCATTGTCTTCGGAGATGTACAAACCTATGACAGGGAAAACAAGAGATTGGAACGAATGAAAATTGTGACTTAAATTTTATTGTGCACACTGTAGCTGCTGTAGAAGAGCAGATGGAAAAGCAAACATGAATGTCACATCTTTGAATTTTTCACAGAAAATTCAGTGAGACATAGAAGTCAGTCTGCAGGCTGGCATCATGGATGTAGATGACATACAAAATCAGGTACCCATTTTGAAGATGCATCACAATCCTATTACACTTCAGAAATAAACCGATTAATACATACAAATATTGAAATTAATACATCAAAATGACACCTACAACTTTTAAATTTATACATTTGTTGCCATTGTTACACATTGCACCTTTAATATGACATATTTCAATTATAACCAGCACAGCTAGTTACAATAAGTGTCATAAAATCAAAGGATGTCTATACCTGGTTCTATGGTGATAACCATTCCTGGCTGTAGAGGTTGTGAGCGGGACAATTCAGGGGTATCATGGACATCCATTCCCAAGTAATGGCCAACATGATGAGGGCAGTACCTCCGTGCAGCCTGGGATTAATCATAAAATGGTAGGACTTCAACAGTTCATCATCTACAATCTGAGAGAAGCCATAACATGCATCTTAACATGAAGCTCAGAGATGTCGCTCATTGACATCTCACTCCTACCTTAACAGAGGAACTGAATCCAAGAGAGTATTTGCCATAAAATTATACATTTACTTAGATGATGTTGACTGCTATGCTCAAAACAATTCCTCATGGGTGCTGTCGGACTTACAAGATACAGCCTGCTGGAATAAGTGGGTGAGTGAAATATTCATATTCACTATGTGCATGGTTGTGTGCATTCTCAATATGTGTAAAAATAGGACCAATGGTAGCTCATTGGCGTGTACTCCAGAATCAGTAACAACTTGAATTTGTGAGGTTGTCAGGTTCTGTTTCTATGTTAGAGTCCTGTGGTCTTGATGCAGGAGATCAATCTCCCAATAGAGGCTGGGGGTAATTTCACTGGGGGAGAACTCCAAATTAAATGAAAGTCCACGTATGACTTCCTATTAGTGCCCAATAGTAATCATTTCCATGTTATAAGCCATCAGAACGTGGCCCATAAAGGCAAATGCTTAAGATCTCAGAAATTTGTCAAAAACGTAAAAACCAAAATTTCTCAAAACTGTGAACAAACTTTGCAGACATTTTACCAAGAAAGCTACAAATAACCTTTGAAATGAATCTGACCAGTAGTTTCACCTACTGGCTGTGGAGTGAAGTACAAAACACTGTAACCTCAAAAGGTACAATTTTCCACTGCAAAATATCAAGTTTTGACAAAGACACCCATCTTTTTGTGTGCTTCTTTAGTCATTTCAGTACCATTGCTCACTTCTACATGTGCAGATTTTCCATTAAAACATGTTCTCACCTGACACTAATTGTCAAGGCTTTGTCACTGCGTTCTACATGTACGTTACCCATGATGAGTATCAGTTTGTGGAAATATAAATAAACCAGGGACTTTTCACCCTTATTCCTGAAGCTAGAGCTAATAGTGCCAGACATACCTCCAATGCAGAATGAGGAAACTAATCATGGGTATAAAACTCAAGTCCCAGATTTTCTTTCCCTCCATTCTCCTTCCCAACTCTAACCCTGATCCCCTTAAAATGACATATTAGCGATCATTATTTTCATTACAAGGCCTTCATTCTGTGATGGTTACCTTCAGGGCATCAGCATCAGTGGTACTAGCCTTGAGAACACCTAGTCGCCTTAACTGTCGTCCCAACAGAGCTAGCATGGTACTATAGATGTGATCCAGACTGACGCCTGGGGAGCATAGAGACAAACAGGAGCGCTGGACCTCCAGGACAGCCTCATACAACTCAGCCTGGGCAGGGCTGAATCTAAAAAAGAAGAGGTGAGGGGACAATAGGATTAGTGTTATTTTATGTAACTGAGAACGTAAAACTATTATTAATTATTTATTACTCCTGGTTTAATTTGTGTGGGTTAATTCTTAACCATGTTTTTAAATAATAACCTCTCCTTTTCTAACCTATATTAAAGAAAATCTCTTTGTGTGTCTAAAGTTTACTGTAGCAGTCACTGAGATATGTGTATTTGTTTGGATTTTTCATCTGTGTTTATTTTTGTTTGTTTGATGCTTGGTGACTCCTGCTGGGGAGAAAGATACATGTTCGGCTGATCATGTGACACTTCAGTCAGTCAGGTGATCTTATATAGCAGGGACAAAGTTTAGTTCTGTTTCGAAAATTCTGGGGAAAACACACCATTTTAGAAGAGTTACTCCTTACTTTTAGTTGGTTGGTGCACCCGATATGGAACACTTATAATTATCATTTATATGCTTTTGTATGTGAAATATTGTGTGTATGCTTTATGCCAACATTTTGATATTATGGTTTATATTATTTCAGTTCTTCACGATGGTTTGATGTTTGAAATGAAAGAAAATAAAGCAAGCATTCATCATCCATCAGTCGGAGGGTGGTTCTATTCTCCAGCCGGAAGAAAAAGTTTAGGAGCAGCTACATTTACCTTAATAATCTACGTTGCCAATGTAATATATTATCCATTTCATGTGCTTTTTTCTCAAACTTACTTCCCATTCACAGGCCATGTTCGAGTGATATCACTGACGTAACCGAAGTATTCGCAACCGCCATCAAGTAGCACCATTTCACCGTCCTAAGAAAAGGTGAAATAGAGGACATGATCAGATTTGCCGAAAACTAAGTAAAGGGTAGTCAGCTAAACAAAGAACATTACATTTACTAATGTAATAATAATAATAATAATAATAATAATAATAATAATAATAATAATAATAATAATAATAATAATAATAATAATAATAGATACATGTGGTAAAAGTATTTCTAGAGTTGTAAATTTGTTTAAACGAAACACTAGATATTTCAATAGGTTTATGCAGAAAAAGAGAAAATCTTGAGGAGTTTGAAAACTTTCAAACACTATATGTATCTATACGCCAGACATCACTTAAGAACCATCAACATAAGAATTCATAGCATCTTATATTGACAGAACAGTCATTTTTATAGCCACACTATTCCTCACCTTGATAATTTGGTTGTTGTTTATGTAGTGCAGTGTATTCGCTCGATTTCCTCCAGCAACCACAGGTGGGTATGCCAGGAAGTTGGCGCCATGGATCCGATTCTCAAAATCAAACTGGAATTAAAGATTTTGTGTCAGCTCATAATGGGATACACATGACAGGGGAGAGAAACTTAAAGTGGCTGTAAAACAAGTGCAGATACTTTAGCAAAGAGCACAGCTTCATCTATGTCGCCTTGAGAGAGTGCCATAGTCCTCCTAAATGCCTGAAATAAGAAACAGAGTTGAAGTGAGGACATATGAACAAATCGCTGTTCAGACTGACGTATTTTTGGCAGAAGTAGTTTTGTTACACCAGCCTACCTGTGCTGTGACATGACCTGCCTCTTGCATGAGTGCCACCTCTGCGGAGCTCTTGAGGGCCCTGAGAGAGTGAATGAGAGGTCTGAGGGAGCGTGGCATCGGACCCGCCTCAAACATGGGACTAACATGAGTCTGGTGGAGACGTGGATGGGCCGGCTGAGAACTATCATACCACACCAGAGTGCCTAAAAGATTTCGGTTGGAGGAAAAGGGCAGATGAGCACTTACAACTTCTACCATACTCAAAAATACAGCACTTTATTAATTAAATGTTATTCTAATAATAATAATATACACAGCCTAGTCAAAAACAAAAATCCCAAACTGGACGGCGTTTACCTTTTATTATAGGGTGTTTTCATCATGGCATCATTTATGCCACACAAAGCTTATGCAGTTACAATAAATGCCACAATACTTATTTATGTCCATAGCTGCATTCATTTTTTGCAAAGAGCTTGTATTGATCATGTTTTAAAGTCACTTCCAGCACATTCCAAAGATTCTCAGTCGGGTTCAGGTCTGATCTCTGCAGTGGCCGATCCAGGTGTAAAAATGATATTTCATGCTTCCTGAACTGCTCTCTCACAACTCAAATGAACCCAAACAATCACTATTACCCAATGTTTTGCTCTCTTGCAAATTAATGGCCAATTAAGAAATGAGAAGCCACTCACTGCATCAATTATGGTTAAAAAACTTGTGGCTGAAACACATTAATCTCTGCAGTAATTATCCAGTGATAGGATCTGAACTATTTGCTTAGCTAGATCCAGGTGAAGGACATTTTTGGTCCGGTTGTGTTTATAGAAGCTAAAAAAAGGGTAGTTGGGCGCCGTGATATTTAGATGTAGTGGTGATGTAGTTGTGATGGCCTGAAGCTGGACTTGAGGCTCCTGGAACGTTATGAGAAACTGTACAATTACCAATCTTGAAGTGAAATGGATTGTGGCATTAAATTGCATAAACATACAAACTCAGTTGTAAAATCACAATTCTTCCAACTAAAGCTTCTTTGTGAAAACCAAGATTTTTTTCCCCTTCTTAAAATTTTATCAACTACTGATTTTGGAAGGGTTATACTTGACTAATCAGACCTCATTGTCATGCCTGCAACTGGTCCAAAATCCTGCTGTGTGTCCCCCTAAAAATACTTTCAACAGTCTTTAGAATCTTTTGTGTATGTATATGAACTAGATATTGTATTTTCACTATGTTTGCACTGTGTGGCCCTCGTATTTGTGTTTATGTACAATATTAATTCTATGTACAGCACTTTGGAAAACATTATTGTTTTGTAAAATATGCGTTATAATTAGAGACTGAATTAAACTAAAATGGAAGTAGATATTGAATATAAATTAACCAGTTGAACAAAAATGACTCCAAATAAATACTAATGTTGTTCTATAACTACATAACTAAGTGTGGTACTATTGAAGGAGAGGGTGAAAATATTTCATTGATATCTTTTAAGAGCTAGGGACGCATGATATTGGCACAACTTGCGACATAGATGTACAATATGGCAATAACAATAATATTGCAATATTTGTTGTTCACCTAAAGAAATACCAATTTCACCTCACAAAAGTGTTCCTTAATGTTAAAATGAGCCTATTGTTTGTATGTGACTCAGTTCTTTAGAATTTAAGACAAAATACTGAACTACTACAATCAGTTCCACAATTCTGTCCAAAAACCTGCTGACGCTGCTACCACAGACCTTCAGACACAAACAGAGTTTTGTCATTTTATTCACATAGAACAATGTGTAAAAAATGACATGGATTTATTTGATAAAAACAAGAGTGCCAGAGTACCACCATGGAAGAGCTTTAACCAAACTATTTTCCATTGTCTGTCTGGTTTAGTAAATACTGCAGATAAAAATAAATTCTGTAAATAGAAGTGTTCAGGCCTTGGACAAAGTTGTGCTCTGAAAATATT
>JAQQZY010000028.1:7819702-7832057 GCA_030068375.1 Ostorhinchus rueppellii | reverse complement strand
ATAGATAGATAGATAGATAGATAGATAGATAGATAGATAGATAGATAGATAGATAGATAGATAGATAGATAGATCTGGGGAGGATATTCTTACCGTGATGGCTCTGAATCTGAGAAGACACTAAAGTTTTCTTTAAAAAATGTTATTGGTTATGTTTGGATTTACAGTTGACCAAACATTCTCACACTTAACTGTTTGATTGGTTGAGACTGTTCTTAGTATAGAGCCTCCTGACAGTCTCTACCCAGGGAGAAAGAATACCAATCGGACGCATGTTTCTTGGGTCACATTTTGTCCCGTTTTTTGTCTCGCGAGGTCACTTTGTAAGGCAGCAGATTGTGCTGGGAAAATTTAACCCTAAACTCGAGCAGGATGTGGGTTGAGCTCTGCCTGACAGATTAAACTCGGGGATTCCTTTCCACCATATTTTGTTTGGTCTGTCCCACAACTCGCCTGAATGAAACACAGCAGCGACCCCATTATCAAGGAAACTGTATAGTAACGACGAAATCGGCCGCAGTCCTGACTAGAGGCTTTTCCTGTCGCGTGTTAGGGTGTCTTTTGTCGTTGATCAGGTGCGTTTCTGTCTGAATTTAGTGGGTTAATGGATGCTGTTTTAAGATGAATTTAATTGCAATACTGCTTGTATTGCAGCTAGCTAAACCCGTTATCATGCGTCATTAAAAGGCGGACGAATGCACATTTCCAGAAACTTCTGGCTTTCTGTCATCTGAAAAGTCAACAACGCTAGATGTGCATTGTCTCTTATTTGTGTTTGCTAGTATTCTATGAAGTGTAGGAAGTCAATTAGATGATCTTATTCCATCCCTTAGCATAGCTAGCGCACCAGCGTATTAGCTCTGTAACCGCGCGGATAAACAAAGCCAGATTCAGCTAAGTTGTTGGTTTATCTCTCTCTCCTTTTCCACAAATGTAGCGCGCTGAGTGCTGAGAGTGACCAGAAGAGTGAGCAGAATGGACCCAAGGAAAGTGACAGAGTTGAAGGGCTTCGTGCAGTTATGCGAATCCAATCCCGGGATCCTGCACCTTCCTGAGATGGGCTTCTTCCGGACCTGGATACAGGGGTTTGTCTACCTTGGAATAATTGTTGCTTCGTTTCATAATGTCAACATGCTACACAGTTATCCAGTCTGGACTTGTATGTAAATGATTAATTGGAGGTTATTTTGATACTCTGAAACAGAGTTGCACAGAGGACCCTGTGAACCACAAAGTGCATAGGTTAACACGTGTCTGTCCCGCCCACCTCCCACTAAAGGTCCTGGACCCCAGGCTTCATGTGGACCTGCACGCCTGTCTGGAGAAATTGTCGTTGTTGGCGTATTTGTGGCTTGTCTCATGTTAAATATGTTTTGAGCTCTTGGCGTTATGGTTACGAAAAGAATAGAATTGAGGCTCAAACAAAGAAATGCATAACGTCAGTGAGACGTATGAGTATAAGAACCAGAAACGTGCACCAGAACTATAAGCAATTCCTCCCTGATGTAGCCATAAAACTAAAACCACACTAATGACTAGTTGAGTAAGGTTGTATGATGAGCCCATGCATAGGATGTGATGAGAGAAAATCTTTGCTTTTTCATATTCTGTTATTCTTGTTTGTTGTTGGTCACAAACAACACACTTTTCAGCAGTGTTTTTTGTTATTTGGGCGCTTTGCCTTCTCTTTAGGAAAAATTTGCATCAAGGCAACAAAAACCAACATGGAGTACAATGAACGTGACACATACTGGAATATTTCTGATCATTAGTTGTTCTTGTGGATGTTCCAAATTGAAGGAAAAAATAATTAAATGTGAAGAAGGAAAACTGAATGCTCATCTTGCTATTTGATTCAGGGAGTGCATAGTTGTGTATAGAAGTTTGTGCAACTGTGCAGCACCGCAGGCCGAATGAAAATATAAAACTTCATTTTAAACTAGAAAAGCACTCAGAGCGCAGACCTCCACCAAGGTAGTGTTTGTATTTTTTTAAGGTAGTGTTTGTACTTTCCTCCACTAGATGGCTCTGAATAACCTCATATGCAAATCTGTGCCGCCATGTCCTATCTCGCAATGATAAAGAATCCTTTAAAAAATTCCTGGATCTGGATCACCTCCAAAATGTAATCATATCTTCCTTGACCCAGTGCAGACATATCTTGAACATTTCATCAAAATCCATTCATAACTTTTTCAGTTATGTTGGTAACAAACCAACCCACAACCCCTGGCAAAAACACAACCTCCTTGGTGGAGGTAATTAGTTTAATCAAATAGTTTATCAGTGATGGCATACATGGTCACAGTCCTGATGATGCATGCATTGTTGTAGTTAATTCTCCACATTTTGACTTTTGCAGAATGGGTGCAACAATCCCTCCCCCACCCAAAGGAGGGGGCTCCTGCAAGGTGAAAAACACAAAGCATGTTTTGTATTTGTATTCTTATGTAAATAATGTTTATTGAATTGATTTGTCTTTAACTAAGTTGTCATCACATCTTTGACTTGTAGGGAGGCTGTCCATGCGGTCCTTCATCTACATCAGCCTCGGCCCCACAGCCTGAGCCTCCTGTTCCATCTGAGAGTGAGGAGAGTGAAATAGGTAATGTCTCCATCTCACTTTGGACAAGCTTTACAATTACCAGTGTATCCATGTTTTCACACTGCCTGTATGTTTCATTTGTAAACTTAGACAGATTTTGTATCCTACCATAGTTCATTTAATAACATGGGACAGAGTTATAAAAAATGAAGCTAACCCCTTTACGTTTAGTTTGTCGTTCTGCTACAACTTTGAGTAAAGACATATACTGTATATTTTTTGTACTAGTTTGTTCCAACTGGAGGATATTGTGAATTGCTGGGTTAATCTGTCTGTTTTTTTCAGAGATTGATAAAGATGGAGTGATCGAGCCGGACACTGATGAACCGCAGGAAATGGGAGAATTTGAAAATATTGAGGTAAATGTTTCTGTAAACAGAATTGAATACATTCACATGTGTTTTAACTGTTTAACCATATTTGTGGACTCCTTTAGCTTTGCAAATGAACTGGACTATAAGAAGTTTTAAATACCTCTATAGTGTTAGTTTGACTGTGTGTGTCTCTCCTCAGGTCTCAGAGGAGATGATGGACCAGGCCAATGAGAAGAAGATGGAGGCCATTAACGCTTTAGGAGAAGGTTGGTTGACCTTTGTCCCAGAAAGCGATAGGGACATGCAAATTTGACATTTTTATCATCTTTTCTAATCTTGAGTGTCTTTATTTTTTCCTTAGGTGAATTACAGAAAGCCCTGGATCTTTTTACCGAAGCCATCAAGCTGAATCCCTGTGTAGCCATCATGTATGCCAAAAGGGCAAGGTGAGACTGATTCTGCTTTTACTGTATTAAAACTGGTCTTTTAATCCATGAGAAAGCCTCCACCATAAAAATGACATTAGTGCTTCCACTGGGAACCATTCTTGCTCAACAAAAAAATCAAAATGCAACCTGTCTGCTGTAATATATTCATTGTAAATATTTGTCATCATTTATTACATAACATTGGTGCCTTATTTTATAACGGAATATAGATTTAACGTACAAAAGTTTTGAATTAGGAGATCTCAAATTCATGTAGACAGGAAAAAACTGACATTTGTTACTCAACAGCAAAAAAATGTAGACAGAATATTTTTTTACATTTCTCCCAGCTCTATACTTATTGTTATTATTAATAATGCTAATTTTGGCTCCTCCCTCTATAATGGATTACTCTGAGCATAACTAGGTGTTTTGTTTGTGTTAGTGTCTATATCCAGATGCAGAAACCCAATGCAGCCATAAGAGACTGCAACAGAGCTATCAGTATCAACCCAGACTCAGCACAACCTTACAAGTGGAGGGGAAAAGCTCACAGGTACATATCTCTCAACACTTTCCCAAAAGCTTTGAACATGTCAGAAAAGAAACCTTAACCCTCAGTGTAAACACAAGTGCTTCACACCTGAGCTTGTTTGACAGCTAACATTTACTGTTCCATCAGACTGTAAGTTGCACTCACGATGAAACACTTGTGCCATCTGGTTGGTGATGTAATAGTTCTACATTTTGCCCTGTGCCTTATCTGTATGTGGTTGGTGCTGCAGGCTGCTGGGGCATTGGGAGGAGGCAGCTAAAGACTTGGCAACAGCCTGTAAACTGGACTACGATGAGGACGCTAGTGCATTACTGAAGGAAGTCCAACCTAAGGTAAAGTTTTCAAAAACACATCTAATAGGAGTGTTTTTGCAGCCTTACGTATAGGCCTGTAGTGGCTTTAATATTACTGTAATGCTCACAAGTGTTTGCCTTGATGACTGACAAGCAATGGTAATCTGTGATTTTTTTTTTTTTTTTTTTTTTGGATACGTCATATTTGTTTATTAATGTTTCGCTCCATTTCCAGGCTAACAAAATCATAGAGCACAGACGCAAATATGAGCGTAAAAAGGAAGAGAAGGAGATCAGGGACAAAAAGGAGCGGATAAAGAAAGCCAGGGAGGAGCAGGCACAAGCTCAGAGGGTGAGTAACTAAAGCCAGAATTTGTGATTTTCCCAGTTCAGATATGAAAATTAAAATTCCAGAAATGTTTGGACAAGTAGCATATCCTCCATAATCTTTTCACCATTATTAAAGTTTACAATGTGTATATTTTCATCATTCAAGCAGTTTTGTTTTTCAGTAATAGTATGTTGATGAATTTCTTGTTTGTCGTTTTCACACTTAAGTTGCAGCATTCATCATTTACTTTTTAGTTTTTAAGTAATTTATGGTGTTTTGTTTGGTTTTAACTTTTTTACTTGACTCCAAGAGAGCCTGGCATAAAAGATTTCATGTGCTGGACTTTTGGGATGGTGAATAAAAAATTTTGAACCTTAACAATGAAAAATTGCATATCAATTGATTGTCAGTAGTTCAGGTCTGACTAGGTGGCAGAGTAATTTACTGTAGTTTGTTGATGGATGCTGTACAGTTCAAGAGGAAGCAAATACACTGATGTTTGTACCACTGCATCTTCAACCTTCCTCTTTGGACTTTTTGCGTGACTTTTTTTATAAATTAAAAATTCTGGATGTGTTATTCTATTGTTCATTTGAAAACATTAAAATGAGGCTTTACCTTTTAGAAGTTATAATAAGCCTTGTAAAACACCTGTACTGCATTGTTAAACTTGTTCTGCTCTGTGGATGTGTTGTCCATCCACAGGAAGAAGAATCAAGACAGTACGGAGGTGGATTCTTCCCAGGTAAGAGGATGGAAACAAATGGATTCGTTGCATGAAGGAATAAAGGATACACCTAGTTAACACTGCTAATATTTTAAGAAAGACGACAGTATTCCCAACAGAGTATATGATGAACTACTATTTATTTAATAGAATAAATGAGACCTAACTTGGATGAGTTAGTTTATGGTTTTATTTAGTTTCACTTGTACATCTTGGCTGTTCTACAAGTGTTACATATGGCTCTTAATAACATTAAGACTTGGTCAGAAATCAAAGTGTGTGAAGTGTAAGTACAGCTCTAATTAGGGACCGAGCCCACAGTGCAAAGGTCCCTCTCATTTATCACTAATGTTTTACCGCAGGTCCTGCTGGATTCCCAGGTGGAGCTCCTCCAGGCATGCCAGGTCTTGGTGAACTCCTAAAGGATCCTGAACTGCTCAGTGCCATGAAGGTGATTTACCACATCTATTCCTGTTAAAAGATAACCTCAGAATCTAAAAAAAATCCACATCTATCTATAACAACTCTCTTCTCTTGGTCCAAATCAAAGTACTAGATGAGCCGAGTAGTATTTTAACATCACCTGAATTATCACATTTTACCCACTACCGACACTTCTAAAAACAGTGGATGGTGCAGTCCACACCACAGTTATAACAACAAGAGAGAATGATAGAACTGTCTTCAATATGAAATGGTTCTCAAACATTGACAAACAATCAAAATACATCTGAATTTCCAGGTCATTGTGTTCAACAAATCATGTGTACTTTATGGATTTTTCCATGATACCCTAAAACAGATGTTAATGAATGAAATTTGTCCTCAGAAGATCAGTGTTGAATTGTCCTGACCCCTTATGCTTTTTGTGTGAATTTTGTGAACCCACACCCATAAGGTTTCCTTTCTCTAACCCAGCGTACAATGGTATCAGGTCGTCATTGTGAAGTTTGGGCTCTGACAAAGCTGGAGCGAGCAATGCTGCAGTGTACAGTGTTATTCATCAATGTGGATGATGGATGCTAACATCATCATTCAGGTTCTGGGCGTCACTAAAAAGTATAAAGTAATTTAATAGATTTTGTTAAAATGAAGGCCTTAAATGACATTAAAAAGCATTAAATTCGATTCGATCTCCAGAGGCATTAAAAATTGTATTCACTTGATGGAAAAAAGCATTGTTATTCAACATTTCTTTTGATTATATGAGTAATTAATTAATTAATACTTTTGAATGGAGGTATAGTGTGATGATTGACAAGTGGAACCATTTCATTGGCTATTATTTATGGCAGATGCACTAAGTCACAACACTGGATGCTTGGAATTCAACGTGCTGTGGTGAAAGAGCGGAGGGGAATATTGGCAAATGTTGGAAAAATGCAAGTTTCAACACAAGTGATTGGATGAAGAACTATTCAGAACCTGTTATTATAGATCATTCATTTATCAGACGGGTAGTTGTTCATTTACCAGCTTGACTAGTTTCAGCTACTTCCTGTAGCCTTCGTCAGAAGATCTTATTCAGAACCTGGTTAAAGCTTGTCAATGGTAAACTGTCATGTGTATTCCTCGGGGTCAATTTGACCCCATTCCGCTGCCTTTGTCTATGGGATATGGAACGGTTAAATAAAACTATGTAAAACTGTATCTGCAGTTGGACATGAGCATTAAATTGGTTTAAAGTGGCATTAAATTAGATTTGCTGATACCTGCAGAAACTCTGTTATTATTGTCTTTAGTTATTGCAGCCCTGAGGTATCCTCTTCCAGTTCCTCACTAACAAGTGTAGATTGTTGTATTTGATAGGTGTTTCTTCAAATGGCTACAGTATTTGTGCTTTTGGCAGTGAGGAATAGAGAACCATTATGTTTTTTTCAAAAGGATTAAAAGCCTTTCTGCATAGAGCAACCTCTATGTCATTGGAGCCAAACATCTGCCTTCTACCCAAATAACCATTTTTCCATAATCTGAGAATGATTGAAACCTGCTGTGATTCATCTAGACTAAGTGGAATATGTTTTCTGTTCATTCTGCTCTATTTGTGACTAAAGGTGACCTTTTTTTTGTTAATCCACAGGACCCTGAGGTGATGGCTGCCTTCCAGGACGTGGCTCAGAATCCAGCCAATATCACCAAGTACCAGAACAACCCCAAAATTATGGCCCTTGTCACCAAATTGAATGCCAAATTTGGAGCTTCACCATAGAGGGGAGGAGGGAGATGGTCTTATGTGGTCAACAAATCTGAAGAGCCACAATGCTTTTCAACTATTATTCCACTGTGTGCAAATCCAATGGAGGAGCTGGTGGCAGATGTAATTGGTGTGGAGTAGAGGACGCGTGGCATCTTTTTAAATGTTCTTTATCAGCCTGTTAGCACTTAGAATTGTCTCAACAAAGCAACCTCGTGGTTAGCAGTCAGAAGACCTGAGCGAAAAGGTCTGATACTTAGACAACCCCTGACCCTTTTTCAGCTCGGACTTTACTTAAAACCACCAGTCGACAGTTCTTAACCTGCATCTGGAAAAGCCCAGCAAGGAACTCACAAACATTTTTACAGCCATTTAATAAGTGGTCTTGCTTCAGCTACCACTCTTTATTTTTTCATTCTCAGAGTAAAGCTGAACTCTCACACAATTGTTGACACTTATCAGACCAGTTATTGGAAAAGTGAAAAATACAGGTTACTAATGTTGATGTCTGACCCTGTTGGCAAAATAATGCACAATAAATACATCCTTTACTGCAGCAACCTGGTTTGATGTTCTTTCTTACTTCAGTTGTTTCCTGGAAATGTAGATGCTGTGTATAATGAGCAAAATAATTTGATTTTAATAAACAAAAAGCAAACAGCTTTGGAGATCATGTATAGTTTTCTGTTGCAACTATCTCATTGATTTAAATACATATGTAAAGCAAATACTTATCTTTACCATGTTAAAACTGATGGCTTTACATTTTGTCAGTGATCCAATATTTATTTCCAAAGCCATATATTAAAGATGGTTTCAGATGTGGTGCCAAATTAAAAACAAGAATTGTAAGAAACAGTTTTAACTGCATGTCTAGTTACTAAATACTGAAGTGAGTGTTTACAGGTGGTGTATATAGTCAGGCTCAGAGAGGAGAGTACTTAATCCAACTGCATCTGTCTCAGAGGATTACTGCTCTAACACATGCTCAGTTCCTCGCTCTCATTTGCACTGAGTAACATCTGATTTGACCCAGCAACTGCTCTGTCACCACACCCAGAGCTGCAAAATTTCATCTAATTCAACATAAGGTATTTCTGTTTCTGGAAACGCCATGCTGATCCATGAGAAACTCACGTAAACCATTAGAGCAAAAACCTTTTTTGTCACAACAATTTTATTTGTGTACTTACAGCATAACAAAATAAAGACATAGGAACAAGGGACATTTACGGTTACAAGCGGGAGGGAGGAAGAGATGCAGGACAGGTGATTCTTGTGGAAGCCAGGAACAAGGTAGATGAATATACAGCTAGTGTCCATATCTGTGAAAAAACAAAAAGCAGACCAGTGGGGAGGTAAATAAGGTACTCCAAATACAACAGGTACTCTAATTTTTAAGTCAAATAAACAGCCTACATAATCACACTTCTATCTAAAGCTATGTTCGTATTACTTTACTTTCAAGAATTTACAATTACATTTTTTAACCATACTTACTTCTGAAACTCCCACTCCCTGTTGTCTAGAGGGCACACCTGTCTGGTTTTTAGCCAACGGGAAATACAGTGGAAATGGAAAGCATGCTGTTGAAGAGGAAAAAAACCAACAGAAATATTACAGGTCTCGGGATGACCATATAAAAACAATTGTTTCATTATAAGTGCAGAGCCTGAGTTCTACATTGTAATTCTTAGTTTTGTCTGAAAAACAACTATCTTTTTTAGTTGGTATCTGGTCTCAGGATGTGATGTGATGTATCCACTGCTGAAATTTTTATATTCCACATTCCAGAGGATGATTGTAAAAACCCAACACACATTGCATTATTTCACCCAAGGAATTCTATTTCAGATGATGGGAACTCACATTGCAGACACCCCAGGCGACTGTACACTCCTCAGAGGTTGCAGATGCTTGGTTAGCCTGACACTCTATACCTAAAGGGAGAAGGGCAATTGTATTTAAAAAAAAAAAAAAAAAAAAAAAAAAAAAAATAAAAAGATAATGACAATGATGACAGGCATGCGCCCAGAAAGCTAAAAACTGTCAATGTGTACTCACAGAGGTCCATGATGTGGTTCCTACAGATAGCACAGTTGTCCACCACAATGTCCCAGGCCCACAGCGCCACAGCATTCCACTGGTGGGAAAATCCAAGATATGAATTAAGACATTTACCACAGCTTGTTTTATTGACACAAACGTTGGGATGTGATACCGGGCACACCATTGTAGATCAAAACCTGGAATAATTTCTGACATGACCCTAAAAACCTGGCAGCTCATTATAAATACGATAGGACCACCAGTGTGATTTAAAGCAGTGAACTGGGAAACATTATGACTCCTTAGTATCATGACTATGTAGATATGTGTGGGGTGGTTACTCAACTAACACCTCTAATTAGTGCTCAAAACTTAATGCCAAATTTAATTAATCATGTAATATACTGACCATACAAATTCGTAGACTATTACATTTGGGCCGTATTTCTTCACATTGCAGAAAAAAGATGAAGTCAGTTTTTGGGGTTTGACTCGTTGTGGGGCTACAATTCAGGACAGTGTAGATTATCTATGATCATTTCGGTCACCACATTAAAAGGTCCCCGATTAAATTAACCTTGGGTATGTTAACTGATACCCCTGGGACTCACGAATAATTACACGTTATTTTTTTTAACCAGAACTGAAAAGAGATTTCACTCATACCACCATACGTTAACTAAACTTTAAAGAGTCCAAAATGAGAAGTGCAAATTCATTGTGTGAAGTAGGCTAACAGCTAGCTAAATTATACCCTACTTATCACTAACGCAGTGAGCTAGCATTAGCATGTTAACAGCCGGTAGCTAACTTGGCTATCGTTACAGTCGGTGAATTGTATTAGCTATGCTTTGAGACTGTTTCCAGACTGCTAAGTGGTTTGCCAATATGGCCAAGAATCAATTTTTATACCTTCTTCACTTCAAATCTCTTCTTGCTAGCTCCACTGTTTGTGCCGCTCGGCGTATCTACATCCATAGCTGCTGCCATCTTGCACAGATAATTTCGGCGTGACGATGTCGCCACCCGGAAGAAACACAGCATTTTCCGCTGGTGTATCTGCCAGAAGTAATTATTGTTGTATCTTATAGAATGGTGTTTATTTTGCAGTGCATGGCCTTGTGTTATGTTGCCTAAATTATATACAATACTAACTTTTATGTTAGAAAGACATCAAAGTGTACAATCAGAAAAAATAACTTAGGTTCCACCGAGATTTGAACTCGGATCGCTGGATTCAGAGTCCAGAGTGCTAACCATTACACCATGGAACCGCTGTATGAGAAGGGCCAAACTCTGCTATTTAATAATATCATCATGGAATTGTAACATGATTGTGTATTATGGAAAAGATTAGCTACCATAACAAACTAAAATGCATTTGCAGGAATGTTTTTCATTTTAAGAATATGGCTGCATTATTTGACTCATTAATAAAATTATTAAACAATCATCCAGTCTGCACCATCATTTTCTTATTCAAGACTGCTCATTCTTTTATGTAATTAAAAAGAACACAAAAAACGCATTTGAGATTTAATTTTCTTAACACCCCCCAGCAAATAGTTACCAAAATTAAATCTGAAATCTAAAATTCGAAAATACAAATGCATTAGCAGAAATGCTTTTTCATTTTAAGAATGTGGCTGCATTATTTGACTCATAAATAAAATGAGTAATCAATCATCCAGTCTGCATTTTTATTTTCTTATTCAAGACTAATCATTCTTTTACTTAATTAAAATGACAAAGAAAAAACACATTTGAGATTTAATTTTCAAAATCTGCCCTGGAAAGTAGTTACCAATTTTCAATTTGAAAACGAAAATTCAAAAAATCAAATGCATTTTCAAAGATGCTTTTTCATTTTAAGAATGTGGCTGCATTATTTGACTCATACATAAAATGTTTAATCAGTTGTCCAGTCTGCATTTTCATTTTCTTATTCATGGTGCACATTTTATGACACAATCAAAAAAAAAAGAATCCACACCTGTGACAGAATGATCTGGCCAGATATGGACCCAGCATACACCTTTATACATCTCAGTTGAGAATCTCCAAGATGATAAAGAAATGGAGGTCAGAAGATTATGTGAGATTATGCGGGCATGGCAACTTCTCTTCATGGCTGCCTTCTCTCAGAATCCTGGTATTAGCTCTGTCAGTGGTCCCAACTACACTTTCAGCCTGGTGGGTTCTAGCCATGTTTCCAATCCTGTGACCAGCTCCAGTCCTGTATTAAATCCAGTCATCAGCTTTAGTTTGAGAACTGGTTCTAGCTCCACTTCCAGTCTGGTGGGTTCCAGTCCTGCAATCTGTCCAGTTGGCTTCAGACCCACCTTCATTCCAGCCTCCGGTTTCAGTCCAGCTGTCAATCCCGGCCGCCGCAGCTATCAACCCCAGTCCAGAGGGACCCAGCCCTGAGGGTTCCAGTCCTGAATCTGTGTATTGTGATTGGGTCCAAACCACACCAGTGACAGGAGATCAGGTCAGCTAGCTCCACTGCCAAAACTGTTGCACAAAGCTCCAATCTCGGTACAGCATGTTCAGGGTGTGGAGTAAGCTTGGCCTTACCCAAAACCCATATGGATTTTACCATCCTTTCCTGTGAATTTGAAATAAGCGACTGCGCTCATTGCCTTCGTTGAAGCACAAGACAAAACACAGTTATCTACGCGCAGCTTCTGACAGAGAGATATCAGTGTATGGTCTTGATATTTTGAGATCGATCAGACCTTTCTGCGACTCTCGCCACGTAACCCACGTCTCTGCCATCTCTTAACACTAGAAGTCCCAGCATTTTTCTGTCTACCTAGAAGACCCAGAGAGGGGTCATTTGACCCGACGGCTTTTCC
>JAQQZY010000028.1:7791242-7804824 GCA_030068375.1 Ostorhinchus rueppellii | reverse complement strand
GATTAATTTCGTAAGTAGAGGTACCACTGTATAAGACTTTTCTTTGGAGTATGCATCTCTACCAGAAATGTTCCTACTTAAGCTGACTAAACAGTGGCTGTTTGTCACAATGTGCCATAAAATCAGCAAATCGGAAGCATATTCTATGTTCATATATTCTATATGTTTAAAGAATCCTCGTAAAAACCTCCAAACATCAATTCATATATCTCGCATTCTATCAGTGTTGAAACACTTCATTCACAAAAAAAGACTTAATTCAGAATATAAACAGATTATGGTGTTTAACCAACACTGGTCAAAAATGGAATACTGCCACATTCAGAACAAAAGAGCAGTATTAGTGTACATGTAAACATACCCACTGTGACTATGTGCAGAGGAGTCCCTGACAACACCATCCGACTTTTGCATTACTATTCTACAACTATTCCTCTTCCATTTTGAAGAGGTTGATTTTACACAAAGTTTGGATCAAGCTTTCTGTGAATTATGTGGCCAACTAGGCTTTGTTATTTGGAAACTTGTGAAAAAGTTGGATTTGCCCACTGTGGCTGTTAAACCCACACTCCTACACAGAAAGCTGGATAACATTCAAAGCAGTGGCAGCTCTGAGTAGGACCATGTACTCAGTTATGCATTGTACTGCCTCTGTACAATGGACCTGTGTTTTCTTAACACCAGCATAAACATTTGATTTTCACTGGCTGTTGTAATTGTATAACTTCATATATAAGTTTATTATGCTTTGTCCTATTGCTTTTGGCTACTCTCTTTGCGGGTCACCACAGCAAACCATTTACTCCCATTTGACTTTGTCCTCTGCATCTTCTTGTACCCCAACGACCTGCATGTCCTCCTTTCACCTCATCCATAAATCTCCACTTTGTCTCCTGCTTGGTGGCTTCATCTTCATCATCTTTCTAGCAATAAATTTACTATGTATTTATTCAATTCAATTTTAGAAACAGGACACAGAGTTGGGTCAATGTTAGAAAATAAATATTTTTCTATATGCCTATTTTCCCCATGCTTACATATATATTATTAAATTAGTTACCATATTCTAGGGCCCTGCCTTTGCATCAACGCATTTATTAGGATTGACTACAGCAGAAAATAACTGGGCCTGCAGTCCTCAAAGATAAGTGGTTTTAACTTTTACTTTACTTTAAAGGCTAAACTGAGCTACCTCAGATTATGTTAACTGCAGAGGTTTAATTGTAGAAAAGGTTAATTTACCCACTCCTACAGAAAAACGAGCAATCACCACACATGCAAAAACATGGCATGTTCTTAATCCCTAAAGGTGGTATGACAATCATTAGTGTTATACCTGGAAGGGGCCTGCTGATTGGCTCATTCTGTCACGTCCTTACCGGGACATGAAGGCTTCGAGCACTGCCACACTCTCTTTGGGAAAATAGTCCTGTCGAACCACATGCTCTAAGGCCTGGAGGTGACCCGGAACCACGAGCACAGGCTTCACTTTGTCCTCACTCTGCGGGGACACAAGAGGAGAGAAGGATGGATGTTGAACAGGACAAAATGAGGAAACAGAGGGAAAGAACAGGCAATGCAAAGGCCAATGTAAAAGATGCAGAAAAAACAATACATAACAAAACACCTTGTGAAAAGGTCTACATGTCATTAAGCTTTGATGAACTTGTATCTATTGATTAAATATACCTTGATAAGCCCAAGCAACACTAGCAGAGATGAAACAAAACTGTAGCCTTGGAAAGAAGGAGTGGAAAAAGCTTTCTTTAGAAGACCATCTGAAAAAGAAACACAGCAGAGTTAAAATACTGCTTAATGCTTTTCAGTGATTAAGAATATACTATGTCAGGCCCTGTCCCACCTGGGATTAACACGCATTTTTAGTAATTGAACAAATACAGCCAGTTCTAGGTGTCTAACATCACATATGATGTTGGGTGCGTCTCCACATGTGACAAATTATACAGTGCCTATCATAAGTATTTGCCCCCTTGGATGTTTTACCCTTTTATTGCTTTCATAAACCAATAATGGTCAATAAAATTTGGCCTTTTTCACACAAAGATTTATTGAAAAAAAAAAAAAAGAAAAATAATTGTTTGCATAATTATTCAACCCTTTTAAATTTAAAGGTCTAATTCAATAAAAGGTCCATCCAATTGGTGGCAATAATCTCACAATTAGTGAAATGAAGATCATCTGAGTGGTGTAGGTGTGTCTTTAGTGATTGAGGTATAAAACACCTGTGTCTGGAGGGTCTGGTGACTAGTTAATCAGTATTCCTGGCTACTATTACACCATGAAGATAGAACACTCCAAGCAAATCAGGGAAGGGTCATTATATATAGGGGTCTTGGTAGCATCTCTCACTAGTCCCCGACTTGCACGGTCACTCACTTTACGAGGATACCCTGATCTAGGCGGATTCACACATGCGCCATATTCTTTCCATTTCTTAACGATTGACTTCACTAAACTCCAGGGGATGTTCAATGCCTTGGATTTTTTTTTCCCCAATCCATCCTGACTTGTACTTTCCAATAACCTATTCCCTGAATTGCAGAGGTTGGTAATCCCAGATTCATCAAGTCAAAGTCCTGCCATGTATTGGATCCAACTTGTTCACTGAGCCAGCCCATTTTGATGAGCACAACTCCTCATCCAGGGAGATGGGATAATTAGTGGAATCACTTGTGTTAAGTGAACAGGTTGGAACCAATACATGGCAGGACTTTGACTGGATTACCCACCTCTGCTGAATTGCTTGGAGTGTTTTGTCTCCATGGTGTAATGCAGTGGTTCTCAACTCCAGTCCTTGCGACCCAGTGTCCTGCACATTTTAGATGTTTCCCTCTTCCAGCACACCTGAATCAACTAATGATCAGCTCATCATCCAGCTCTGCAGAAGCCTGATAATGATGTAATATGTTTGAGGTGTGCTGGAAGAGGGAACCATCTAAAATGTGCAGGACACTGGGTCATGAGGACTGGAGCTGAGAACCACTGGCGTAATGGTAGCCAGGAATACTGATCAACCAGTCCCCAGACACAGGTGTTTTCTACCTAAATCACTTGACACACCCACATCAGTCAGGTGATCCTCCTTTCACTAATTATAAGATTATTGGCACCAATTGGATGGACCTCTTTTAAATTAGACCATTAAATTTACATGGGGGTGAATAATTATGCAAATAATTATTTTTCTTCATATATTTTGTTTCATTGACATTACTTTGTAGAAATCTGTTTTCACTTCGACATTTAAGAGTCTTTCCAATAAATTTTTGTATGAAAAAGGCCAAATTTTATTGAATATGATTTGTGAACAATAAAAATGGTAAAACATCCAAGAGGGTGGATACTTATGATAGGCACAGTATATGCAAATAAGTCTACAGCCAGAAACATGGCACAGGCTTACATTTTTGACAAACTGGATTTTTGATGCATCTTTGTAAATGTAATTCACTACATTGGCTCAGGGGTCACCAATCCTGGTCCTCAAGGGCCAATATCCTGGTCCTCAAGGGCCAATATCCTGCATGTTTTAGACATTTCCCTCTTCCAACCCACCTGATTCAAATGATGAGCCTATCATCCAGCTCTGCAAAAGTCTAATAACGACTGTCAGGTGTGTTGGAAGAGGGAAACATCTAAAACATGCAGGATACTGGCCCTCGAGGACCAGGAATGGAGACCCTTGACATAGCTCATAGATAACTGGCAGCGTTTAACCTTGTGTGGCCTTCCACATCCCATAGACAAAGGCAGCAGAATGAGGTCAAACTGACCCCGAGGACTACACAAGGGTTAAGTTGTATCTTGTCTGTCACTGCATGAAGTGCCAACTGAATCAACAGACCTTAAATATCAGTATGACTACACCAACCATCCTTTATGTTTTATTATTTCTCTTGCATGATATACACTATACAACAAGTGATTTCAATATGAACTAAATTTCAACCAGATTGTGTGAATTGTGGATATTCTGTTTCCTTGAAGGAAAAGTGTTGTCAGTCAGGTGTAACAGGCAGCAGCATGCATGAGGCACAATGAAAGTAAATCATTGTCTGCTTCTAAAATATTTTTAGACATTAAGACAAAATATGAAGTAAATGACGGAGGTACATTTTCAACTTGTAAGAACATGCTTATGCTTAAAAGGTAGATGATAATGGCAATAAACCTTAATTATTTTTTTTTTTAATGTTAGCAAACATTATTATTTTAAATGTTTGTTTTCTGGCTACTTGAACTGAGGACAAAATCTGATTCTAAAACAATCACAATCTATGTAATGCAAGTAGCATTTTTAATGTTTGTTAAGCATGAAAGGTCTCCAGTGAAAAAAGTTATGATTTTGCAATTTTTTCCTACAGTTTTCAGAAACTGTAGGAAAAAATTGACCCTTGATGAATAGAATTAATTCGATTCAATGTCTAGCCCTGCGAATGCCTTATGTTATTGTGTAACGTTGCAACAAAAGTAGTATGATGCTGTGTCTGAGCTGACTTCTACTTGTATCAGCTGAGTACGCAGTAACCCACCAGGACACATTTTAATACACACCACTAAAATTATGTGGACACGTGTCCCAGAACACCTGAGTGATCAGATTCCAAACCTGAGTGTCAGACCTCCCACCCACCTGTAATTAGATCATTCAGGACACATTAATGTCAGCTCTATACGGTGGCCTTACTTTTGTGTCCAGCATAAAGTGGAAAATGACCTTAAACTTGAAGACTAAAACCCCACACAACAGATAAATGACACTGAAATGTCTCACCAATACTGTCCAACACAGCCGTCTTTACTTCATTATTATCCTCTTTGTAAACAGACGCAATCTTCAGGAAAGCTTCAGCTGTTTTCAAAGAATTTGACAAATCCACCTGCAGGGGACAAAACAAACCCTTACTGCAGTCAGAGGTTCACAAAGCAAGACTAGGGAAGCCCAGCCTTATGTGTGCGTGTCTTTGTGAAAATATCTGTGTGTTTACCTGCTGCTCGATCAGCAAAGCCCTCTTGGCTCCCAGTTTAAGCAGTTTGTCTGGGGACGGAAAGCTGAGGAAGGAGGAGACGTCTGGTGGTCGAGGTGCAGATGGAGGGGTGGAAAACTGCATGTTGGAGCAGAGGAGGAAAGAGGTTTATGAAAATAACACCATCTCCAAATCATCTCATACAAATGAGAACTGCTGTGGCCTTTAAGTTCATTTTTTATTCTGACCTTGTTAACACCACTTTCGTCCTCCTCCTCCTCCTCCTCTTCTTCCTCCTCCTCTTCTTCTTCTTCCTCCTCTTCCTCTTCTTCAATTTCCTCCTCATCTACATCCTCTTCATCATCATCTTCTTCCTCATCTTCATCTTCATCCTCATCCTCATCATCCGGTTCACCCTCATCATCACTAAACAATTTCAGAACATTGCATTAGTGGGACTTTCTTTCAATCTATAGATCACTGACTGTAGCATTTCAAGCTAACATTGCTTAAAGAAAAGATATGACTTGGGTATGGAGCTCACAACACAGCACATGTGTTAACATGAGGGCAGCCTTATTTAAAAACCTCTCAGAGGGTTAATTGCAAAACAATTACCTGAGTGATCCTAGAAGCTCGCTCATGTTCATGCCTTTCATGGCATCTCTCAGAGCTTTGCAGCCATCCTCTCCTAAGCAGTTACCTAGGTACCACACAGAGAGGTTAGAGGAGCCAAATACAGAAAAGGAAAGACGCTGTAGTAATCGCAGTGGTAGTTGGAGGACTTTTACCATTTAGGTCCAGTTTCTCGAGCTGGTCCTTGTTCTTAATGGCCTGTGCCACAGTCACAGCAGCTTCTTCTGTAATCTCGCAAAACGACAGGTTGAGTTCCTATTTAACAAAACAAGAGGACGGAAAATGTCCACAAAAACAGAACAAGGGCATTTATCTCTTTGTAGAGTCTTCTATAAATAAGTCATCATATTCATATTTCATGATTTGCAAACGACACCTCCATGTTTTCACAATCCATTTCTAATCAGAATTACATTTGTGATTGAAGATGTAGTCTAGAGATTTGCAATCCCAGTTGTCATTGTATTTATTCATAATTTTGTAATTTTTTTATCTGTCACGGACTGATTTTCATTTGGCACAGGAGGGCAAATCTTCAATATAATTTTCTTTTTCAATCTAAAGAGGTGAAGTCTCTGTAACCCATGGGACTCAACTTTAAAACAATATGTACAGGTTTCAGTGGTGATAGAATGTATTTATCCAATGTGAATCAAGTAATAAATTACACACGTCTGTGTATTTAAAATATAAATGTACAAGTTGATAAAGCTGTGATCTTTCATAAAAAAAACAAAACAAAACAAAAAACTGTAAAAATCTATAAATAGAAAGGCAGTGAGGTCATTCTACCTCTGTCTCTCCAGAAGCTGCTCAAAGCTGCTGAAAATGTCACTGCAGTTCAACGTGACCAGACTTGTATTATTTACTTACATCTCATTTAATATTCATGCTGGAAGAATGAGGTGAAATGTATGAAGGCAACAGTCTGACTGGTGCTGGTAAAATGTATCACTTCAGACAAAAGACACAGTCCACAGAGTCATTTCACATAAAACTATAGCTTTCTTCATTTTCAAAATGATCTTTTAAACTGACAAACTTGTTAACTGATAGTATACTTCAAACAGGATAAAAAACATGACTTGTCTCTCACCAGTGAACTCCCACAGGGCAGAGTGGAAGGAGTGGGGCCTTGCCTTTCTGCTGTGATCATGATGGGACTTGCAATAAACTAACCCTGTAGTCCCCATCAAAATTGGCAACACTTAATCTGAGGAAAGCTGATGACAACCTGGAGCCTTGTCTGATTGGCTAAACTATATGACTGCATGGCCTGTGAATCCAAGGCACCATGTGAATGATCAATGCCAAGTGGACATGCTGAGGATAACGTCTTGCTTTTAAATAAAAAGTTTTCTCCTTTTCCATTCTTGGGATACGAACATAGGTGTGATTGGCAAAGGACAAAAAAGCAGCGCCTACAAGGGGTGTAATGGTACAGGTAGCCCCAGGTACAGTCCATACCACAGTTTTTGGGCCATGGTTTTGGTACACATTTTAGTATAAAGAACTGGGTTTTTTTTTTGCTCCCAAATTTCTCTTTTATTTTGCTTGTCGGCAAAACTTGGAATTTCACAGTAGTAACAAATTATATTACTGTACTGAGGCAGGCTGTTGCCTGCCTGGACAGACACACACTCAGTGGCCTGTAAAAGCATAAAGTGCCAATGCAAAACCGAAAACCCACAATACATAAGGGTGGAATGTCCCATATAGGGTGGACCGAACCAGAGGTTGTGCTAGACATTTTTACGGTCTGATATTTTGATGGACAGGGTCGTAACAATTCCGTCATAGCACATTATTATCTGTCATTTATTTTTAATGAGATGTATTTAGAAGTATTTAATGTTCAAAAACATCTCAAAGATGCAGTAACTGTAGTTTCTGCTGGCTGACAATCGTTATCACTATTACTTGTCCTTCATCCTCCACCACAACAGTCCCTTTTTCTTCACTGCGTTTATCAATGCCATCACATTTGCTGGACTTTTTAAAATAACTAAGCACAGTCGACTGTCTTGGCATTTTGCGCAGTAAAGTAGCATAAAATTTTGGCTAAAGTCAGCTGAACAACAAGACAAGACTTGACAATGACTGATTAATATGCATACTTACCATCAACCAGACAGGGAGTCTACAACAGGTGAACTAATGGGGGTCATTTGAAAAAAGTACTGGTGTTACAGAGTCCTGCACAGGTCCACTTTCTAAACCCACATTAGACCCACAACCCGACCTGTGATTAAACACACTATCTGCACAGTAACTCACTTTTAAGGGCTTTAGTTTTAGCTAAAACACACGCCATCAAAGCTGTTTAATGACATCTGTGGCCCGATGTGCAATTCACTTCAAAATAAAACAAACCGGCTGTGGATCAACCACAGTTCCATCCATGAATCTTCTTATATTTTTCACTTCCTTGCTTGCTACCTGCCCGCATTTCGTTTAATTTTATCTGTACCCCCCCCCCAAATTTTTTTTTTTAACCCATCCCTCCACGTTTTTTGTGGGTTACCCATCAGTCACCCAACTCCGTAAAGGACTCTGCGGCATTGTATTCAGGGTAGTTGTGAACGGTGGTGGTGTAGGCTTATATACAGGTAGGATACTGTTATGGACTGTTTGATGCCTTGTTAAGAGACAAACAGACCAGCAATTCTGCAAGCAGGTTCTGTTCAGTGTTGTGTGTACCTTTCTTTAGTAGACTACCCTCAGTATTTCAATCTGTAAAAATGACAGACAGCCTTCAGAAATTTCCATCATCTTAAAAAAAAAAAAAAAAAATCTGTCAGTGACAGAATATTTTCGGTTAACGTGACCTCTGGACCAAACGATTCAGTAACATCCTCCAATGATTGCAGGCTCTTTGGTGGAGCTCTGCTTTCATCAAGACAAATGAGTGGACTACTTGTGAAATGTCATGAATCAAAGGCACCGGTGAGTGGTCATTATGTTTACTAATACCCGACAAACCCCAAATATAAGTGGATTTGTACAATTAAGCCTCATTTTCAGGTCAGAAAAGATGGATTTATCTGGCAGAATCATACCCCTGATGAAGAACATGTATTTCATTGTACAGATGTTTCTTTTCATATGTGGTTTCAATGGGTTGGTGAAGAAGCGACTGAATAGGTGCCAACACGTCAGTAGTATCATGTCCAAACTGACTCACTTTGAGGATTGGTAGTCCTTTTGACACAGTTTCTGCGATTGCTATGGCTCCCGCTGGTCGCACCAGGCAATCTCCAAAGTTTATCACCTGGATGCTGTGCAGGTGTTTCAAGGCCTGTGTAGGAAACAGTTTATTCAATTCAATTAAATGAGCATTAAATCCTGAAAGTAAAAATTTCTCAATACTTAAATGTCAGTATGAGCAGCTGTAAATCAAGGCCATTGTTTCATGTCACTGTACCTGAGCCATGGCGATGCCTCCTTTATCAGTGAAAGTGTTGTCATTGAGGTTGAGGATGCGGAGGTTGGGGTTGTGCTGCATAGCCGTAGCCAGAGCTGTCACACCAGGGTGGTTAATGCCATTCTGGGGCATGTGCACCTCCTCCAGACTGCCCATCAACTACAATCACAAGGTGCAGATGTAGAGTAAGATAGAGTGAGTCAATTTACACAGCCAAATTGAATTTTTAAACAGAGCAACCTGTCTGCAATACCTGACTCTAAAGACTTTTAATATCTTTTAATCTTCTTAATTTTTTTAAATATATGGTGCAGTCTGGGATTGAAGATAAATACACGAGTAAGTCACTGTTCTATTGGAAAAAAATACAGCTGAGAAAATAACATGGCCTTTTTCAACAGAGCAAATGCAAAACTCAAGGGGTAAAGCGCAAAAAGACCAAGGAGTTGTTAGTCCTGTACCTGGAAGGCTTGAGCGAGGGCAATGGCCCCATCATTCTCTAGTCGATTCCTCCCTGCAACAAATACTTTGAGGCTGAGGGGGGCGCTCTCAGCACTGGAGCTTTTATGACACTGAATTAATGAAGCAGCCAAAATCTGGGGAGACCATAAACACAGAGGTGGTCAACACTACACAGCATTCATCAGACAGAACATTCATGCACTGGATGTGATATCAGCCAAATGTGGATCCAATGTGTGAGAGAATGTTTAGATTTAGTCCTCTCTCATTACTCAATAGAGGTAGACACTTTGGTCGAAAATAGCTTTAAAATTCACTGACACAGGCAGGCAGGCAGACAGCATCATCACACACACAACACGATTTTTTAACAGCTTCTTCCCTGCCACAGTTTGGCTGTTGGCCTGTATTATATAAGGGCAAGTGCAATATGATGTGTGTATGTATGTGTGTGTGTGCATGTACATGTGTGTACGTGCATGTATGTGAAATAACTACCTCTTTTTTCATGCAGCGTATAGTATTTTATTCCATTTTCCTATTTATTGTCTCCTGGCTTTGTAAACAGTTCTCATAGGATTTTTATATATCGTTTTATGTAATATATTGTCTATATGTGCATAGGTTTTCTAGTTGTCTTTTTATATAATTTTATGGTTGTTTTGTGTTCTTGTTTTATCTGATCCTGGGAGCGACCACTTAAAAATTCCTGTGATATGCACAAATGGAAATAAATTTCTTAAATCTTGAATCACTGTAATAAGACAAAATATTCCATTCTAACCTTCCCTCCTCCGATACCCATGCCACAGTTGTTGAGCCTGAGCTCCTGCAGCGTGTGACAGGCGGTACTCTTTAGCAGCTTCTCAATTCCCCTCACACCATCTGGTCCAAAAGCATTGTCACTGAGGTCTAAAACAGTCAACCTGGCTCCTGCCATCATCAGTGCATCACCAAGTGAATTCTGCAACAAAAATGGTGGCCAGTGCAAAACACAGCTGACATGAGCTTTTCAGTCCTAATATAAGTTCCAGTGGAGGAGCACAAAAAGCTGAGTCCAGAGACTTAATCTTGCTTTCACATGGCCAGTATGGTACAGAAGTACATTACCAGTGCTGGTGGGATCTCAGAGCGCAGACGGCCTGTGAACATGTCGCTCCAGTAACACCGCTGAAAGAATTGGAATAGATAGTTCACAGTGACAGAGTGCCCACTTTTCTCTTAATACATTACTACATACTGAAGTATCAGATATAGTTTCAGAATTAATATAATAAAGTGATAAATTTAAGTCAATATTGCAAACCTTGAATTCACTCTTCGTCTCCAGAGCCTTAGCAATAGCCTGTGCTGCCTCCACACCAACAGTATTTCCCTCCAACCTCAGAGCCTGTAAACTCTGGAAGTCCTGAATCTCCTTCACTATCTCCTCCACTGTGGATGATGGTAAGAGAATAGAGGGTCATTAAGAGTTAAGACTGAGAAGGACATGGGGAAAGTGAGTGTGATCGCAATTCAGTTTAATAGTTAACAGTGAATGAAACCACTACCAAACCTGAAGTGGTTTAGATTCTCAAGTCTCACTGGATTATAAGTGTATTTCAGGTTTGGCATGAGTTAATATGGCACACTGAGTGCGGACAAATTTAAGATGACACACCTGATTTGGCATCATCCAGCTTTCTTCCCTGCCCTTTGTAGCTCAGCTCTCCTTCCTCTACTCCAGCCTTGGCCAGAGAGTCAGCCAACTGCGCAACAATGTCTGTCGCCATGGAGACACCTGGAGGACAAGGATTTCTGTTTATAATAATCTGGCTGTTGTTAAATTCAATGACAAAAACAGCGTCACAAAGTTAGTTATCCAATTAGAAATCCAACAGCAGCCTCTTCATAGAAGTCCGTTATGAGTTCACAAAATGTATAGACATTTTAGCAGCAGATTCCCGTTTAATTCTAGAAAGCTCTGTCCACCTGTGATACAGACAAAACAGCTGACAATGCTGTTTTCCAGACTGAAACCCACCCTTAAAATAACCTCATTTGCCATACATAATGTGTTGATGTTTTTACTGCCGGAGATGACGATAGCGTTTGAGCATAACGACTTTACCGTGTACTTCTGTTTACTCTCGTTAGGACTGAAAGTTGTTGTGAGGTAGATTTCCCTTCATGAACCCCTAAGGCTAGCGGTACCGCATGCTGCTAACGTTGTGCTAACCGACATAACGCTATACAAACACCAAAGGAGCTTGGTAGTAGAGTAGCTAGTATGACTTCACTTGAGAGCGGTTAGTTCAGAAACATAGTGCATATTATTATGGTATTTGGCAAACTTACTCCAGTATTGTGCGATTACAAGAGGACTTATTCTGTTAGCTAACTAGCGCAAGTGTACATGGGACAGAGCGTGACTGTTACCTGGCCTGCCCGGTCGGCCTTCGTCGCTCACTACGTTAACAACACTTAGACAAACCTCTCCGGTTTAAGGTTCATATTCGGCAGTATATAATCAATAATTAACCACTAAGCCTATATCAAATTGAAGCGAATATCAACTTTACCACAACACTGCTGTGCTGGTTAAATACACACGGTTGCCACACTCCCGCTCGCTCCTTGCGTTCAAACCCAAAACACAGCACATGAAACGGCTTGACGACTACAGAGTGAGGGGACAAGGGAGTTGTAGTCCATGAATGCTCTGGTGACGCGTTCAGTGCCTCCGTGAAACAGTCAATGTTGTACACTCACACTGTTGGAAATATTTAATGCTCATTAAAATGTCACTTTTTTAAATTACTTTTTTCTGTTACTGCCTTAATCATCAATGTTCTTCAACGATGTGGGATCAATAAAAGTTCATTTGATCATATTTCTTCTTCTTCTTCTGTTGAAACATTCACATAAATTTAACAAGCGTATTATATTATTTACATTACACAGTCTTTAGTGCAGTTCAGTGCTTCTTTCCTGTATCTTGTTTAATTCATCTTTCCCTCTCAATTATCTTGAATTTTCAACAAATGCCTGCCTTTGCTTTCCTGAGCCCAATGCTTTATCTTCACACAGTGTATTCCCATTCTAACAATACTCTTTCCTTCTTACCTTAAGAGACTTATTGCAGTAACTAATGTGTTTTCCCCGTATTTCTCCTAGTTTCCTTGTTTTGTTCATTATTGTAGGATTCCCATTTGAGAATCATCTGACTTACTTTTAAAAGGCAACACAGTGATAAGGGGAGTCAGGTACAGGTAAAGGATAAAAGATCTAAGAAAAAGTTTAAAGAAAAAAACTGAAAAGTGACGTATGTAACATAATTTTGTTTTTCTTCTTTTCACTGTCATTAATCATGTAATGAGGCCATATCTTTAGCTGCTACAAAAATATGCACAAAGTAATTCAAACCAGCTCCACTTCCACTCATACTTCACTACCAATTATGTAATAATATCAGATATAATATTGGTCAGAGGGGCCAAACCATGTACTTTACTTCAGCACTTAAACTGCATTCTGCTGCTCATGCTGATACAGTTTTACAAAATAATTTTTTTAATGCAGGATTTTATTTGTGTTTTCACACTGCTATGAAGACGTATTCCAACACTGCTTGTGTTTTCATTTTTCTTTTTGTTTGGTAGTTTTTGTGTGGATTTTGTGCATTCCTAATCCTTAAATCACTTGTAACCATTTTAATCCAGTTTTCCATTTCCTCTCAGAGATTAAATTAATTTTGTTGGTGGACATTAGTGTCTTCAGTTTACAGCTTCAGGTTGTAGCACTGAAACTGTCAACACGAGAAGAATTGAAATGCAGATTTAAATTGGAAAAATAGTCATTCAAATATATACTGTACAACTATATTGGATGCAGTATAACCGTACAGTAATATTTAACAGAACTGACTTTCATTGAGAAAAAGTCAATGACATAGATTTATGTCATTATATAGATTTAGAAGTATTTCCTAAAAAATTAATTCAGCTTAGATTTTCTTTGTGACATTTAGTTACATTTACTTAAATCATTTTACTCAGTAAAATTGAGAGCAATTTCTATGATTACTTGTTTT
>JAQQZY010000028.1:7773269-7786675 GCA_030068375.1 Ostorhinchus rueppellii | reverse complement strand
TAGTTTAGGTGTATGCTTGATTTACAGAAACCAGAGGGTGTTTGATTTGTTTCTCTGCGATAGATAGATAGATAGATTGATTGATTGACTGATCGATCCCAAACTGGAAATTACTGTGCCGCAGTAGCATGACACACAGTAAAAACAGAATGCAAGAGGAAACAATAGATCATAAGAGCAAACCCACTATACATTATAGATCACAAGTATAAAAAAACAGACCTGGGAAGGAACCTGGATAATTAAACTGAAAGGAACAAAATGACATTTAAGTGCTCGGTGAAAATATGCTTATGGTCTCTGTTATTACATAGCAGCTAATGGCCATTAAAGGGAATTTAATATCTTTTCAATTCTTTATCAGCAGAATGATCACTGGCAAGTCATTAATTTATTATCTTACCATTTCTCCATTGTAGCTCAAAAACACTTACAGTGTGTTACAGTGGCCAGTATTTCACATACAAAGTAAAGTGTTTGACCTGGAAATGAAACCTCTTTTTTTTTTTTCTTTCACTATCAACATGTTTATAGAAGATTTTGTTACATCCTGTTATGATTTGCTTACCTGCACCTGTATCAGTCTAATAAGTGTCACAAGTCAAAAAATGTCCTCTCTTTGTTCATTACCGTCTTGTTGTCATGGCAGTATTTGACATGTGGTGCCTCATATTAAAATAAAGTAAAATGCTGTATATAATAAGTGAAAACCAGCATCTCTTATATTCTTACTTTTCCTCCACTCAGGACTTCTTGATCAATTTGGTGTGCAACTTGCTTCAAGAAGGCAATGCCCTGTTCGAAGAGAAAGAGTTGGATCAGGCTGTGAAGGAGTTCAGTGAAGGCCTGAATGTCTCAGAGTATGCTGCAGCAGAAGAGATCCATATCCCAGAGCCTTTGCTGGAGAGTTTGTATGTCAACCGGGCTGCTGCCTATCACAGCATGGTGAGATACAATTGATGCTGTGTCTTGAGAAACACTCAAATAGTGTTTTAATGACTGTCTCATTAAGTTACTATCATTTTAGCATTGAAAATTAAGAGAAATAACTAATGTAGCAAGTTGGATCACATCAGACTTACAATCATATCCCAGATATTTATGACAAATGCTTCTCCACACCCAATTGTGATCTCATCGTTAACCTGTGCAGCCAGATAAACATGGCTCAACCCATTTTAATAAGGGGTTAAGTCATTTTCAAACCTCCTTCAGCTGTTAAACTGTGATTGTTTGACACACTCAGTCAACCAGTGAAGTCAATATCACTATATATGTAGCTATACACCCAAGGACACATATAGCCAGGAAGACCATGTACTTCCTTTATTGGGGGACAATGTGGCCTTTGCAGAAGTACGCATTCATGAATGTAAGCACAAAGTTTCCAAAATTGTCTGTGAGGGGAAAAAGTGCCTCTAATTTCTACCATCCATTCAGGCTCAGCTGATGATTGAGGATTTATATTTGTTTTTCTGTAAATTCAGTTAAGTTTATATAAAAAGGTATTCATGTTAAATCATGGAAGTTTTATTTGCAAGCAATATGGACAATTTTGAATGACCATACAAAAATACGGATAGGTTCTAAGCAAAATGTATTGTTATTACTAGGGATGCACCAATACCACTTTTTTCTAGACCAAGTACAACTACTTACATGTGAGTATTTGCCGATACAGAGTACCGATACGAATACGTAATAATCCCATTACAGTTCTTAGTTCCTTTTGACAATGTGCTGTATTGTCGTAGTCATTAGTCTGACTGGAACAAAGTGCTGCTACTGACATTTAATGTGTTGGAATGAGCATTTCTCAATCAATCCACCAGGGGGCGCTACTGTAAATTAACCATACTGGACAAATACCACGAAGAAAAGTAAAGATTTATGAGAAGAACAAAGCCAGTAATAACAAACATGGAGATGACAGAGGTAACACTGTTGTGGATACTAATATTGCAGTGTTTGCACTGGTAAGGTTTAAAAGTGAAGCTTCAGGAGGGAAAAGACAAATGAGCATTAAATTTCATTTTCACTTCCTTGGTGGCGGTCTGCGCCGCTCCTTAATCTCATAGTATTACAAGTAGGACGTAAACCGGCCCAGCCCTGTGTAGTTGTCATTAATATGTCAGTAGTTCTTCTCTAACTCACACAGTTGCTCTTTGAACAGATCCTCTACCTCCACGGTTCCCGGTGGTATTCTCCATCTGGGTACGCATCCGTGAGCACCTGGAAAATGGACAGGACTGTTTACGCAGAGGATGGACAGAACACTCCATCCGTATCGGACTGTGTCTTTAATGTTACTGCCAGTCACTGTTGTTTATTTAGTTAAATCTCCACACTGCTGACATCACTCCTCCGTATCTGCATCACTTAACTGAGTATGTCATGCTGCCATAAGTGACATCAGTGCGGTTGTGTCAGAGTACCTTTATGAGTACAAGTACTAATGCTCAGTATCAGACCCGATACTCGATACTGGTATCGGAATCCGTGCATCCCTCGTTATTACAATAGTAGAATGCACACTTGCATATGGATATTCAGTTCAATTCAATTTTTTTGTAGAGTCCTATATCACAACAAAGTTGCCTCAGGAATTTACAGAATTAGTTGAATATGAAAATACACAAGAGTCAAATAAACAGTAGGTGAAGGAAATGGATTAATGTCCTGGTGCATCCCACATCCTTAGACCCTCCTTCTCAGCAAGGAAAAACTCCCAAAACCCAGTGGGAAAAGGGAAACCTCGTGGAGAACCACAGTGAAGGACAGATCCACTCCCATGGACGGACAGACTGTAGATGAAACCAGGACTGATGGACATCCATTTGCAGATGTAGTTCCAGTCTGTAAAGATGCAGTAGGGTGGTGGCACATGAGGGGGTCCATTGGGATCTGTCAGAGTGATGTGCCAGATAAACAAGGATTTTTGAGAAGACCTGTGCACATTTTTCTGCCCATATTGGGTCATCCTCCCATGGTGTGTGAAACACTTTCCTATGGAAAGAAGCCATAAATTAGTTTTGTTATTTATATCACATTCCAGGATACATCTACGGGCAATCAAAGAAGCAAATGCTAACACATTTAGTTTGTGTGTGGTGAACTTAGGATAATTCAGGGGGGCTCCAAAGATGTCTCCAATAAGTGGGGAAGGTGTTATGTCAGTGTCTGGAACTATAGTCATAATCATAAAACAGTTTTTTGCCATTACACCAATTCTCTGAAGCTGTTTCTAAAAACAATACCCATCTCTGTGATTTACTGCCCCTAAAGGAAAGCTGTAAATTAGGTGTATTTTTCAGGCCTCTGAGCTGCAGACCAACATACACGCCTTTATGTCTGCCCCAATATACAATTAAAAAACCAAATTTGAATAGATTAATTGTGTTATCAAACAAGAATCCTTAATTTTTTTTCTCACTTGTGTTTTCTGTAGGGGGAATATAATCAAGGTGTTGCAGACTGTGACAAAGCTCTGGAGGTGTGTAAGGAGAGCTACAGGGCACTGTACAGGAAGGCACTCTGTCTGAAGGAGCTTGGGAAGCACAAGGAGGCCTACAACTGCACCACAGAGTGTCTGCTTATCAATCGTCTGGTAAAAGAAATTTAGAGATGTAGAGTTTTGATAATAATGAAGATAACACAGTATCAGCTGAGGGAAATGAATATAAATCTGGTAATGCTAGTATAATTTTGGTGTTAAATTACTTGTGCTTACATTGTGCATAGATAACTTTTTTTAAAACAATAATTATATTTATAAAAGGAACACTAGTTAAATAGGTTTTGTGGATCAGTTCCAAACTGGTAATAAAACATGGTGAATGTCAGTTCATTTTTTTTTTTCTCTATTTATTTTGCAGGACAAACCAGTCAATGACCTCGCACAGGAGCTGGCTGTCCACTTGGGGCTAAAAATTCGCAAACCGTATGTCAGTGCAAAGGTCAGACAAATGATTATTGTTTAGATGTTTGATTCTGTAGAACAGATGAGAATATTGGATTTTGTTTCATTCAGCAAAACTTTGAAATGCTGTAAATCCACTATTACTCTGAATCATTTTAAAGGGAGGTAGAATCCAGAGATTTCAAAGAAATGCTTTGTACACAGTGTATACTGGAAAGATATGACAGTAACACGTGCTTCTATGTGTGTGTGTGTATGCACATACTTCTAAGATGCTGCTTGTGTTTTACCAGTGGGTTGGAGGTAGTGCATTCTTCTGTCAGTGTCTGTTGAGGAGGCAGTGTCAGACAAAACAAACACTAACAACAAACAAAAATGCTTCATTTTTGGAGAGAAGGTGGACACTGGGGAATGTGATGGACAGGTGCACACTGAGTAAAGTGGAAGGCATCTTGGATATTCCAGGCCATCATCTTCATGTCACTCTGACAAACCAGAAGAGCCGCTGCAGTGGGCGATGAACCTCATTACACTAGAGCAGGGATGGGCAATCCTGGTCCTCGGGGGCTGGTGTCCTGCATGTTTTAGATGTGTCCCTCTTCCAACACACCTGATTCAAATGATGAGTCATCAAGCTCTGCAGAAGAATGATAATGACCGTCATGTGTGCTGGAAGAGGGAAACATCTAAAACATGCAGGATATCGTCCCTCAAGGACCAGGATTAGTGACCCCTGCACTAGAATCTAAAACACTTCAGTTTGACGATTTAAGGATTAATGATCACTCCTGTTTGTTTAGTTTTCTATCTTTCTTTCATTTTATTGAGCTAATTAACAAAGTGAATTTGCCCTTGGGCATCAGTGAAATGTATCTGTATATGTATATTCTCACAGTTTACATTGTCACACTGCCTGTCCCCATGTGCAGATTTGCGTTTCCATTGTTTTTGTTGGCTAATGTTCATGTTTTGTCTAATGTCACTTGTCTTCTGTTTCTCAGAAAGATTTTTGTATAAAAAAAGTTGTCACAAATGGAGACACAGCGGCAGAAGCCCACAAGGTAAAGTCCACAAATCCTTTCTCAGACATGACTTTATTTCTGCTTGATAATATTTTAACTTTTTTTCTTTTCTCACCTGTAGGTACCCAATGATCATTTAGGAAATAACACAAATCCTCTGACTGGGAGTGTACCAGGTGTGAATAATTACTTGATTTGATCATCTTACATTACATTAAACTCAAATGATTAAAAGTAAAATTGGTGGTGGGGTGGTACATCTCTTCAGGCAGTGTTCCCAGGATGCCTCAGTCCCT
Source organism: Ostorhinchus rueppellii (assembly GCA_030068375.1). Lineage (NCBI taxonomy): Eukaryota > Metazoa > Chordata > Actinopteri > Kurtiformes > Apogonidae > Ostorhinchus > Ostorhinchus rueppellii. The sequence goes on along the minus strand of JAQQZY010000028.1, from coordinate 7,781,438 downwards.
GACTGTCTCCAGAGCTAAAAGTTGTCAACAGTCTGGTGTCTCCCCAGTGCCTGACAGTACGATGGACAGTTTGGACGACTGTGAGCTAATGGGAGATGACTTGGACAGCCTGCTCGAATCCTGCTCTAATGAGCCAGAGCCATGTCAGGTAAGGCGGTGTGTGTTTGTATAAGATTTGTACACAAAATTGTGTTTTTGGTAGTTGGGAACTGAGGGCCAGGAAAACAATGGCAAATCCCTTTTATTAAAAAAAAATAAAAATAAAAATACATTGAAGTCCAGTTTTACCTAATTTACAACAAACTGCATATACACAAATCAGCCTTAATATTCTATCCACTGACAGGAGAAGTGTTAATAATATTCAGTATTTCATTACAATAGTTCCTTTCACTGGGTTGGATATACAGTGTTAAGCAGAGTTTGAACATTTAGTCTTCAAAGTGGATGTGTTGAAAGCAACAAAATGATCTACATAAGGAACCGAGTGACTAACAAGGTTCGTATCATAATGGTGGTGACTGGGTCAAACCATCACCGCAACTGCAGGTCCTGGTCTGCAGTGGGTAGTACCAAACAAAAATGGAGTAAGGCAGGACATCACAATCTCAGTACAACAAAGCATCTATGGGATGTGATATATAAATAATCCAATCCATGGAAGTCCGCTTCTCTACTTCCACGACTTCAGGGATCTGCTGCTAATGTGTTGGTCCAGATACCACAGCATACCTTCAGAGGTCTGGTGGAGTCTAGGCCTCAGGTCAGAGCTTTTTTTGTGGAAAAAGCTGAATTTACACAATATTAGACAGATGGGAATAATGTTCTGCTTCCACAGACGCCTGATTGGTTGAAATCTGGTTGTTGTTGTTTTTAGATTGCTTTTAGTAGGTACTAACCATTTTACATTGGGAATGAACAACAAGGTCTAGAGATGCTCTGACCCAGTGATCTGACATCACAATTTCTTCCTTGTCAGAGTTGCTCAGATCCTTACACTTATTAATTTGGATTGTTTCTAATGCATCAAATTGGAGGGCTGAATGTTCACTTGCTGCCTAATATATCCCACCCACTGACAGGTCCTACTGTCATTAGATACTCAAATTTAATACCATTTGGCCCATCGGTGGTCAGAATGATATGGTTGGTTGTGCATTCCTTCTATGGATTGAAAATTACAACTCCGGTTGGTGTGATTTCTGGTTTTTCAGTATTTGTCGTCAGGTTTTGTCAAAAGAAAAGCTGTTGCACAATAATAGTGTCATAGCACTAATTTAATCCATTTTTGCATTAGTCATAAGCAGTGTCATAAAAATGATATTATTTAATAAGTAATATTGTTCTTAGAAGACAACACAACTCATCTGAAAATGTATTCAGTGTACCATTTAAGTCATTACAAAACTGATTACAATGCAGGTTTGATGTTGTATAGCCAGTCCTTTCTCGACAGCACTAAAGACAGCGTTGCCTTTCTCCTGCTTTTTGTCTCATTTATTTAATGTTTATTTTGTGGTTGTCAAACCAGCTGAGAAGAGTATTAGGCCCTTTTGCACTGTAGGGACTTTTTGCAGCTCCTTTTCAGGACTTGGGCCTTTTCTTCATGCCTTTGGACAGCGTAGGAACTTTGAACCATGGACTACAGTTCCTATAATCATGTTAGCTCCTACTCCCAGGCAGAACTTTTGATGGTTCCATAGGAGCTCATATGATGTGGGTGTTTGGTGATTGGTAGAACTCAGGCCACACCCATTGCCAGATTTCCATTTCTTGCAGTGCTGCAATTTTTAAAAGTAACTGTTGCCGTTTCTCAGTATCAAAAACGGAGAGTACAGTCTTGGTAAGAACGGTCCCAAAGGACTGACTTTCTAAGAACACAAGTCTCTCAGTATTTGGAATGGCTGTTCTTGTGAACTTTCCCCTCGGTCTCTGTTGTATTTCCACCATCGGTTCCCCTACACATTTCCCTTAAATCACCACAATGTCACTCGATTTGATTTCAATACATTTGTACAAGTATTTACATGTCATTTTTGCATTTTGTATATTTTTCAAAACTGTCCAACATTTTGCTGGTTCAGCTGGACCAGGTGGCGGGGATCCTGTCCTGACTGTCATTGTCGCAGATGTTTGCATTACACCAGTCCCTACCTTTGTCACTGACTGCCTGTGTGGATGCAAAATGAAACAATTCCCTTGGGGGAGAGTAGTTTCTAGAACAAAATTCGAGGTGGACAGTTCTTAGAACTGTGTTCTTAGAACTTCTCTATCCAAAAGCAGCTATTATCACCACAGAAATAAATTAACACGAGAGGGGGTGTCGTCAGTAGTTGCCAAAATGTCCAACGGTGGCGGCCATCTTGGTACAGGAAGCTAAGCCCCACCCCTCATGAAAATCTACACATGGCAGTGGTATTTCATGGTTAAAGCTAAAAAATAGGATTACCCATAGTCTTACAACCGTACGTTTTTATAGAAAAAAATAAAATATAGAAACAAGCAACAAAAAAGAAAATAAATTTAAGAAATATTATTAATTGAAGGAAACATCATAACGTAATCACACAGGCTTAAAAAAACAGGCATTCCATGTGCAATATAGACCTAAATGAATAAGGAAAGAAAACAAAATTGAGCAGTAAGCATATTTATATTGCATGTAGATTCTAATATCATTTGAATAATTACACAGTTAATTGCTTAATAACATAATGATCAAACATTTGAAAAAGGTGAAAACTGTTAATCAAACTACAATTCATAACATAATCATACAGGTTTATAAATACGAAAGGAAAAAAACAACGGCTTTTTTTTTTTTTTTTACTCTTACTCGTACTCATCATCTTCCACTTATCCGGGGCTGGGTCGCGGGGCAGCAGCTTAAGCCGCAAAGCCCAGACAGCTCTCTACTCAGCAACATCCAACAGCTCTTCGGGAAATCCCAAGACGTTCCTGGCTTTTTTTTTTTTTTTTTTTTTTGTAAATACGAAATTATCAGAATATAAAATACGAGTATATACTCTAGCATTGATCCAGACACTTTCTATAATAACTATATGATAAAATGTTGATGCTATGGCCTATTGATTTTTTAACATTTTTATTTTACCAATGTCCTTGGCAAATTTGTCTTTGTAAGCTTAGTTCCTTGTGACAGTTGTTTCTTTTCTATATTATGTAGTACTGACAACCTTTTCCGGACCAAGATGGCGGAAAGAGGCTGCCGTGACAAACGCCCCCTTGCCCACTCGGGTTTATTTATCTCTGTGATTATCACCACCAAGTGGACTCAGGTGCTGCACTCATGGGCTTTGGCGGTCTTATTTCTCTGAAACTGAGACACCTAGTGGTAAAATCTGGTATATTCTGTTATTCCACCTAGTGTGGAACCATGACTCAGCCGTACTTTATAATGTGATGACTGATGCATGGACTTTGAAACATTCTCATACTGGGAAGTGTTGCTATCAGCTATTAGTAGATATGACAGCTCTGGCAAATCACATGACTTTTGTATGTCATCTAAAGTCAGAACTAGAAGAGAACAGTTATTAGCAAATAATGGACTTTTATAAATGAACCCATTATCAACCAGATGTTCAGTCAGGTGTGTCCACTGTTGCTGCATCATGATCTGTTCACTCAGGTTTCTCAAACTCTAACAGTTATGGCCAAAAATCTGTAGAGTTGACCTTTTTGGCCACCAAAATATAATCAGTTCATCCATCAGTCCAGGTAAATTTTTGTCAGGTTTTTTTTGTTTTGTTTGTTTGCTTGTTTTGTTTTGAATTGAGTTTATTTGTGAAAAGAGAGCAGATCTTCTACTGTCACTCAGATTTTTTTCCATGTTTTCCAGACCCTCATCCATGCAGCTTTCTCCGTCCCGAACCTGCCATCCCCTCACAAAGCCACAGCCACTTCTGTCCTGCCAGCTCCCACTCCCCAGCTCCCCCCAGCTTTCTTCAACTCCCCTGTCAGTCAGCTCAACTCTCTGGACTGCTTTTTAGATAGTGGGGGTAGTGCCTTCCAACTAGGTGCTCTGGACAACCTCTCGACCGTACACAGCCTAGATGCTTTAGATGACTTCCCCTCTGGAGTTCAAGATGGTACCGACAGTCCAAACAGACTGACCCCGACGACGCTAGATGACCTGGATGACTTGGTGGATACAATACCAAATACAACAGAAATGCCCAAGTCCACAACAGAGCTGGACCCCAAGAGAGTGTCCCATGTAGATTCTTTGGAGATATTCCCCGATCTCAGACCTCAGAGTGGTGATGTCTCTAAAACTGGTGTAAATGCTGAGAACTATCTTGATTCCCTTGATTCCCTGGACTTATTTTCATCAGTGAAAGGTGCAGCTTTATCTGCCATCTCAGCTGTGGACTCAGTCAACGATTTCCAACTCGCAGGTGAATGATAATGTATTGGCCTCTTACGGTGTTTTTAACAGCAGACATGATCTTCAACTTTGATTCACTTTTTTTTTTTTCTTTACAGTTTTAGTCTGGCCAGCCATCCAGTTTTCTCAGTGTATTCAATACTAAGAAAACAGTCTGGAATTGGGCTAGTCGCTGTGAAACATGCACAATCTATTCTATTCTAAACCAATCACAAGTCTTGGGGGCAGGAGTTTCACAATGCGTTGCACTGACTTCTTTTTGTCATGAGTCAAAGTCAGCTCCAAATCCACAAATTCCTTTTCAACCGTTGTTTTTTTTGTTTACTTGATTCAAAAATAAGGACTGAATTACAGATTACACCCTGTATTCTTAAGTTTCCCTGACAAAGCATCTCATCCATCTTCTCTGTGATTGGTTTACTTGACACCTGTTTGTCCCGCCTTCAAATTTGGATTTAAGCCCCCCGATTCCAAACGAATTTCTCATTGAGAAAGACGAATGGGTGACCAGGCTACAGTTATTTAGCTTTTAGTCACTTTGAAATGAATTGTAGGAACATGAAGTCTATGGCATTTAAAAAAACAAAAAAAAAACCCCACACAAGTCGCAAATGACACCACTGACCTTCAGAATGTTCTCTTTTAATATCAACTTTGAAGCTCAGCATTCAGGTCAAAGGTCAAGAAGGTTGTCAAAAGGACACAGTTTGAGGTTTGACTTTCCATGTTCAAGAAGTATTTTCTAGATTCAATCGTAAAATCAGGATAATATAAATAACCATCATTTCTAACATGTAGAGTAGCTCTGTTTTTTGTAGTTTGTATATGATGTATAATTTATTTCCTCTTGCTTTTCAGGTATAATAGACTCTCACAGAGTTGTGGCTCCAATAATGCGATCTCCAAAGAGTAAATACAAAGTAAGGATGATTATTTGGCTTGTGCTATGAGTGGATTTTTTTTTTAAATTTTTTTTATTTTTTATTTTTATTTTTTTTTACCATGAACTAAAATTGTAATCTTATTCATGGCAATGGAGGAGAGGAATAACCAAGCCCCAGCCACAGTCCCTAATCCCCTGTCATCCACCCATGAGTTCATGCAGGCCTGCTCTGCTTGTTTCCCTCGACAAGGTACGTTGGCAGTGTGGAACTGTCTCAAGCTTACAGCGAAGTGTAGCCCTAAGTTTATTACAGCCAAAAAATATAATTACCTAGCAAGCTCTTGGCTTGTGATGATTGAAAGAAAGCAACTTCAAAAAGTGCATAGGATAGAAAACCATAGAAGATTAGATATATTGGACAGAATGAAATATCCAGTGCTACAAGGTTTTTAATATGTACTCCATCCTGGTGGAACAATCAAAAATAATTTACAAAGCACTGGAGTCTGTCCATATTCTGGCCTTTGACCCCCCCGTGTGTGGTTCCTGTTGTTTCAGCACACACATTTGACTGAATGACACTTGATTTACATAAATGAATGAATAAATGAAATTTAAGCAAGTAGTTTCTGAATGATTCATATGTATGCTGTATAGGAAAATGATTATGTCATACATAAATGATTAACTAATCATACAGATGACTGTACTTTTCCAATCCCATCATAGAATAGAGTAGATCTTCATCATTATTGTTACAGGAGCAAAGAAAATCTCATCAGACATCTTATAAAGAGCAAACTGACTTTATAAGATTTATAAATAAATTAAATTGAGACTTATTGCAAATAACAATCACGTAACAAGTCATTCATAATCATGAACATTTTACAACATTTTTCTCTTTTGTTCTTTATTTAATGTCTAAAGAGCCCTGTTTTTTATTTTTAGGTGAAGGAATTTATACTTTTGTTCATAAACCAGACCTGGTCCACAGCTGCAAGCGAGACATTTTGCTATGCAGGCGGAAAGCAAGCATTTCTTCAGACTGGATTAGAGTGCGACCGATCCCTAGCTGCATTTCCTTCAATGGACCATTTGTACTTTGCAAGGGTAAGGATATCCAAATTAAATGTAATATTACCATCAGGAACTTTATTGCTAATAAAAACTTAAACCCTTGTTCATGCGTTAATAAGTGCTAAACATAGAGGGAAGGTTGTGTGTTAGTATAGAGCATTTCATAACCAAAGACATTAATTTGAATACATTCACTTTTTCTATAGCCCCTTTTACACAACACTTTTGCACAGGAATACTTTGCCTTTATTCCAGAACAATACCTATGTAAACGAAAAGGTAGGATCATTTGGTCGCACCTATGTCACAGCTTTGTAACAGAATGCTACATAAAAGGAACACTTCTTGTTCCACAGCCAAGGCATTGTTCTGCTTACTCTCAATATGGAGGAGCAGCAGTTCTGCTCTTAGTCCTTCTCGGATGGCTGAACTCCTCACCTTATCTATAAGGGAGAGGCAGACTACCATGTTGAGGAAAGACATTTCTGCTGGTCTCTGCTAAGCCTTGTGACCATTGGTGAGGATGTGAATGTAGATCGACTTGAATTGAGATCTTGACCTTCTGGCTCTTGACCAGAACACACTGGTGCAGCATCTGTGTTACTGCTGATGCTGCTCTGATCTGCCTGTCGAGCTCCTGCTCTATCCTTCTCTCTCATGTGAACAAGTCCCCAAGGCACTTAAACTCCTCCACACGGGACAACTCTTCCCTGACCTGGAGGGAGCATTCCACCCTTTTCTGGCTTAGAACCATAGCCTCAAACTTGAAGATGCTGATTGTAATCCCATCTGCTTCAGACTCAGCTGTACACTGCACTAGTGCAAACAAGAGTTTAGTCGTTGATGAAGCAAACAGGAGCACATCATCTGCCAAAAGCAGAAACATGACCTTGAATCCAAATTGAACACACAATCCAGCGGCACTGTCCCAACCTGCAAGCGATGATGAAGAGGGCAGTCAACCAAGACAATCCTACAGCAAGTTCCAAATTTCAGTTGAATTTGAATCAACAACATCACAAATAGCAAATTAATTGAAAACAACAAAGTTTTTAATTTTAAATTCTAAATATTCTAAATTTAAAATTTATTTCAAACTTCTAAATTCCATTTCATTTCAAATAAACTTGTAAACATTATCATTCCAAATGTCAAATGTATTCCAAAAGCTTATTTGAAATTCTAAGTTACATTTTAGGTGAATTTCAATCATGGGCCATTGTTTGTTTTTGTATTTCCATCCTATAACAGTATCACACAGTGTAATTGATTGCAGTAGGGATGGGAAATCAATGTTTCAATGTTTTTGTGTATTTTTGTGTTCAGAGCTTCAAAAATCTGGGGACAAGGGCCTGTGTAAATACGGAGAAATGTGCACATTTGCCTTCAACCAATTGGAGATTGACGTTTGGACTCTGGAGAGGAAGGGGCTGCTTGACAGAAAATTGCTATTTGAACCATCATCTGTCAAACAGGACCCTGTAAACAGAATAATAAGCCTTCTGAAGGACCACAGGGGCATGTTTATATTTCTCTGTGAGGTTGGTGCACTGTGTAATTGTATAAATGACAAACTGTTTTCAAAATTTGTGTATAATTTTCACTCTTAAATTATATTTGTATTATTCACATCATTTGCATTTGTTACCTCACACTGTCATTTAACTATATGTTTTGACATCATACACTACCTGGCCAAAAATAAGGTTGCACATGCGATATTTGACTGCACCACCTTTGGTTTTGATTACAGGAGACGTTCACTGTCACAACTTTTTTGCCACATGATGCTTAT
>JAQQZY010000028.1:7724054-7769696 GCA_030068375.1 Ostorhinchus rueppellii | reverse complement strand
GAATAATTCTAACACACTGGCTGCCCACATTACCATTAAGTATTGGTCGTGCTTGCATGGTTCACAGAACATTACTTGGACGATAATTTTTCTAGATCAGTCCATTTAGTTCCTACTCTGAGTGGTCTTTATCCTTCAGTCTTAGCCTTGTGCTAGTGATGCGTAGGTCGGGTTTTTTTTTTTTTTCCCAACCCGCTTTTGTAGAATTATTTGACCCGCCCTGCAAATAAAGTGACATTTTTGGGCCCACACCAAGCCGACCCAGGTCTGCTGATCTGTGTATCACTACCTTGACAGAGATGAGAGTATCGACATGTGCTGAATGAAGGCTTACGTGCTGTTGGATGATGGAAGGGAGAGGGAGACTAACACATGACTAGTCCACTCCTCCAAAGTAACGTCGACTTGTGCCACAGACGTGTCGACAAACCGGCTTTTCTGTTAATGCCCGAAGATTTCTTGGACACTATTCATCTGATCCTTTTCAACTTTGACACACATATTCTTTACCACTAGGAGACGTGCAGTGCATAGATTGATGACGGAATTTCAGTTTTTAGATTTTTAAATGTTTGAATTTATAAAATTTCTCCAACCGTATTCAGATTTGACATACATGTGCCTTTCCCTCAGGTTTTGCATTTTATTTATTTGTTTTTTTACAATTTTTATAAGCATTTTTTTTTTCAAAAGATGGCAAGTTAAGACTCGGTAAGGAGGGGCAAAGTGTTGTATGACCAGGTGAGTGTAGCAGTACTCTGTTTGTATTAGTACTGTTTACTTTGTTACTTTTCTTATTTTTTCCACATTTAAGACTCTTGTGGAAACCCTGTGTATGATGAATAACTCCTACCTACCATTTTTGTGCCCCTCTTCTTTACTGACTGAAAATAATTAAGATATAAATCATGTTATGCTCTTTTATTCGCGTGTCTTGATCTTCAGGTGGACTAAAGACAAACGAGTATTGCTGGTGATGTCCTTGGAGAGAAGTAAATGGGTTATGGTTCGACCACTGCCACATTCCAAGAACTTCCCAGTGCAGTATGATGTAGGTCTCTTTCTGATCATGCATGCATCAAAATGAGTAGTTTCATCACACCAATCACTCATTCATCACATTGCAACAAATACAAACCTTTTCTAATCTTTTTCTTTCTCATTATGATGTCACTTTACATTTTACTGCATGTTGAGCATTGTATTTTATGTTAGATATGTACACAGGTTTTGGACAAAGGAAAATGTAACTACCGTGGAAACTGCACATTTGCTCATAGCCAAGAGGAGAAGAAGATGTGGATGTATATGAAGAATAACGACTGTGAGTGTAAAATAGTTGTTACACTCTGCCATACCATTTGATTCTGCTTTTGTGCCTGAAATTTGCTGCAAACATTATGAGCATAGTAGTGATTTCATTCAAGTTAACAATTTTTTGTAATTTTGCTGAAATGCAGGTCTTTTTTAATGACATTGCAGTGTTTCCCAAAGGACAGGAATCTGTTTGTGGTGGCGAGGTCGTGGGAGGTGTGACCAAGAAAAAAACATGAGTTTTAACACTTGAACACTTTCGTTGCATACAGTTGAATCATTACTAACGAACAGAACCGCACTACTTGCAGCACCAAAACAAGTGTGACATGGCTAGCCTGTTGGCTAACGTTAACTCTACTAACAGTGTGAGGTAATGTCTCTGCACATGTTGAGCTTCCAGCTATATTAACAGAAACACAGGCTAGTATAACATGATGAGTTGAAGCTGTTCGGACCACTGTTTTAGTTACCTTGGTCTTTCGCGCCGGTCGTCTTCTTCTTTTTCTGGCAGATGAGGTGTGTTAAGGGGAGAGACGATTGATACTGCCACCTACTGCACTGGAATTGTAATGACTAGCTACATTACAATGCTTTTATGAGCGAGGTCGAGCCAAAAGTGGAATAAAATATTTGTGGTGGAAATTATTGATTTGTGGCCAGCCGCCATGAATAAATGAATGTATGGGAAACACTGCATTGTAATTTGTTATTCTAGCAAAGATCTTCATTGAACAAAATGGTTCACTTCCTGTGAGAATGTAATGTACAGTGGACTATGTTCAGTAATAATGACAGTAAAATAATAAGGTTTTGATACACTAATAATACACTAATATCACATATTCGTAACTACTATCATTATTATCACTCGTGTTATTCTCCCACTCATTTTCCCTCCAGACAAAAGCAAAGTAAATTCCCTCCTGATCTGTGCATCGTTGAAATGTCATTTTAATGTCAGAATTGAAGAAGTGTTTTTGTGAAGCATCTTATTCTTAAGGATCTTTTATTATATACCATTGTTCCTCAAGAAACAAGACTAGAAATCTGCATAATGTCCCTGTATTTTTTTCCTGAAGTTTCTACCATTTTTTTTTTTCAAAGTGTTTTTTTTTTGTTGTTTTTTTTTTTTTGCTTTTTGGGCATTTTTCCTCAGGTAAAACTAAATTCTAAGTACAGAGGGTGTTGTATATTATATAGAATGTAAAGCCTATTGATGTGAATGTTGGGTTTTTGATGTTTAGTCACATAAATTAAACTGAACTGATTATCTAAATGCATGATCTGAAAATTCACATAAAGAGCACCACACCCAGTTGTTTCCACTTTAATTTATTGTCTGCTGTCATTACTCAACAACTTAGAGGTGAACAGAGTGTTTTGTTTTTGTTTTTGCAGTGCTGGACATGCAGCAGATATATGGCATGTGGCTGTCATTATCTGCCCAGAACCGTCAGACAGATGGATCCATGCTCACTCAGTCTGTCCCAGAAGAGAAATTCATTGCCATGCCTACTGACTATGCTGAGCCAATGGTGTGTAAATATATTTTCTTCGTGTCAAAGATTAAAAATAGTTTTATAATGCTCAAAATTAAATGTTCTACTTCCTGTTGGTACTTTAGACCGGCTTCCACTGCGAGCTATGTGGTAAACACAGTAACAGTGAGCGGCAGTGGCAGCAACACATCTCCTCTGAAAAGCACAAAGACCGTGTATTCAGCTGTGAAGGAGAAGATGAGTCTCTGACCTGGAGCTACCGTTTCCCCGCCAAATACTTTGAACTCTGCCCCAAGTAAGCCTTCCCTTTCCTCCATTTCCTCCTAGAAATTTTTACCATATAAAAATTGTGCCTTGTGTTTTGTGTGTTTATTTAGAGTTACACTCCAAGTAACGATAAGAAAGTAGGGGAAAGTATGTTTATCTGAAAGTATAAAAGTCTATATCACAGGTGTCAAACATGCGGCCCGGGGGCCAAAACCGGCCCTCCAAAGGTTCCAATCTGGCCCGCGGGAAGAATTTGCAAAGTGCAGAAGATACTACCAGTCGAAGGCATCGAACTCGACAATAATAGCATAATAACCTACTGTAGAAATAATGACTCCGAATTTGGTTTAATGTGAAAAAAATATGAGATTATACACATGAATAATGGTAACACCAATTTTTTTCTCTTTGACTTATTCCAAAGAACGTTAAGTTCTGATATGCTTTAATAATAAAACATCAATAACCTGAAAAAAATATGAACAAACTGAAATGTCTGAAGAAAAATCAGTGCAATTTTAACAATATTCTGCCTGTTTTGTGCCTTGGTAGATTTGATCTATAATGCACATGTATGAATTATAAGTTGAGGCATAATATAGAGCAAATTTTTCTTATTATTATTTCTCATTATTTTTCATGAGAAATTTCACTTTTTTTTCAGGTTATTCACGTATTTTTTGTTTGGATAGTTTATAAAATGTAAACGTTTTTCTAATTTCATGTTATCTTTTGTATTAAAAAATTGGAGTTAAACCTTATTTATAGGCTATTATATTATTATTTGACTGCTCCAGACCACTGGAGATCAAACTGGGCTGAATGTGGCCCCTGAAAGAACATGACTTTGACACCCCTGGTCTATATGATTGTGTGTATTCTACAGGTTGAATGGTGACTGTCCTGATGGTGTGTGCTGCGACTACGCCCACAGCCCCGAAGAGCTGCAGGAATGGATTGAGAGACGAGACCTACTGCGACATAAGCTCGCTAAAGCCCGTAAAGACATGCTCATCATGCCACATGAGTCTGACTTTGGGAAGTACAACTTTCTACTTCAGGACTGAAAACTTGTTATGCAACTCTCGGAAGACATGATTGACATTCAAAGTGCTGCCAAATAATCACTGAATGGGACAAAATATGTCATGCACGCTTTCTTTTAAAACCGTTTTAATTTCCTCTAACAGTTTGTGGGGAAACTTATACAACTAGTATTATTGCTCATTCTCATTCAAGTCTCTGGAACAAAGCCAGCGTTCAACATAGATTATTCCCAAAGGATTCATATTTAACCTGATGCATTTTGTGTCCTCTGATACGGAGTCTAAATTCAGATTAATTTGATATTTTCTTCTATTTGTTTCCTTTTAATACTTACTGTGCAGTGGTATGTAATAGCAGAGACATAGTTCACCAACAGTAAAAAATAAAATAAAAATCAATCACTTCACCAAAGTTTAGTAAGATTCTGTTAAGTGGAATATTTGGTGTTTAATTTTACTTGATGTTGAATGTGGAAAACCTTAAGTGTGCATTAAAAAAACTCTACACGGGACTGATTTTTCAGTTCATTACAGTCTTTAAAAATAAAAACTCTCAGTAATAGTGGTGTTGTCATTTGATTGAAAAAATTAGGTAAAATTTGTTCATGTGCCAAATGTGTGTTTTTTATTTTAAAAATTTTAAGCAAAAAATATAGATTTAACTTTAAAATATTAAAAATAACAAATCTTTCTAAGTAAATTTTGTGTTCAATATATAAATGGAAAGGTGCCCTCTTTTGTATGTGTACCCCTATTTGAGAAAGACTGATCTAAGAAATATATTTGGCAAAATTAGCTGACTTCCTTATAACTAAATAAGACGTAAATTTAGAACCTGTATAGAACTGATGGCAGAGAATGAATAGAAATAGGTGCAGTTCTATGCAAACATTTGGGCACCACCTGAGAAAAATATCAAAATTTCGTGATTTAATAGTTTTTTTTTTTTATGTATTTTTGAAGCAAAGACTAGGGAAAAAGACATGTGTATATAGTTGTTTTATTTCCCAAAAATTTTACAAAAATAAACAAACACTGTGATAGATGCAAAAGTTTGAGCACCATACACACTCATATTTCAGTATGCCCCCCCCCCCCGTTACATTTCACAGCATGTGTATGTGTTTGTAGCAGCTTAGTATCTTTAATTTCTTGTATTTATGATCTTCTCCCATTCATCATTTCAAAGTGCTTTGGCAGGGTGTTCTTTTCATGAAATGTCTCTTTTACTCCAGACAATTGCTAACTGGCCAAATAATTTGAGTTTAACTTCATGGTTAAGGTCTTTTAAGGGCTTCTGTTAGTCTTCATGAAGGTCTTTGCACAGGTTTTGTTGCACAGCTGAGTTTGATTAAAAAATAAAAAAAAATTTTGATGCTTTATTTTTCAATTCAAGAAGAGTTTTGATTTGCCATTCTGACTAGATTTCAAGAATTTCTTCCCTAATATTTTCTTGGTCTTGCAGGTCTTATTTTTACCTCCACATTTTGACTCCTCTGTCATCTCTTGATTATATTTCTCACTGTGGAAACTAAAAGCTGAAAACGTTACCCAATTTGTTTGTTGCCCTGCCCATTATATCTATTTTTTTTAACCATTTGTTCCTCATGAGGGTTGTGAGGGTGCTGGAACCAGTCTTAGTGACATATGGCCAAAGGTGGGTACACTGGATGTATCGCCACTTCATCACAAGGCTGACCTATAGATGAACAACCATTCACTTTCATTCCTACAGCTGACTCATAGTGACCAAATAACCTGTTAAATGTATGTCTTTGAATGGTTGGAGGAACCTGGAGTACCTGAAGACAACCCACCTAGACATAGGGAGAACATGAAGAACTCCAGACAGAAAAAATGTCTGGTGTTGGAATTGATCCGAGGGTGTTCTTGCTCAGGAGAGAGGGTCCCTATTTATATATTTTTGATGCAAAAAAAAAGGGGGGCCAAGTTATGCTATTTTTAATGGGTGCTGAAATATTATTTTAATTCAGATATTGAGGATTTAGGATGAATTGTTTTATTACTTAGTAGACAATGGTTTGTTTTATACCTGTTTTTTTTTTTAGTTTAAACCTTTAGGCATACAATTTCAGTATTATCTGTTCTTTCATTAGATACACGTCTAAATACACACATTCACACACATTAGGTGATACGAAGTAAACTTATTGTTGGCGTAAGTTTACTTTAGAGTAGAGGTCCCTCATCTGTCTGATCTAGATAAGATATGCTAATTTCAAGACCAACCCATTGTAAAGGTGAGCCTGCCCACAGGAAGAATAAATGTAGAATTCACTGGTTGATGGGGGCTCTTTGTTCCATTGAGCCCTCAGCGCTGAGCATCGACTTTGTGATCAGAATAAATTCTGTTAAATTTGAGACCTAGACAAATCCAGACTCATTGTTGGACCCTCCAGTAAAAGAACACGCTAACAGTGCTAAATTTGCTGCATAAACCTTGATTCGAGTCACTGAAAAGTATTTATGACGTGCAAATTAATAATTACGGTAACGATCTAGCTGGAAAATAAATACTGACGAGAGAGTTAGTGTTAAAAAAAAACAATATATACTACTACTGTATTATAGTTTGCTTTTTAAATCTGTGCAATAAGTTTAAAACGTCTGACTTGAAGTTTTATATTTTACGTTTTTATGGCGTCAAAGCGTTATTTCATTGGGCCGTTGGCAGTCCTCCATCTTGTCACTAGGTGGCGTGACGCATTTGGGGGGGTGACAGGCCTCGAGCTGCGTCTCACCTGCACGTGCCTCCATCCGTGGAGAGGAGTGTGCGGAGATGAACTAGGCAGGTTGTTGTTGTTTTTGGGTTTCATCAGAGCCCGCCCCCTTCTCTCTCATTTGCTCAGCTGTTTGACTGACGTGCTCGCGTTGCCTTGTTAACGATTCATGTCTCTGTGGTGGACGCACGCGTCCCCGTGATGTGACCTGCTCCAAACTTTGTGAAAAGTGAGTCAAGTCCTTTGATGAGAACGGACTCGTCCATTTGCGCTCATTATCTCTAACAGACACCAGACGGTTTGACTGGTCATCATGTCAACAGCTAGTCACATCTTATTTGGAGAAAGGAGTGACGTACCTGACCTCCTCAAGTCCCTGGCTGAGTATCCCTTCTCTTTCCCTGCATTTGATGACACAGGTGAGATCATTTTCTCTCTTTTCAAGCAGAAACCCGTCAAAACCTGACTAATCTGTTTGCTATGAGACTGTAAGCTGTAGCTGTCAGACTTGTGTCAAGTAGACCTATGAATTCAGTCTAAGTTTGAAGAACTTTTACTTGGTGTGTTGGGGGCTATTCCTCTGCCAGCTGAGGTAGTTCAAAGATAATTCTACCTAAAGGCAAAAATGAACGGAGGAGTACATGTTGAACTGAATGTTGTCAGCAGGTAACTTCTTCCATTGCCTTTTGAATACAGATGTATGGGCGAATAGGTAAAAACATGTCACAATTTTTATTCCAGTAGTTTCTTTTGTGTCTGTCATAACTTATTTGAGCATTTAGAGTTAAAATAGGGATTTTCATAATCAATTAATTCATAGTTCTATGTACTCGGTTTACTTTGCATTAATGAAGTTTTCACGTTAAAACCATTTGTGTTGCATATATAAATCTGTGGGTGAGTGTTTAAATTCATAACATACAGAGTTGATCAAAGCCAGAAAGCTGCATGGTGCCAGCAGACAGCACACTCAAGAAACAGCAGTCTGTAACTGATGCAACTTCAATGAAACAGATTTCACTCAGCGTTTCATCATATCATTAGGTTCTTTGTGCAGTCAGATCACCATCTATAGTTTATTACCATCTTTAATTAGCTTTATGTCAGTGATGTCTTTATAATAAGAAATTTATTTAAATTGCATTGCATTACTGTATAGTTACCTGAATTAGTCACATTTTGTCTCCCATAACTTGCATTCTTCCCCTGTATGTTGTCAATACAGTGAAACTTCTGCTGTTGTGAACAGGGCACTGAAATACCACTGACTGGGCCAGTCATTAAAGGTCTTGTGTAAACAGAGTAATAGACACAATCTCCTCATTTATCCCTGAAACAGAAGCTTCGAGCTACGTACCAGACTTGTCTTTGATACTGTCTGTTCCTACTGTGAACAGCCAGTAGGGGGCCCCAAAGAGTGTTTACTCCAAGCAGAAGCCAGTAGCTGTTGGAATGTTCAGCATGCACTCAATTCTGTTTATAAGCTCACAGGTGCATGCAACCTTGGGCCAGAACATCCTGATTTCTATATAGAACCGGTTAAGTAAGGCCACTTTATAGACTGTGTGATTCAGGGTCACATGTTGTACCATTAGGACAGTGTCATGTTCTCAGTTACTCCTGTTGTTTGGAGGTGTGGGTTTCAACCACAATCAATCCAGTGTGTGTTCCTTTTTAAGGGGACATTGCTAGATTACATTACTATCTCACTGTGCATTCATGTCATGTTGCTGTTAAACTGTGATGCAGGTGAACTATGTACAGCAACAGTATAGTTGCTCCTTTGCAAAACGACACCAGCAGCAGCAGCAGGTATTGAATGAATTCCCTCAGTGCTGGGACATTTCCATCCCATACTGCTGTGAGGATACAATGAAGTGGAGAAAAACAGATTGGCGGTGCTGTGGCAGGGCGTTGTGCAGTTCGAACATCGTGTCCTGAACCCAACAACCTGCTGAAGAAAAGTGTAGATAGAGGGCGGGCGCGGAAACGTGAGATTATTCGCCCATTGTTTTGATGATGGGAGTATTTGGTGTGGAACACTGGATGTAAAACACACTTTTTCGTTTATGTGGAAAAAAACCCTAGCGCTTTGGTTTACAAATGAAGAAAAGCATGACGTTTTATTTAACCTATTTATAAATGTATTTATTTTTGTATCTAAAACTAAGTTAAGACAAGTGTTTCTTTGTTTATCTGTGAGCTACATGTTGACCTTATGTTTAATAAAACGCCGCTGTGAAACAACTCCGAAGATAATGTTCTGACTCGTGCAGCCTGTTCCAACTGTGCGCGCGTCCGCTACGCTCGCCTCAACCCGCACGTGCTAAGTAGTTAAAGCCTCGCCCCTTGACAGATTGTACTTTCACGTGATACGGGTGGGGGCGGAGGCACGTGTTGGTCCACGAGTGTCTTGTGAAGGACAGAAAGTGAGCGGAACAAAGTCACCGCACTAAGACTAGCCATTGCTGCGTTGTTTTAAGGAGAGTATGTTTGTTGTTGACTGGTCGTGCTCCACATGATACTCTACGTGCTTTTGTAAAGAACTCTGCACGCATAAGTGACATCCTCCACTTCAAAGTAACGCAGTCTGCACGAGACGCTGTATTGCGGCTCACATTTTGTACGTGTGGTCTGCTCAGTGTTCTCATACTTCTCGTACAAAACTGATAGTTTGTGCACTCCTGAGCTTACACCGAGGAGATGCATACAGTGAGATTCAGCGAACAACCAATCAGATTCTACTATTCTTAAGTGGGCGGAGTATACCCAAACGTCGCCCTCGATGGACACAGACAACAAGGGGTTTTCGCGGTGTTATTTTCGCATCCAAAAGCGTTAATATTGACAAACAGTTGAGGAAGCAGCGGTATTCGTGAAACCAGCGAATAGAAGAGGTGCGTTTGTGTTTTCAGGGGAAGAGGCAACTCTCCGCATCATTGAAAATATCATCCTCGTCTGCGACCAGGTTTGACGGAACAATGCCTGGGAAAGCCGCGGTGACGGTGGCTCTTAAACCCGGTGGTAACATCGTTACCACGACTCCGCAGAAGTCTTTTCCTTTTGTTTTGAAGAAGATCATGGACATTCCGCCCCCAAACATACTGGAGGAAGGGGACGATGGTGAGATGAAAAAATGGGCGTGCAGTCGTTTCATTTTGGTTCTGTTCTGGGGGTTGCCTGTTATGCACAACTACATACATTGAATCTTAAATTTGTGTGCGCAGGGCTAGAGATTATATCTGAATGAATGTTGTCCGTTACCAAGGCAAGATTTGCAGTCATGCCATATGTTGCACGGAGTCGGTTTCATTTGCGGCTGCGAGGAAACTAAAAAGAACAAAAAGTTCTAACCGGTCACTACAGCGCTGCAAGTAGTGCACGTAGACTGTAAATACAATTTACGACGAAGACACTACTTGGCTTTTCATTGATCATATTTGAATGGCATTATTTACTCCCTTCTTTGTGTAATAGTGCATGATGTGCTAGGAGCGCAGGTCTGCACATTCGCTTTTGTTTTTCCAAAGCGTTATTTCCTCCGACTTTCTTAGATTCAGTCAGTCAGGCCTTTTGGTTATGTTTAAAATCTGTTTACCCACTTTTTCCCACATCATATCTCATCCACACTACTTTCACTTTTACCATTTAATTATCCTATGTATGTACGTGTATCCCTGACACTGTCAAAGCACTCTGGCAGTCACGTGACTGAAGATGACGAGACGCTGTTCTCTCTTGTGTTAAATGCAGAAATTGAGAAAGAAAAGCTGTGTTCATCTGAAGATGCCGAGGGAGGTGGCGATGGAGTGGCCAGTGGTGGTGGAGGTCCTAGAGGAAGTGGCGGTGGCGGAGGTGTATCAGCCTCCTTGACTCCAGCGATCTGGGACAAGACCATTCCCTATGATGGAGAGACCTTCCACCTGGAGTACATGGACTTGGATGAGTTCCTGCTGGAGAACGGGATTCCTGTGACCCTGGAGGAGGAGGAACTGCAGAAAACTCTGAGCTCAGTTGAAGGAAAAGGCAAATGTATCCCCAAGGTTATTGTTACAGGGACAACTATTACTACTGGTGCTGCTGTCTCAGCATCAGCTTCAGCATCAGCATCAGCTGCTTCCCCCTCAGCATCTGCCACCTCCGTGGTCAGCTCAGATCCAGAGGAACCAGTGACTGTCACTACTTTACAACCAGCTAAGATAGAAGAAGAGGAAGAGGAGGAAGAGCAAGAAGAGGAAACAGAGGAGGCTGTACAAGGAGTGGAAGTTAAGGAAAAGAAAACAGGTGGGTAGTAGCCTCTTTTTTTTTCTGCCTGCATGAATTCGAGACAAAAAATTATCCAAAAATAATTATGCCAAAAAATACTATTCAATGTATATGTGTAACGTCAGCAAGAAACTGTAACATAACTTGCAATGTTGTCAATATTTGTTTGTCAAAAATAAAAAATCATTTAAGTAAATTAAAGTACCACTGGTAGCAATGACTGTCACAGTTGTATAAAAACAAACAGGTTGCATTTTGAATTGTTGCTGAGTAAGACAGCTCTCCAGAGGAGGCAGTAACCTCAATTTAAAAATTTTTTTTTTTTTTAATATGTATGTTTTTTATATGCTACCTGTAGCTAATTTGGATAAGCTACAGTTAGCAGCTGAAGTACTTCTAGTTTGAGTAGGTTCTAGTTGCTGTAATATTTCTCAACATAGCACACAGACAAAACATTTAAGCAAGAACCATAGAAAAAAACTATATTAGCTACATCACGAGCCTCACAGTTAAGACACTCAAGAGGATCTTTGTATTGTTATAGATGAAAATGTAAAGGTATGTGGCGGTTTCTGGCAATTTTGGAATAACAGTAGTTCAACTCCAAGCCCAAGTTATCAACTTTTATTTACATAAAAACAGACGTGTCTTTTGCCGCTACAATAATGCCAATACAATATAATCCTTTATCAAACAAAAATGAGTATAAACGGCATGTTTTTCTTCATTATACCAACAGATCGTAACACACCATCACCCATCGACCCAGATGCCATTGAGGTGGATATTAACTTCCACCCGGATCCCACAGACCTGGTTCTGTCTAGTGTGCCAGGGGGAGAACTGTTCAACCCACGTAAACACAAGTTCTCAGAAGAGGAGCTGAAACCGCAGCCTATGATAAAGAAGGCCAAGAAAGTGTTTGTTCCTGATGAACAGAAGGTTGGTCTCTTTAGTCATATTTGTTATACAAATTGACACAAACAGCTTTTTTTTTTTTTTTTTTTTTTGTTGCTGAAAACTGTTTTTGGTCAAGTGGACGACTTATAATTATTTGTACATAATCACAGATGTGATAGTAAAGTAGGAATATTGACATAATGGCACGGAAATTAGATTATTATTCTATATTTAATATAATGTAAAATTTCTATTTTTCTGTTCTTTCCCATTCATTTTGCCTGTCATTCTCAGGATGACAAATACTGGTCCAGGAGGAAGAAAAACAACTTGGCAGCTAAGCGTTCTCGTGATGCCCGACGGCTGAAGGAGAACCAGATCACGGTGCGCGCCTCTTTCCTGGAGCGGGAGAATGCCGCACTCCGGCAGCAAGTGGCCGAGCTACGAAAAGACTGTGGTCGCTGCAAGAACATCCTGGCCCGATACGAGGCCAAGTATGGCCCGCTGTAAAGGACTTAAAGCACAAATCTAGGAA
The DNA here is from genome assembly GCA_030068375.1 of Ostorhinchus rueppellii. Lineage (NCBI taxonomy): Eukaryota > Metazoa > Chordata > Actinopteri > Kurtiformes > Apogonidae > Ostorhinchus > Ostorhinchus rueppellii. The sequence continues at coordinate 7,757,125 of JAQQZY010000028.1, read as the reverse complement.
GCATCAATGAGACAAAAGCCGAACACCCTTCCCCGCAGAATTCAACACTGACACAAACACCAAGGGAATCTAAATTTGCACCGTCTTCGCTGACCTCCGGTCGCTGCTGTTCCTGACCCGGAGTTTTGGACACACGCTGGCAGGCAGTGAGGCAATCTGGGAGAGGTGGTCACAGGAAGGCCTGTGGAGAGCGCCTGGCTTCTACACTCAGAGAGGAAAAGGGGACGAATATAGACATTCCCATTGTCAAATACACATGGACAATATGGTCTGACTGTTTTCAGAAACTTACGAAGAGGGCAGGCTTATACAAAGAATTACAGGATTTTAAAATGACATACAAATCAGTTTTTAACACTGCACAGAACTTAATGGACCAAAGCACGAGTCCTTTATAAGTTACGTATTTTGAATGGCGCACATTTCCCTGTCCCTCACTTTTTGTAGTGTTGCACTTAAGTTTCTGTGTGTGCTCGTTGTCCAATACTGGGTTGAGGTTCAGACAAAGGTTGTTGGTTGTTAGGAGGGAGTCACGTGATTCACACATAAAGGAGACAAAAGTCACAGAGATACTCCTGGCCTGAAGGGAGAGAAAACAAAGAGCTCAGGTCAGCAAAGAACAAAAACAAGAGTACGTCAGTGGTGAGATTCAATTACAGTTCTTCCTTTGTGTAATCCACATGTACATGTCTGTGCACAGAAAAATAGTCTAAATACTATTTGTACATAGAGTAGTCTTCTTTGTGCACCACATAACTATGTGTGTGTATCAGTGTGTAATCCATTTTTGCACTTTCTCTTACATGAAACACACAGTGAGTAAAGATTCTTGTAGTTGCAGGTGACCTTATTAACCACAACCTGTGTGGAAAATACACAGTAGCGTATTAGGTGAGAAAAACATGCATGACCTACAGTTCAAAGCTACAGTGTGTATATGTGTTGTTTTTTTTTAATACTAACCTCAGATTATCTTCCAGAGCCTCATACAAAATTTTATTACAAAGGAGAGATATGATGTTTTCATAAAAAATGATAATTTTCCAAATAGAGAATGACTAGTTTTTACAGTTTATTGTTAAAGGTATATGTTTGAAGATCTCCAGGGCCCTCACAGGTGGAGGGGTATGTTAATGTGTAGGGATGTTTATTTTACTGCACACTGCAAGTAGAGGGCGCTACAGCCACTGCCTGCAGCGTCATGGTGTAGTGAAGGGGGGATTTGATTTTAAAGTTGTTTTTTTTTTTGGTAGGAGGCCCAAGGTTGACTGCTTCTAAATCTTGTAAATAAACGAGTGTCTCTAGAAAGTCTTTATTTCCTAAAACAGGGATTCAGACTGTCTTTATTAACCCAGTACTATTCCTTATATTTGCCAAATAGTCAATGAGTGCTGTATTTATTCTGATGGTAATAATGCATCTATTGATTGTGATTTACAACAATATGTCAGATTATTCTATTTCCTTTGAGGAACAATACTTCTATTGAAACCAATGACAAAGCAGGGACTTCAATGGGTAAACTGTGCTTTTAGATGTTTGTTTTAAAAAATAGATTTATATAGTTCTATGTTTTGTTTTGTTTTTGTTTTTTTTTCCCTCTACGTATATTCAGACAAAGGACAGGCCACTCTTACTTACCTCATCCAACACTTCCTATTCTGAACAGTTCAAAGTTCCATAGGGCTATAAAGCAGTGTTGGTTGAAGCAGAAAACGCATTAAATGCAGCTTAGATCCATTTGGCAAAGGGGTCAAATCAGACATGATGCATTAAAATTCTGTTTGACAAAGTGGCTGAGTGTGTGAAAATTTGTAAAACAAAAAAACACTTTGCAGACTGTTAGGGGAGTCTTTGGTCAAAGTGTCTTTGACCAATGCAGATTTTGCCATCAGTCAATTTGTGCTCATAAATCATCGTAATCCTGGAAAGAAAATACATGTGGCAATAATACTTGGCTATGTAATGCTCGTTTTATTTCAGTGATGATGTCGTATGTAAAATTGTTATGTCGTACTAAATAGAAATGCCCCAAAGTCATTTGTGCTTCCACTTCCTCTATAATCTGGGATCCTAATGCATGAAACCCAGTACTGTTGTCTTTTTTAATGTTGAATATTTGACACCAAGTGTACTTATGTCTGTAAACCATCACTAAAAACTAGATACAGTTTTGGATGGGTAGGTTGATGGTCTGTTGTACAGTTCTGTCAAAAGAAAAAGCAGAACATCTGCACTCAGACGTCCTGTGTTTACGACCTGCATAATCGTGCCACCTATACTCGTGCAGTCTGTGCTTGACCTTTGGGGCGAAAGCGGCATCTTTTGATCACTGTGTGGATTGTTTTCTAATTAACATTGATCTATATTTAGATACACTGGATCAGCTGGTGCTTTTGTGTTTTCTTGATAGATTCTGTGTTTGATTTGGATTCCTGATGGTCTAATACAACAGGCTACATTTTTCATTTTGCATTGACATTCAGACTTGACAGACTGCATTATTCTAGCACATCAATGTATTTGATAAATGCGTAGCTAGGGTTTTTTTTTGTTTTTTTTTCTTTTTTAAGTAGATTAAATATGTTCAGTAGAGTCTTTTTGGAGACAAAAAATGAGAGGTTTATTGAACAGCAAACAGTATGTAGCATTTTTTTTTTTTTTATGTGGAACTGGCCTTTAAGTCACAAACTAGCTCATTCACATTTATCTGGATGCAGGTTCTGCTGTTGTAAACAAACTACAGCATCAAGAGTAAAGTTTTAGATCTGTGTATATACTGTAGATCTGCTACAGACAGACTGCTGCACCTTTAAAATACTTGTGCCTACCTGCATGTGTCAGGTAGGATACCATTTTCTTAAGAGCAGCTAATGACAGATATATGAGGGATATAAACAAAGGTGGTTACAGGTTTTGTTAAAAACGATAAATGTTTCTGCAGGAAGCTTCTAAAGAAAGCTTAATTTGCTATATTTTGCATGCATGTGGTGCCTATCTTTAGGTCCGAGGTGTTGTTTTCAGGTTCTGGTCTGATATGTTGGTTTTAGGTGCTTGGCATCAATAAGACTATGTTCTTATGTACTATTCAAAGTAGCTATGATACTCCTGAAAAAATATTTAAATGTCTTTTTTTTGTGATGATTTGCTTTTTTTCCTCCTTTTTTACATACAAGTATGTTTCTGTTTGGTGGTTTTTCTGTTTTTTTGTAATGTCCTAATCATATATAGGATATGTGGAACTGCAGTACCATGTCCTGACTGTATCTTGTATCATGCATATGAAATAAATTGGGATTTAATGACATGTTGGCTCTGCGTTTGACCTTGCCTTAGTCATTGACCAGCTGCGGCAGCTCAACTGGGAGACACACTGGTACTGAGAGACAAAGAACCAATAGATGACAAAAGAGGACTAGTGTGTTGGTCAAAATCGGGCATCCAAGTCACTCCTAAACCTCAGCTTTTGGTGCACACATACCCACAATCAGTACATGTGTAGACACACAAACGTGATTTTGATTTCTTTGAGATCCTTTGTTGTTTTTTACCGTCCCTTCCGCACCTTCCATGGTCCTGCTGCTCATCAGTATTCCAGAGGAGTAGGAGATGTTGCGTAATGATCACATCGACACACAGGGGAGCAGTGTTGCGTAACAGTAGCGGTCTCAAAGACCAGCAAGATGAGTGTGCGTGTGTTTGTTGGGTGGGGTTGGGATGGAGAAAGGCGAAGCAATGGAAGAAAGGGAGGGGCTCTTTGGAATGGTGAGGAGCGGGAGCACAGGGTGAAAGAGAATGGGAGAAGATGAAGAGGGGGGGGTGTGTGGCTGAAGTGTTGAGGTGGGGGTAAACAATATGGCAAAGGGATGGACATGGAAAGATGGAGAACGTGAATGCAGTTAAAGCGAGAGGGAGATGAGACGCAGCCTGAGTGGGCGATGATGATGATGAAGACTGAGCTGAGGAGGAGCCTGGCCACACATGTTAATGTCACACCACTATACATGTTACTACAGAAAGCACAGTGTGGTGTGTTTGCCTCACATGAGCGAGCCACAACCTTCCAGCCAGCAGAGGCAGCACATGGAGTGTGATGAAATATAAAGTAATACCTGCTGGGATGAGTCCAGCTGAGGTGGGTGGTGAGCAATCTGGCTCATCACCACTTGAGAATTTTTGCTTTGAATTATTGATCAAACATCACTTGAATTTGTTTACTGCAATGAGAAGAATCAGCATTTCAATCTGAGAGCTTTTCACAGGAAACAGACATTACCTCTCATCATTTTTGATCCAGATTTATTACAATTTTGAGATATTCATTCGTTTTTATTTTTACTTTGTCTATAAATGTGTTTTTTGGATAGAGGAATAAAGGAATAGAGAACCTGAGAGCCAAGAATGAGAGGGAGATGGGGCACAGTGCATGATTGCTTTTAGTTGAAATGATCAATTTTAGTTCGTTTGTCTGATATTAAGGTCTCGTTACAGAAAGCAGTTTTATTAACATTTCAATTTTTTAGGTTATTTCAAGCAGCACACTACTAACAGAGGATTAAAAAAAAAAAAAAAACTACAGCACTTAAACATCCACTCCTATTCCAGTGTACAAGCTGTATACCCAAAGTCAGGATGATTAGCAAATGTCATAAACCCATTCACACATTTTGTATATGGGTTTTAGAGATTTTAAAATCATTAATTTTTGAAATTTTACACAATATCCCAAGCTTTTTGTAATTAGGATATAGTTGCACTGCTCCTTGTATGTTTGACTAATTTTTTTTTTCCAATTAATAAATGCATTTTCTTCACCGTTTTCATTTTCATTAGGTGAAAGACACAAATACAACAGGAGATTTGTGGGAGCTGGGTCAAGTTGAGGATATACTACACATCTGCAACCTCCCCCAATTTCAATCCATAAACAATGAGGCTGACACAATCATCTTATTTTCCATGCTTCTTTTTGCCAATCTGTTTTTATTACAAACTTAAAAAAAGAATCTGATACAATAAGAAACTGCAGTAGTAACTCCCCATTCCTGAGGGGCTGCACAGAAAACAGGTCATTGCATTTCAGTAGTGAAAGATTTGTTATACATCTACAGGGTGTACAGATCAGATACAAAATAGGAAAAATAATAAAATACAGGCAGGAAAGAAAGCACTATTTATACATCATCTGAACTTTTAGATCTATTTTACTCTTAAATGTTAAATCTTACATAGAAAATAAATTTCTTTTATGACAATGAAATATTCCAAAGTGCAAAATAAAATGCACACGTCAATATAAGCAAAGGACATCAGAATACAAAAATCTGGTATTTTTTCCCCCCTTGATTAATTTTCAACCCTGATTGTAGAATAGCCTGCTTTCCAGATGATCTGCTGTGTATTTAAAACACTAGTCCAATATTTTCCAAGTGTAAAAAACAAAACAGTGTTACCTCTTACAGATGTGAAAGCCAATCCATTAATTACATCCTCTCATCTCTCACCTCAACATAGAAAAAGAGGAAAAAGGAGTCATTTTGGAAATGCATGCATGTGACTAAAAATCATTCAATAAATGAGCAGTTTCCTTTTTTTTTTTTTTTTTAACTCTTTTAAACCACAGGCCATCTCAACCAGGGTTGACCAACTACAGATCAGCATCACATTCATCGCCTTCATCTTTCCAAACCATTAAACAATGATCTTTTTCCAGGGTGAACAGAGGTAGAACCCCCTTGAATCTTTCAGGGTAATTTAAACTATGGCATTACATTGCACCAGATAAGGGTGAGCATCTGTGTAAGCAAAGATAGTCTGGGATATGGCTATAGTATCAAGACCAGAGGACCAGGCTGAAAGGGGGAGGAGAACCCACTAAATAAATTAGGTGAAGTCAAATTTAACAGAGCATATAAATTGGGACAAAACAAAAAAAAGTAAGTGCTGCCAAATCAACCAAACAGGGATATTAATGAATTTTGCTGATGGGTAAATAAAAGAAAGAATAGGATGTAATATGCAGTTAATTCAAATAAAAAGATGTACATTGCACTTAAATTTCTATGACACGTGGGGATATTTTTGGTTTAAATGTACTGCTTATGAAAATGTGGAATAATATGGTCAGACTGCCCTGGAAATGCAGAAAAAAAAAAATACGGTATTAGCCATCTTTTCCTACACAAACCCACTGTAAACATTCATTTCTTAAACTCCAAACCTCACTTGAAGAATGAATACATTTACCCGTCTTATTAGACAAATGCTGTACAAGGTACAATACACATTCAATACTTTATTCTGTACATCTTTATTTTTGTCTCAGTTTGCATATATTCATGTTATTTTTCTGAAAAAATAACTTCGCCATGTAAGAAACTAAACAAAGAATCTGAACATAAGAACTGCGTATATACATTTTCCTGGACTTGTCATTTCTTACTTATACAAATGTTAAGTGATCATTTGCAAAAAACAAAAATATAGAAATAAATTACAAACGAAATAACAGATGCATTTATTCCCTTCGCAAATATAACATTTATCGAGATGTGTGCCTCCCCATCCACACAAAACGAAAATAAAACTTGAATGACTGCATGCACATGACAAGCCGCCACATCGCAACACCAGAATAAACAAGTCGGGGTCCTTGGGTCATTGTATACAAAAGCATCAACAGGTACAAGTCTGTACCGACATCTCACCGCTGTGATGCATTTAAATACAAATGTACTCCTTGGTGAATCTCTAAAGCATTTCTTGACAGTTAAATAAAATGTGCACTGCCAAACAGAGGGTAAAGGAATGGGGGCTCTATGTCTGTGGGCAATACACAACATCAGAAGCCCTGTAATAAAGTGCTGGAAAGCTCAAATGGACATTTGATGGTCTTTCTTCCCTGGAGGGACAATATAACAATCACATGGACCCGGCTGGTAAACATACTGCTGTTCAAGAGCACGCTCTCTGACAAGCTATCCAAAAAGAAAAAAAAGCAACAAAACCCACTCAATTAAGAACATTCATCTCTGTATCTTTCCATCTGTCCACATCACCGCTCACTGCACCCTGAACTGAATTGTACAATTCTGTTTTCTCTTTGTAAAAACCAGAGATCAGTGAAGAATTTCAAGAGGGGAGAGAATAGTGTGCGCCTTTGGCTTCAATACCATTTAAGCTCACCAGAAACGTGCTCTGGGTTTTAAAGTGTCGCTCTCTAAGCCAATACACCCTGGACGCCGCTGAGGCAACAGATCCCTCCAGCTGCTTCTCTCCCCTTTTCATTTCCTTCTGTCTTCCCTCCTCTCCCCTCCATGCAGAGGAAAAACCTCTCCTTCATAGTCAAAGTCATGCTAAGCCATTTATCACAATCCCTCTTGCTTAGCTGCTGCACCCCCCCCCCAACCTCCTTCTCTGCCTGTTCACCTTCACACACTGCTGATGGCAACCGTGTGCATGTGCAAATTATTTTGCACATGTGTGCATCCATCTGTATAGATTTAGTGAAATTATAAATTGCATGTAAAAGCGAGATATCAGAACAAGGCTACGTTATTAAAATGCAAAGATTCAGTCGCCTTTCATATTTGCCAAGGTTTTCCCAACCATTCAAGGTGCAATTTCCCCTGACGGGTGCAATAGATTCTACTACATCACTAACACCCTAATGCTTCCCTTTTCCTCCCTCCACTCATTTCATTTAAAACCATGCCATGTCAACTGCTTTCAATATACACCCACTCACAACGGAATTCAACTGTGTCTGAGCACGAGTGCTTTTCAAGGGTAACATGCCCACCATCCAAACAGGGAGTCTCTCGATCACACTGAGCCACAACAAAACAGAACAGGGCTACACACATGGAGAGACAACAGAGCCCCCTCTCTGTATTTGTGGCAAGTAGGGCAGAGCAGATTGCAGAGCAAAGTGCTGAGCTTTTCCACAGCCGTCATTCCCTGCAGGACTTGGCTAGGTCATTTTTCACAGCATGACAGTGCAATGCAAAATGGAGGTATAGTAGAGCCGGGTCCATTAAACTACAAGCCTAGGAAAGAAAAAAAAAAACCCTCTCATATTAACATTCAATGCAAAATAATAAACATAAGAGCTTGGCAATGACTCAAGACAGAAAGGAACATACTCCTACCCGCTTCTGTCAACACACAAAGAATGACCAATGCCAGAGACAAATGAGCAGGGGAGGGATGGGGATTATAGAAGAACACAACAATTGAAACACTCAGTGAATGTGGTATTTTAAATCTTTGTAGTAAAACTAATTCTTAACTTGTATTAGTATTAGAACATTTTGTTAGAAAAACTGAAAATATCAGGAGTGTTACTGTCTTTAACTCGACTCCTCTTGCAACGGTTATCAAATGAAGGCTTAGTTGGCCAGCACAACAGGCTGGAAGGACTGGTTAGGATATTGCAGGTTGTAACTTCCTAAACCCTCAACAAATGGAGGTTTCTCCATGTAGGAGATCCCGCTGCTGCTGCCAATGATGCCCACACTCTGGGCTGGAGGTGGGCTGGAGAAAGGGTCAAAGGATGGATGGTTGTTGACTGTGTGCTGAGGTTGGAATGGGCTGGCATGAGGTTGCATGGACTGCGCGTCAGCCTCAAAATAAAGCGGGCCTGGCGATCCTGGGTAGACAAACTCTTTGGCGTTGGGGGAGAGCTGGCTGGGCATGGGACCTCCAAGGGAGTGCAAGGAAAGAGACAGGGGTTTGTGCTTAAGCAGCTCTGGTGCCGAGATGGTTGTAGGGGAGCGAGACAGCATCCTCTGGGTGGGTGGTACATTGACTGCAACGGATGAGCTACTCACAGAGCCAGCCCCACTGCATTTCTTCATCTTGGTGGAGCCAAATTTAGTGGCAGCAAAGCTGGCGGTGGTGAAGGTTATGGGTTGAGGACGGGCAGGAGGAAGAGCTGAGGGCGGCTGCTGAGTGGAGAGGTAGGGCAAGCCGCCACTTGGAGGGGATGGAGTGGAGGTGTTGGAGGAGTGGGTAGTGAGGTCAGTGGGAGTGCTGGAGCTGGGGTAGCTAAAGAGCCCAGGGCAGGACTGGGCCGGTAGAGGTGTGGGAGAGCTCGACAGTGAAGGCATGAGGGCAGGAGAAGCCTGGCTTCCAATCGGCACAAATACCTGAGCATCTGGGTTGAAGCCCAGACTCTTGGCCTCATCCACCTCTGCATCTCCTTTAGCCTCTCTGATAACCCCCTCAGCCCTCTCAGTGTCACAGCCAAGTCCAGGAGGGTCCTCCAGGTAGAGGACCTTCACTGCTCCTTTCTCTCCAATCTGGTAGGAAACCTCATATGGGTCGATCCACACACTCAGCTCAGCAGGTACATTTGCACGCACTTCTTCTGTGTCAAGGCCACTCCTCTTGGCAGCCAGCTCTACTACTGGGTCCCTCTGAGCCCCTAGATGAATACAGCGAAAGGCAGAGCCCCGGAGAGGAGCCTCAGGGTACCAGTGACCCTCAAAACGAGACACCAGTATCCTTTCCAGCTCTTCCCCAAACAGGTCAGCTCGTCGCCGAGGCAGTTTGTTGTACAGGTATGACACAATGAAGTTGAGTGCAACCTTCACTTCAAGGTGCATGGCTGCACCAGACTGGCGCCGTCTTTAGAGGAAAACGTTTTAGATGATGGTGATGCAACTGTAGCAAGCGATTTTCCTCAGGCTTATTGTAAAGTGTGGGTTTTTTTAATGATAGCCATGGTAAAGGCAACTTGAGGGCAGGGGCAGCAGATAGCAGGCTTGACAACTCAAGTGTCTATGAATGACTCAGGTTCCAACTGCAAAGAAAAAAGAAAAAGGAGGAATCATTTTATTGAACAACAAACCAATATAGACTTGCAGTTTCAGACCAACACAATACAAAACATAGGGGAAAAATAAAAAGAAAATTTAACAACTGTTGTGCCTGAAATAGAGTAGGAAGAAGCCACCACTTGTTTAGGCCTACTCCCTGTTTCCAGTCCTCAGACTGTTGAAGTGAGATCACAAACAGTAGCTGACAGAATCATGTAACTTGAAAAAAAATCATGTATTTTAATTCCAGTGAAACTACACTATTTTGGCATCCAATTCTCAGATTTAGCCTTTTTTTACATAAAATGAAAAAGTCACCCTGATAAAGACATACTACCAATTTGATAAGTCCAATCCAAAAAATATATACACATTTTATTGGGAATGCATCTCCAGGGCTAGCATAGTGACTACAGTGAGGAAATGTGTATGACTATGCAACACCAGTCAAATGGTAGTTTTGCATTTCATTTTCACTTTAAATTATTCACTTCATTACATGAAAAATGATCATCTGATTTTTTCTTAGGTCTGTAGCAAACAAACATGTTCCTTCACCAATGGAGAATGTGATTTATAGACCAGGTCATCCCTGTAGGACCTCAATGTTTTCATTGTAATGATATATTGTACACATTGTACTTTTAAACTTTTGCAGTTCCTCTGACTTTGAAATTGTACCAAGACATTCTGTAATTTTGATCACGCTTAAATTAATTGCTCAGCCCTATAATTTACATAATCTTGGAATCAATAAGATAAAAAAAACAAGGTGAGATCCTGAATGAACTGAATATAAATGTCCATTCTCCTCCATCCGTCTTTTTATTTGTTAAAAATTAGCAACCACATAACAGCCATTACTGGCACAGCAGTTATAGGTGTACCATTTTATATTTAGGTTTTTCCCCCACTGCAGGGTGTACTGTTGGATGTAACAGATGCTGTGTCGTGGGCTTCATAAATCCTTCATAATCTGAATCCGATCCCATGGAGCCTCTCCTGCTTAATGCTTTAACACAGTCGCACAACATCCGTTCATCACAACAGAGTCAAACACTATGAAAGGGTAGGTGAAAAAAGGAAAACACAACACAAGATTCACTCAAGGAACAAGTGTAAAATGGCAGGACAGTTAGTCGAGCCCACGGAACACCATTTCCCACCATGCAGCGTGCACGGTAAACCCCCCCCTCCCCCTTTGCACACAAACAATTCACTCACACTGAATTCCCTGCCAGATGGGGATTCGGCAGCTAAGATTAGAAAGACTCCTCCGATTAAAGACAATTCTAATGTTATTACAGATAAAGCTTCACTGGCTGCGTGCACAGCTACAGGATTGACCATTTAAGAGCAGGTTCACATTTTCCTTTTGCATGTGAAAGGGTGACACTGAAGGATAAGACTGGGGTGGTTACAATGAGCTTTATATAGAGTAGGACCCCATTTTGCATCAACTGTGATATAAATTGCTCTCTACCTCCTGTGTTAAAGATAGTCTTGGTGTAGAAAGGGCTCGCCACACACAAGAGGACCCTCCAGTTCATCAGCTGCAAGAGCCATCATTACTGAGTGCACACACAGCTAAGCAACAACAGCATCTACTAAATCTCCAACCTCTTAATATAAAAACGTAACAGCATGATACGATTCAATGTCATCCAATGACACTAAAGAATAACCTACTTCAAATGTGCAAGCAGTAAACTGTCTTTGGCATAAACTACACTTGTGATTTTAGCAAAACACCCACATCTTCTCTGGTTATAAATTTTGCATTATTTGTATTCTTACCTGCAGAGTGGTTTAATGGCTCAGGTGAGCTGAATTTAGTTTTACAGGCCTGTTACACCAAAAGCATCATCAATACTGCTATTTTTGTTTACATGGACTGATTCTCACAGCTGTCTATGTGTGGCACTGTGTGCTGCAAAGCATCCACGCTACATTTTATCTTTTGAGTGCCAATGCTACAGTGATCTTACAAGAAGCACTAACAATCATACTTACATGAGAGAAAAAGATCCCTTAAAAATGTGACGAAGGATGAGACCAACATATGCCTGAACCAAGTGGCCTCAATACATAAATATGATGTCAACATGAATGTTATCATTTCCCTTTGTCTAGTTGATGCCCCCCACAGTTCTCCGGTTATATATGATCCACTGAATTTGGACAATACCTCACATCTACATGCCAAGTGATGGAGTGAAATATGCAAGCAGGGGCTAAGACAGGAGAAATATGATCCAGGTTTGCATGAACAGTAGGCTCAGATAATAAGGTAATAGTGTCTACCTAGGGATTACAGCCATATGTCAGTCAAAAGGCAATGTAGCAGAAAGGACACCGGTTTAGTTGACATGCAGGTGAAGAATTCCTCCTTGCCAAATCGTCGGTGTAGATTAAATTATGAAGTTAATTAAGTGCTGAACCGCCGATCGAGCGAGTATGTGCACTGAGGAATGAAGAAGTGAGTCCACCTCAGCGTAAACAACCTCACCTAACACGAAATATAAGCGAAAAATACCCGTGACAGCTCGACAGTCTTTGAAGAGGTCACTTTAGCTAAGGGAACTGGAGGAAGACAAAAACAGAGAATGAGGATTTTCTTATCGGTTGGACCCTTGCAGTAATTCATTACAGTCGGTCCAATTCGATGGATAAGCCTAACCGCTGCACAATAAAAACACAAACACACAGTGACGTGCTGTTGACATTAAGCACACATACACTAATGTTAAAATAATACTGAACCGTTTCGTACATCAGCTGACAGTTAATTACTTACCTATCGTTTCTGATGCCCTAGCTTGACTTCTGCCCTTGTACTGTGTCGGGTATCACGGCGGACTTGTCGAGTGGCTGGTGTTCAGAGGATGACCAGTGGATATGGATATTCTTTGTATTTTTTATTATTATTATTATTATTATTATTATTTGTAGCCGCTGCACTATTACACGGAGAGAGGGTCTTACAGTGTGCCTTGAGCTGACAAGATTGTACGGAGGGTCCAGAGAAACTTTACTGTTTGACAACCCTGCGTATTTATACACTGTGACTCGCCCACACCCCCATGACGGCAGGGACTACTTTCTTGTTTTTCTAACAGCTGCTGCTTTATTATTGTTATATTTCCCACATTTTACGACAGTCTTCGCCTATCAGCAAATAATCAAGGCTAAAATATTTATATTTAAAAAATAACTAAATGGCTGGGTTAGAAATAAACAGAAAAGTCGGTCTTTACTTTCTGGAAATTGTGTTGGTTTACAGTTTTCGCCTTAAAATATCAGTTTAAACAAGCATACATAAAAACAGGGTCTTTCTCCCTAATACAAAATACAAATTTACCTTGTGAACTCTAATTTGTTTAGCGGATGGATATTTGTAGTTTCCTACAGTGGTGAACAATTTGCTAAAAATATAAGCGGTGATAGCAACAGAGTTTCTATTGGCTGAGATGGGGGAGGACCCACACGTTATTGGGCTACAGCATCCAAGTACCAACTAAACCATCTTGTCCTTCACCAGAGGCTTTTGGGAAATGGTGTTCTCACTAATGAACGGTAAGAAATGATGTGAGGTACTGCTTTTTAATATAAATGAAAATATCCTTACTGTTTCAAGTTATATAAACGGAAATAATAAAGCACTCTCTGACGCAGATTTTATTATGATTACTTGACAACTATTCTGTTTGCCACTGAATATAGTTTAATATTTGAATGTTTTGACACATCTTCAAATGAATTGGAACAAAATGCAGGTGATGCCAAGGGAAAAAAACAACGTGCAATAAAACAAAGTACCCCCCCCCCCCACCACACACACACACACACACACACAGATAAAGAAACAAAGGAAAGAAATGGGGAAAAAATATTAATAGAGAGGAGAAACGAATAAATATGTTTATTTTATTTTTGAGGGGAAGAAAATACAAATAACAGGAGATTTTAAAAATCTTTTGGAAAATATCTATGTATAATAATATCTATGTAATAATAATAATAATAATAATAATAATAATAATAATAATAATAATAATAATAATAATAATAATAATAATAATAATAATGTTTGTTTTATGTTTGAAAATAACGGGATCTCCTAAGTTTGTTTGCCATTAAATCTTAAAAGAAGAAGAAGGAGAAGAAAATAACGGGATTTCAACACCCGTGACATCACATCAGTGCGACACTCATCTTTGTCAGTGAACAAAATGGCGTCTTACTGTTTGACTGTCACTAGACTTCGGGTAAGAAAACGGTATTTACATTCTGCACAGTTTTAAATTGCTATACTGTTGTGTACATATGTATGAGGATATGTGTTATAGATCTAGTACATCCGCTGCCATTGTTGCTTGTTGATTTATAATGGCCAAATATGAACCGAGGTACCGCTAGACAGGTCACCGTGTCCCCGTTTGACTCCTAACAGTAATATATTGAGACCTCTATAATGAACGTCCCGCTTGACTGAAGCGAATATTAAACCTTATTATCGTCTATAACACCGTTAATTTCAACCATTGCTTACTAAGTGGTGGACAATAATGGCCTCTGATTCTTTGAAGTTAGCAAGGTGATCACAAGGTTACAAGTTTTTATGAAAGCTGAAACGCTTACTGCGCAGCCGGGGTGTTTACTTATGGTCCCCTCTCAGTAGTTCAGGTTTCTGGTCCATTTATGTTTTTAACACGCTTTAAAACTCACGTCCTGAATTATCCTCTTGCTGATAGCGGGCTGAGGTCTGAACTGTGTTCGTCATTTTATTTTCCAATTAAAAAAAAAAAAAAAAGACTCAGATCCTTATATCACCTCCGTTACGAGCATCCTGAATATGAATTCTCAAATACTAAACTGATTGTGTTTGATTACTTTTGGGACTAAGTGTTCACTTAAAATGAAAGCTGCTTAAACTCTTTCTAGTCGCATGATTCCCCACCTGTGATTTATTCAGAGTGCACATTTAGTTTAATGACCGTGAGCAAACCTAATATTCACTTAAATCATTAATCATTTCAGTGTTGTGGTTGTGATCAACCGTATTCTTTCCTTAAATATGTCATTACTTCTGTCTTTAAAGCTTTATTAGTGAGCATGTCTTTAAATGCATCTCATATATTCAAAACACACACATACAAAGATAGTGCGGTTTGGGTACACATTTTACTAGATAGATATTGTATGTGTATCTGTCTTGTTCTCATACATAGCCCGCAGTATGTGAGACTGTGAAATCTTGCTGCAATAGGAGCTGTAAACCTTCACCTAGATTTTTTTGAGCACTGTGATTTTCCACTGAATGAACCCTAAGGGATGAATATAACAGAGTGGATGGTTTAATGATTTCCCTCCTATATGACATGATTCGTCATCAGCATAGCAGTTTTAAACCCAATCCATTAATGGTTTGTGTTCAGTTAATTCAAAAGTAGCTAAACTGTGAAGCACAGGCTTAATTTTTATTTGAATCGGATAAATGTGGATTTGGATCTGATTTATTTATTTATTTTATCATTAATCAGATCCAAACTAGTTCAACTGAGTTTGGCAGAGCTATGAAGAAGTAGGTGTTAGTGTTACAGCAGTTTAATATTTAACTTAATTTAAATTTTAACAGGGAGTGTTTGTCCAAGATTATGCTGGTTCAGTGCTGTATGTGAGAAGTGGATTCTAGTGTTGTATTAAAATACACAGGATTAGCAATATTAATAAACATATATTTTTCTTTTCTGAACTTGGATTTTAGACAACAGAATATTTTATTTATATAACTATCGTATTCCTGTGTATGTGAGTACAGTTTTTCAATTTTTTAAAAATTGCATTGTCTGCTTCTTCATGGTTATTGTATAACTCTTAGTCTATAATCCAACTGTGTTTATGGCATTACTTCTCTAAATTGTCATGCATTTCCTCTGATCTAGCTTGCCCTTGGAACCGGGGCAAGGCGATTTCATGTCTCTGCAGCCTTCAGTGCCAAGGCCAAGGTGGCAATGAGCCGCTTTGAGCCTGGCTCCAGTATTAACTATGAGAAGATGCATGAGAACATCAACATAGTACGCAAGAGGTCAGTAGCTGCCCTTTCATAAAAACACATGCACATACACAAGGCCCTTGCTGATTACATTTTGGCTAAGGAGGAATGGCTGGTGTTTATTATAGCTGCACTGTAAATCTTGTGACATTTACAGTGTTGACATGTGAGGGAAAGGAAGGAAGTTCAGATGGATGGTGTTCTCCAGTTTCTAAACTGAGCGCATGCTTTAATACAGGAATAGGAAAGGCATTTTGTTTAGCTGTGTCACTATCCTTAGAAGCCAGCTTTACCTTGGGTCATTCCATGTTAGCTAACAGGGACTCAGAGCTTTCTCAGTTCATGTTAGGAATTAAAAAAAAAAAAATTCATGTGAAGAATTTGAAAAATCTGTGCATTGCTTCCCATGTGCTATGCATCCTAAATATCAAAAGAAGCATTTTTTATTTAAAGGGGTTCTATATAGTAATAATATTCCAAACTCTCAACAGCAGGCAAATTTTGCATACGAGAAATAATTTAGGGCTACCAAAACCACCAGCACATCAATGCTATGCATTCACAGACCATATCACTCACTAAATAAACTATAAAGCTCATTGTTTACACATATCTGTATTATGGGACCTTCAAGTGTTCTTCAAGTGCCATAGTAAAACCACAGATCTCCCCTCTTTTCCGTACAGTTTGTCTTGTCAACAGCTGCTCTAAAAATCTGTTTGGAATCCTCCATTAAAGGTCAGAACTGTCAAAGTTTAGTCTGAAGAGTGGATCAACAAACTCTCCCATGTTGAAGAAATGCTGTGATTTCAACATCAAACTCCATTCTTTTCAATTGGAGCTTATTAGATTTTATCACTTTGCCACTTTCTTTGACTCTAAATGTTGTTTCCTAGTGGTTCTTTTCTGGTCTCGTTGGTCAGAGTTCCTGTGGCATTAGTTTCTCCAACCATGGGAGACTGGCAGTTTAACTCAGTAGTCCCTCTAGTGGTCACATAAATCTGCCAGACTGTCAATGTTAATAAATCCGGTTTATATCTCTACAATCCAATAGATTGGCAGGTTTGGGACAACGAGTTCTGTATTCTAAACACTAATGACAATTGAGGTCTTTTAAGATTTGAAGGTAGAAATGCTACACATAGCCCCTTAAAGGTTTAAAAATAAGTTTTTATGAATTTTGAACTGGATCTCTGTTGGTTTGTGTGGAATGACCCCTTTACCAAACATGTGCCTTACATTTTTAGATGGAAGTTATCTTTGATGGCACTGAAGAATAGCACAATTTTTTTTTTTTTTAACCAGGCTCAACAGACCTCTTACCCTGTCGGAGAAAATTGTGTACGGCCACCTGGATGATCCAGTGGGGCAGGAGATTGACCGTGGCCGAACCTATCTACGACTGCGCCCAGACCGTGTGGCTATGCAGGATGCCACAGCTCAAATGGCAATGCTTCAGTTCATCAGCAGTGGTCTGCCCAAGGTGGCTGTTCCCTCCACCATCCACTGTGATCACCTGATTGAGGCTCAGATTGGAGGAGCTCAGGACCTACAGAGAGCTAAGGTGAGGCTGATAGAAGATGAACTTGGATTGGGGTTAATTGAACCATCTATGTCAAAATATACCTGAGGAAATACAGAAAGGTGGATGGTACAATTGAGAGATTGTTTGAAATTTAAAAAAAATATGAGATGAATACAAATAAGGTAGAAACTGGTACACTTTTCAAGGTACATTAATTCTGTGCAAGTTGTCAAGGATTTTGCTGAATTGGATGCATCTCATACACACACATATAATGATAATATTATCACAGTTGGAGTTCATTTGGAAAGTTTCATTAGTTCAGTAAGGTTTCAGATTTCACTGTAATTGTGGTTCTTGAGTGGTAGTTTATTTTGAGGACTTGATTTATTTTAGTTTATTTTTTATTGGGTTTTAGTTTTCCAGATATACTATGGAAGGCCTTGATTTATAGAAATTAGAAGAGGTGACAACTTATACCTATAGAGATTGATTATTGAAAGTGTAATATTGTGCAAAGCCATTTTATTCACGTTAAAATCAGCATTGGATAATTTTGCTAGTAGTTCTGTTAATTTTTTTGTTTATTCTATTCTTTGCATATGCTGTCTTTTGAAAACTGTTTTTTCTTTTTTTTTTCTACTCAACTAATTCCAAAATTAGTTTTACATTGTTAGTCTAAGTTAGTCTATAGTCTAAGGTTAAAAATAAAGTAATAATAATACAATAATTTGCTAGAGTAGGTCTAGAGTCTGAGAGTTTGGTCAAATTGTTTGGTTCCTGAGGTCCGGTGGAAAACAGGCCTTGGATTTGTGCTGCAGACAAGGTTGTTTGTTATTTACCATTTGCATTGAAAACACACAAAGGTCCTAACTGCTTTTTAATTACCATTAACGCAGGAAGTCAATCAGGAAGTATACAACTTCCTTGCAACTGCTGGTGCTAAGTATGGAGTGGGCTTCTGGAAACCAGGCTCAGGAATCATCCATCAGGTACAGTACATTGGTTTTATGTGCAGTCTTTGGGTGGTAACCATTTCAAATACTTCCCAATAGGGACATGTAACACTGACTGTGAATGTCCTTTTTTTTTTTTTCAGATCATCTTGGAGAACTATGCTTACCCTGGAGTAATGCTGATTGGCACAGACTCCCACACACCCAATGGTGGTGGTCTGGGCAGCATCTGTATTGGTGTCGGTGGAGCTGATGCTGTGGATGTCATGGCTGGGATCCCTTGGGAGCTTAAGTGTCCCAAAGTGAGTTCTTGACATCATGCGATATGTTGTAAAAGACATATTTTTTTTCACATTTTCTATATTTTGCCATTAATGTACTTATATTCCTATTACTTAAGACTGTGCTTTTTTTTCTCTCAGGTGATTGGAGTGAGGCTGACAGGCACCTTGTCTGGCTGGACTTCTCCAAAAGACGTCATCCTGAAAGTGGCAGGCATTCTGACTGTAAAAGGTGGCACTGGGGCCATCGTGGAGTACCATGGACCTGGAGTTGATTCCATCTCCTGCACTGGTAAGGATGAGGTACACCGGAAGCCTTAATATAATGGAAAAAGAAAGATCGATGACAGCTCAGACTACCATGTTTTGTTGATTAAGAAGTTTCTTCAAGTCTAACTCGTCATAATTCCATCTGAGGTTATTGTGGCACTTAAATATTGCAGGAATGGCCACGATCTGCAACATGGGGGCTGAGATTGGAGCGACCACATCTGTTTTTCCATACAACCATCGCATGAGGACCTACCTGGAGAAAACCGGCCGTGGAGGTCCGTCTCCTGCTGTTGATCTTGAACATTCCTTGTAGTTTTTCTTCATATTTACTCAGTCTTTTTCTCTGTCTTTGGTCCTTCATAGAGATCGCCTCTTTGGCTGATCATTTTCAAGATGACTTGGTCCCAGATGAAGGGTGTGAATATGACCAAGTCATTGAGATTAATCTGAGCGAGGTGAGTTCACATGGGTTTCCTCCTGTTGGTGTTCCACATATTATTATTTTTAGCCTCACATACTAATTCTGTGCATCGTGTACTGAATACTTATATACTATTTTATCAATTTAAGATTAATAGCTATTGGGTGTTTTCAAGTGCTTTACTCTAACATGTCCATTTAGCACAGGGGTGTCCAATCCTGGTCCTCGAGGGCCAGTATCCTCCATGTTTTAGATATTTCCCTCTTCCAGCACAGCTGACGCTAGTTATCAGGCTTCTGCAGCGCTTCATGATAGGTTTATCATTTGAATCGGGTGTGTTGGAAGATGGATACATCTAAAACATACTGTATACCAGCCCTTGAGGACCAGGATTGCACTCCCCTGATTTAGCAGATAAACGAGACTTGACATTATTAGGGAACAACAGCTATAGTTAAATGTACTTTTATTAAAACCTCATTGTCCTCATGATTCCCATAGTAGCCTGACTTTTGTATGTCATGTGCTTGATGCAATGTGTGAAAGCTTAAGTGCCTCTGTGTTTGTCATTTTAATGTTTCCAAATTTAGAAAGCTGAATTTAGAGCATAGCCAAATATGTTCCACATTACAATGACCCACAATATGACTGTCCTTCATCATGTCTACTTTCCATCCTCCTTATACAGTTGAAGCCCCACATCAACGGGCCGTTCACTCCTGACCTGGCCCACCCTGTGTCTGAGGTTGGGGCTGTAGCGAAGAAGAGTGGCTGGCCTCTGGAGGTTAAAGTTGGTCAGTTAATGCGATTCATGATCATATTTCCCAACAATTTTTAATGCATGTAATGCTTTGTCTAGTGAAAATTGATACTTCTTACCATATTTAGTCGATAACAGCTAGGAACAGAAAGATCATATTATACATAGCTATAGACTCACCAGAATGAGTACTACATACATGAAAAATAAATCATTAATAGAATGAGTTAAATCTTTTCCTTGTGGGACTAATAAAGAAATATGTTATCTTATCTAATGATTGTAATGGGCATGATGTGCAAGATTTATATTTAAATATGGAGTACTTAAGTCTGCCACTGTTATCATATACTCAGATAATTTAGTCTCCTCTTTGTTCTCTTTCTTACAAACATTTAACTTGGTTCTTGCAGGTTTGATTGGCAGCTGCACTAACTCAAGCTATGAGGACATGGGCAGAGCAGCCTCTTTGGCCAAACAGGCTCTGGATAAAGGCCTTAAATGCAAGGCCCAGTTCACAGTCACCCCGGGCTCTGAACAAATCCGGGCCACCATTGAGAGAGATGGATATGTGAGCTTGAATTTCATGGCAAAAAAACCCCCCCAAATAGTTTTAATTTGAAAATGAATTTTTTGTGTAATTTTCATAATAAACAAATGCAGTAAATAGATTTCTATGTTATTTCTCTATCAGGCCAAGATTTTGAGTGATGTTGGCGGAATCGTACTGGCAAATGCTTGTGGACCCTGCATCGGACAGTGGGACAGGTGCACAGCCCTTTTACAAAGTTTAAGGATCTAGTTTGTATGATTTAGTGTCATCTAGTGGGAATCTGGTAGATTGCAACCAACTGAATACCCCTCCTTCACAGCTTCAGAAGAATGATTTTTAACAGCTTTGGTTAATTGGGATAAATCATGGAAAGATTCCCATGAAATGTCCTCCGGCACTTTGCAGCTTCACGCAAAACAATTTCATCTTTATATGAAAATGTACAGACTAGTTGGAAAACTTCATACTGATCATCAGAACTCTGCTCATTTTGAAAATGCCAATATGTTACACATGGATCATGTGATTGCAGACAAAAACACAAATTTACATATTAACACATATCATAATTTCGTTCATATGTGAACATATCTATCTACATTGAAAAGACAAACAATAAAATCCCCTGGTTTTAGCTAATATAAACTGAATTATAAATGGTGGGAAATTTCTTAGTGCTGGATGTTAGATGAACTCATTAAAGTGACAAGTTCTGTCTATTTTTCTGATTTTCTTTAGGAAGGATGTGAAAAAAGGAGAGAAGAATACTATTGTCACCTCATTCAATAGAAACTTCACAGCCAGGAATGATGCGAACCCAGCTACTCACGCTTTTGTCACCTCTCCTGAGGTAAGAAACTATAATGTGATTTAAACATGAATGATCACACAGATCTAAACATATTTGACTGATACTGCAGATTTAATTGCTGTTATTTAATGTAGATCGTCACAGCTCTGGCCCTCGCTGGTACTCTGAACTTTAACCCCGAGACTGACTATCTGACTGCTCCTAATGGAGAAAAGTTTAAATTGGAGCCTCCCACCGGTGATGAGCTCCCATCCCGAGACTTCGACCCAGGGCAGGACACCTACCAGCATCCACCAGCTGAGAGCAGCTCAGTAAAGGTAATTTCTGTGACTTTTTCCCACAGAAATGTGTTTATTTGTACTAAAAATATACAGAGAAACCTCTTTTCATTTCATCTTGATGTGTTTTCAAGGTGGATGTGAACCCCTCCAGCAACCGTTTGCAACTGCTAGAGCCTTTTGACAAATGGCATGGAGGAGATTTGATAAACATGAAGGTCCTCATCAAGGTGAGAGTGCTGAAAAAACCATACACTTCTCCCCTAAGGGGAAGAAATCATAAGCCTGTTTCTAAGTCAGAGTAATGTTTGTATATAACTTGTGTACAGGTAAAGGGTAAGTGCACCACTGACCACATCAGTGCTGCTGGTCCCTGGCTGAAATTCCGTGGCCATCTGGACAACATCTCCAACAATCTGCTGATTGGAGCGGTCAACATTGAGAATGATGCTGTGAACAAGGTGAAGAATCTGCTGACAGGGGAGTATGGAGGTGTGCCTGATGTGGCCCGCCACTACAAGGTGAGTCTTACAGGGCCAGCATCTTTCTGATATAAGGGGCTAACAGAGGTTCTGTAGCTCTGGGCAAAAATCTGTCACATTTTTATTCCTCTAGCACTATTTTTGTCAGCTAAGGCCTCACCATGTGAAATAGCATTTTTTTCCTCCCTTGTTCCTTTTGTTTAATTGTGTAATTTAGGCCAATGGGGTGAATTGGGTGGTGGTTGGAGATGAGAACTATGGAGAAGGATCCAGCAGAGAGCACGCTGCCTTGGAGCCACGACACTTGGGAGGACGTGCCATCATCGTCAAGAGCTTTGCACGAATCCATGGTAAGTTTCATATCCGAAAATAGCATGAAAGCATCAGTCTGTGTGCTTTCTTTATCAAAAGGTTAGTTACCAGAGTAGCAGTAGCTTAATTGCTTTAGCTTGTTTTTAGAGTGGACTAATGAATATTGCTTAGAGAGTCTCCTACATGTAATTACAGTCCATTAGTGTCAGTGTTGTCATCCATAGGAGGGTGTTGAAGGCTTTGGTATACTTGTAGTTAAAAGGCTACTGGCTCTAAAAATATGTCTTTCATTTGTAAGAGAAATACAAATCAGTATTATGACACAATATATAAAACTTTCAATGCTGTGTGTCCTTGCAGAAAAAGTATGTCCAACAGCAGGGATTCTGTGTAAACTGAGTATCTAATACATCATGTAGCATGCTCGATAACAACTAAATGCTAAAACTCAAATGTATTATTTTCCATGACCTTGTATTTCAGGCAGAGAGCCCATCTCTGGTTACCTGATGGAAGTATGAGTCAGTATCTTGCTATTATATCTTCTTTTTCAATAAGAGAATCAATTTTCTTACCCACAGAGACCAACCTGAAGAAGCAGGGCCTGCTGCCCTTGACTTTTGCAGATCCCCATGACTACAACAAAATTCGCCCTGACGACAACATTTCAATCACTGGACTCAAGTCGTTTGCTCCTGGGAAGGTGAGCAATATTTTCTACAATGCCATGATCTGTGGTACAGCTGTGCATCTTTGGAGAAAGATTATATTTACAGAGGGGAAGTTTTTCTACTTGCAGTGGACCATAATGAGACCTTATTTCAGAAACAATGTCTACAGTTGTCAATGGTGAGAGACAAATATTTTTTTATCCCATTTGCAGGTCAAATAATTAATAATTTATCATAAAAACTAATGAATTGTGAATTATTTGACCCGCAGAAATATGTAATTAGAAAGACACATAAAACTTGTATTTGCAATGCCATCTTAACTCTGTGAGCCAAAGCCACTGAAACTTGCACATTCTTGTTCTTACAGCACAGACTAATCCTCCTTTTACACAGCTGCAACTCTCAGATTGGTCAGGAATGTATTCGTTTTTTTCCCGACCTCTTTGAATTTTCTTCTTTCCTGTGGAAGGTGATGACATGTAGTGAGTTGATGGCCCTCTGGTGTTGGCGATTCTGATATACAAGCCAAAAAAGTGACACATACAAAATTTTGTTGAATTACCTTTGATTGCACGATTTATTCTTTGTGGTACTGTTAATGGCACACAATGTTATGATAAATGTTACATGTATTTCTGTCCAAGATCTTGTATTGATGATGGTGAAGAGTTTTCTCCATCACATCCCAAAGACTCTCAATGGGGTTCAGGTCGAGACTCTGTGATGGCCAATCCATGCGTGAAAGTGATATCGCACATGCCCAGTACCACTCTTTAACTCTTTGACTCATGTGAATCCTGGTATTGTCATCTTGGAATTTGTCTGTCATCCAGTATTTTGAGGTTCAGCTGATCTCGTTTTATGGACACATAACACTGCTGCTCCTGGGCCTGACTAACTGAATCAACCCCAGATTATAACACTACACCCACAGGCTTGTAATGTAGATACTATGCATGATGGGTAATCACTTTATCTACCTCTCCTCTCACCCTGATGCACCCATTACTCTGGAAAAGGGTCATTTTAGACCAGGGGTGGGCAATCGTGGTCCTCGAGGGCCGGTATCCTGCAAGTTTTAGATATTTCCCTCTTCCAGGCTTCAGCAGAGGTTGATGCTAGGCTTATCATTTGAATCAAGTGTGTTGGAAGAGGGACACATCTAAAATATGCAGGATACCGGCCCTCGAGGACCAGGATTGCCCACCCCTGATCTAGACTCATCAGACCACATGAACTTTTTCTATTGAAGCACAGCTTCATCTATATGCCCTTTATCAAACTGATGGTTGTTTGAGAAATGAGAAGGTAGTCTTTGCATCAGTTAAGATTAAAGAACTTGTTGCAGATGAAACGTATGAATCACTGCAGTAATTATCCAAAGGAAGGATCTTCCTTGTCTGCTAAGTTACATCCGGAGGGGACTTTTTCTCTGGGCCAAGCAATGTATATTGTGTGAGACATGAGATGAATGAATGAATGTTTCACAAAAAACTGAAAGCTACTGTCCTATCTTACCGACAAACTTTCTTTTTAACAGGCAAAAATATATTTTCAGTTAACAAACATCATGTGTAATTAATGGCACAATTCAATCAGAATCAAAACATTTTATGTCTCTTGCTGTTGACTCTCATTCATAATTTTTTTCTCATAAGGTATATTGTAAGGGTTAAGACTTCATCTTTCCAAGCCCATATTCATTCTCCTGGTTCAAAGAATGCAGAGTGTGATTGGTTTACTTCCTTTTTCCCCTCCAGCCCCTGACAGCAGTAATCACACACATCGATGGCAGCCAGGAGTCCATCTCTTTAAACCACACCTTCAATGAGACGCAGATAGAGTGGTTCAAGGCTGGTTCTGCCCTCAACAGAATGAAGGAGCTGCAGTAATTGGGGAAGAGGAGGGAAGCGGGACCTAGAAGGAACCACGAAAGGGTCTTTCAGTGGGTAAAGAAAGAAGAAACACAGGCCTAGAGAGAAACTTTGCAAAGAGGGAGAAACAATGTGAATGAGAGATGGATGATATTGTGTTTAAGGGCAGATGTGATCAGGCTCTCTTAAACAAAAGGTACACACACATACACACTCCACACAAGGTCGCTGTGCAGATAAAAAGCGCACACCCGCACACACTGTACTTATAATGTACATGCATATGTAGATGCACAGACAGGATTTCTACGAAAGCACTTCTGGTTGGCAGAGTTACACAAATGCACTCCAACACATAACCACCGCCCACTCTGAAGCTTATTGTTACTAGTGTCATCCATGGTGGCAGCAAATGAACTTGCAAGCTTATTTGGTGATTGATTTTACCCTGTAGTGTTTGTAGAGTGTGTTTGTCCAACCTGTTTGTGTGTCTTTATGACATTATAGTAGACAGAAGTATTAACAAAACAGCATTATTCGTGATCGGCACCACTGATTGGTTATTGTACATCATCTTTAAAACTGTATCTATTAATGCACACAGACTGGAAATCAGACAATGAACTGAAGGTAAATAAAGAAAAATGTCATGTCTAAAGTTGGTTGAGCACTGACGAGTTAGCAGCTTCTTACTTTATGATGTCACTCCTTGCAATTCATTATAAGCCACTTAATACATGTACCCTTTTTCCACCAACACAGACCTAGGGCTAGTTTGCAGCTGATGCTAGTGTTAGTTTGAAAATGGTTCAAATTATAAACCTAAGAAATGGCTTTTCCGTTAAACATCTCCGCTTTCCCAACAACACTAGCACCAACTTCAAGCACAGCTGCTTCAGGCTGGAAAGAATAAATTGTTCTACTAGTGATGAGGTCGGTCATGAAAACCCCGTCCCCTGGTCTTGATGTTCTTGGCTTTAGACCAGCAAAATCCTGATGCTTATTTAGAACCAGTTCTCCTGGCCGACAGCTTGTCAATGTCAAACTGTAATGAACTGGTTCTGGATTAGGCCCTAGCTCTGAACTGGTCCTTAAACTAGGCTTGGTGGAAAATGGGTAAGGGGCATCTTCATACTTTAACACATGTACATTCTTTATCTACTCCACTTCACTTTTGTTCTTCATTATACATCCTCTTAAGACTTTGCCTCATTTTCCATCCAAATGGCCCCATAAGATGACCAAATTTTTTTAACTCGCATGAATGTAGTTTTTCTCCACTATCACTTCAAGTACTTTTTTTTTTTTTTTTCTGCAGGGTTTTCTATTGAGATTACTGACTTGAACAGATGTCTCCCAGTGTGGTTGATTGGATGCACACTGTAATGAAACTACCAGGGTTACTTATTATTTACTGTAAGCAGTATCAGTGAAATGCCATCAGTCATGGTGCAGCTGCAGCCCACCCTGCTCTCAATCCATCCAAGATGTTATGATATCATTCTGCTGTTGTTGCACTTCTCATATTGTGCCTGCTGAGACTGTAGTTGACTCTGGTACTTTTGTCTGTTTGTTATTTTCCTAACGCTCTTCCCTTCCTCACACCATGCTCTTTTTTTATTTACACTAAAAAACTACATGGTGTGAAAACTGCCCTGTGGGGTTACCTGTCTCACCGTGCCACTGTTGTGTTTGCATTAGCTTTGCCATTCTTTCCTTTCATCTGTGTTTTTTTTTCTTTGTGTGTATGTCATGCACGATGGGTTTATCAGGTTAACATCTGTACATGTTTTGCATTGTTCTGTCCTTCTTTGCTACTCTTGCTTCTCTTTTGGCTTTCACCAGGCTTGCTCATGCAATCCAAACTGCAACCTGATATGTTTTTTTAAAATAGCCTGATCAGGTTTATGCTGCGAGGCTGTAAAAGTGCTCTGGGATAGGATTTAATGTAAATGCATGAGGTAAATAGGCATACAGATGTTGGCCCAATTTTTTTCATGTTCTTGTTGATCATATGTCATGTCCATCCCAGTTAAAACTACAGGAATCAAGCTGTACAGATCTGTTGATGTTCCCGTTTGTTTGAATGTCATGTTAACATAGTTTTTTCTCTGTGTTTTTGTCCCAGCCCCCCCCCCCCCCTTCCCTTCATATATCCCCTCACATTTGTCTGTAGCTGTTGTTGTGTGAAATTGCCTGGTGCAGTTGTAATGGAAGGCAAGTCGTGTTTGTGTTTTTCACTCAGGTTGAGGTTTGGGTCCTCCATAGCATGGGAAAGCCTGCTGTGTTCTTACATGAAACTAACGCACAATCTAGTGTCCAGGCACCTGTACACTAGCACTCTGTAGGCATAGGAAAGTAACTGTGAGTCTGCTTTATTGTGCTTCATCTTTTCACTTCAGCTTCCATCTATGTTGTGTGACATTTTAGAACTGACATACAACTTATTGATATGTGAGTTTTTAGATAGTAGAAAGGCCATAAATAGTATAAATCAGAGTCTTGCCACTGAAACTGTATGTTTATTTATTTTTGTGGGCTTTGGGATGTTTGAAGTCATTGCTGCTCCATTTTCTGTGGCCGCACCACTGGTCCTGTGAATCCTTCAACTTCATTCTGCTGTTGATATACCAACACTTTGAATTAATATTTAAAGTCCCTGAAGTTGATCCCTGTAAGCTTAAAAGTCCAAACTTGTGTGTAAATGATGTGATATAAAGCTTTACTTTGTATAGGGTTGTGTACATAAGAAACAAAGGAAATTATAGATCTGTATAAACAAAGAGGCAAACAAGAGGCATGTTGAGTGGTGCCTGTTCAGAAGAAAAAATGGTTTGTGACCTTTTTATAAATGTGATGTTCCTGTAGTACAATATGGGTTCCCCTCTGTGTCTTAAATAATAAAATAATCACGTAATAAAAGTAGATAATGGTTTCACAAACTCTGGACTTAAAGTTAAATTAAAGCACAGATTTAATGGTTGGTTCCTGTTGGATTTTGACCTTGAAAATGTTTATTTTAAGAAAAAAGACTAAATGTTTTTGTTTTTGGTCCTTTTAAAATTATTTTAGATGCATACATGATTTACTTTTTGGATAAAGAGTAAATTATTATTCCTTTATTGATAAATAAATAAATAAACTGCAACAAATATAGTAATATATATATATTGTCCTTATTCACTTCATCACTTTCATTAAACTTTCCTCATCAGTTTATCTGCCAAAGATGCCTAATGAAAGTACTGGTGTGTGAACAATGGGTATCCATGAGATGCATTTGAAAATGGGGTTTTCATGTCCATAGTCCTTTCATTGTTATGCAGGGTGTTGTCTCCTTCATCGGTGTCAGTAAATTGTCTTCAAATATATGAATTAATTTTGATTATTCTCTTTCCTCTGTCTGTACTTTTCACACAGCCACTTTACTTTGATGTAACAGGAAATAATTTTGTTCACTAGTTCAGGTCTTTGAAATGTAAAAGCATTACTCATGAAATGACAAATCAAACATTTTCCTTTGAAAGCATTGTGTGGTGGCATGCCCATTGTGTAGTTTTGTACTCAGGTTCACTCGGTTTGATCAGGCTTCGTCTGATGTGTTTGGAGTAGTTCAACAAGCTTCATTTGCTCAGATGCAGCAAATCAAAGTGAAATGCTAACATGTTTTTCGTAGTGATGATTCACTTCACACTCCTGGTTTAATGTTATACTTGATTTTGGCAGAAGCAAATGGTTTAAAATGCTTGCAGTTTTGTAGCTCGAATTATTTAAAATATGTTAACATTTACATTTAAATGGTATATTAATAAAGACTCATTTCTGAAGTGGACTGTTCGTGTTTTTATTGGTTCAATGAAGTCGATATGTTCAGTGTTGGCTGTTGCTTTCAAGAGCTTCTGGTTCTGTTACTAACTCTACTTATGTACTGCATATCGTATAATCAGAGATCGAAGATCTGCTCAGATCCTCTACTGAAGTATTAATACTGCAATTTAGAAATACTTAAGTGAAATACTTGCATGTACATGTGTTTGTTAGTGATATTAGTCTGAATTTAAAAGTTCGATTGCAAAGGTTTTTTGTTTTGTTTTTTTAGTAAAATGTTCTGTAAAGTACTAAAAGTAAACATGCAGTGTGGCTTGTTTGATTCGGTTTATATCATTGTCAGATATTGTTTTGTGAGAACACCTTAAAGCTATGGTTGTTGCATACTATTAGTAGAAGTTCTGCATCATATCAGATAAAGATTTAACTTTTTATTTTAAAGTAACTCAGTATGAAATAGCTTTTGTAGTTTACACCGAAAATTACAAATGCAGAGTTGCATAGTACTATAGTCAAATTGTAGACTTGTATTTTTCTGCTCTTTTTAATCCGTTACTATTTTTTAAATATTTATAGCTGTCGTGGTTTTTCATTTGGTTCTAGATGGTTTTCTGTACCTACTGTATGTCTATGAAGTGTGCCTACACTGCTATATTAAATGTGCACTGTCCCTTTAAGTGTTGCGACATGTCGTAAACCACATTGTCGCAAACGTTCACGCGGCTACAACACGTTAGTTCAGCCTCATAATTGACCCATTCTTTAAGCTTATTCAGCATTGTTTATTAAAAAGCCGCTAATGTTTTTGGGCCCTTGAAAAGGTCTTCTGCAGGAGATGTCCTGATAAAACGGTGTGTGGTCTGACGACAGGCTCAGCTCGGTTGTTGGATATTGTTGTTGCTGCATCATGTTTGTGCTGGTGGAGATGGTGGATACTGTGAGGATCCCTCCGTGGAACTTCCAGAGAAGACTCAACGAGGCCATAGCAGAGGAACTAAACAAGAAGTTGGCTAATAAAGTGAGTGTGTCTGTCCCAGTCAGTGTCCTCATTAAGACAATAAAAAAATAAGCTAACAAAACCCCTTAGACTGGACAACTGATCATGTCCAAAAATAAATCAGTATACGTTATACATTTTTGTGACGCAGCAGGGAAACACTCAGAAGAACCTAAACAAATGTTCTAACCCTTTAAAAGTACCTGTGACTTAGTCTTTATTTTAGTACTTTATTAAACGTAAACGTCATCAACAAAATATACTTCAGCAAAGTATTTCCTGTTATGTGTTATATAGGTTTTACTTCCTATGATCGCAGCAGTAATGTGTATGATGCATTTTACTGTTGAATAGGATGAAAGTCGAGCTCATTTGACATTCGTCATGTACTGTTAGTAGTTTAATCAGTAATGCTTTTTATTCTGTCAGATAATCGTTTCTACAAACTGCAGAAAAACAGCTTTTCATGATGTCAAAATAAGGCCTGATTTCATCTTGCTATTAATACTGCATAAGTATTTTCTACCTAATACAGAGTTTATTTAACAATTTATTTAGAGTAAGAGAATTGTCTCATCCCCTAACGGAACCCTTCATCCTAAATGTTATAAATCAGTACATTTGCAGGTATATGTTTCACTGACAGAAACAGTATGACTATGTGTATAAGTAAAACACAAACATTTACACAATTTTATTGTTTGATTATATAGTAGTGTAGAAAAGCCAATTCGTTCGCTCGATTTCCATAGCTGATTACTCTATAGATGCTTCATTGACTTGATTCTGCTCATATGTTATCCATATACAAGGTGTCCACAAAGTCTCTTTACAATTTAAGAAAAAAGTATTACCAAAGCAACTGATGACATATGCTCTACGAGTGGTAGATATTAATCTCCTGGATTTCTTTCTATGGGGTTATGTTAAAGATATTGTGTATTGGAACAAAAATACAGGACATCAGTGACCTGAAGTAAAAAAATCAAGCAAAACATCACTGATGTCATTGACACCATTGGTGAGACTACGCTTCAGCCAACATGGCAAGAAACTAGTACCACTTTGATGTGCTTTGTGCAACTAATGGTGCCCCCACAGAGGTGTATTAAATGAGGCAAAATAATAATAATAATAATTTAGTAATAATTCCTACAGATTTGTCTTGTCATGTGCTTTAGTAAATAAATGTGTTAAATTGTAAAGAGACTTTATGGACATCCTGTATTATCTATGAGAAAGAAGAGTGTTTTGAACAGAAGAAAGTGTGCAAAATGTTGGAGAGTGAGACTTTTGATGACTTTATTTCTACAAAGTATTGTGTTATTGTGATAATAAAATTTTTAAAAATAACATGTTCATACAAAGAATGGTTTTTGATCGAAATTGTACATTATACAATTTCCCCGTTAGCTTCCTCTGTATTTTTTAGGCACCAAAAATTGTTTACCAACCTATTGTTGTTGTTGTTGTTGTTATTATTACAACATATTGACAGTGAACAGTGTAATAAATGCAGTGACACCATGGCGAAATGATTAAAGCTATCCTAATATATGTGGCTGTGTTCTGAAGCTTATTTTTATAGTGAGTGAGTACATTTTTGTGTTTATATGTGGCAAACTGGTCAAATTAATTAAACTTCTGTTGTACAATTCTGGACAACTGTAATTTCAGCATTGTTTACACTTTTTAACCTGCTCTCAACTCCTCAGGTGGTCTATAATGTTGGCCTGTGCATCTGTTTATACGACATCACCAAACTGGAGGATTCCTACATATTCCCAGGAGATGGAGCTTCACACACTAAAGGTAAGTGGATGAGATAACTCTAATTTCTCTCATACGCCTTCTTGTGGTCTTAGAAGGTGTATCACACTCCTCTGTGTTGACTTACTGCTATTTCTCCTTTTTGTCTCTGGTAGTACATTTCAGATACGTTGTTTTTCACCCTTTCCTGGATGAGATCCTAGTCGGCAAGATCAAGTACTGCAGTCAAGAGGGAGTTCACGGTAACACTGTCTTGGCCATTTTAAAGTGTTATAAATGCATCTTTGTGTTTCTTCTCAATTTCTCAATTTCATAAGACAAATATAAGAAAGTAATAGAGATATACAGTATGACTAAAGCCTCATGTGATATTCGCAATTACAAATGGAAAAAGTAGAAACAAAATAAACATAGGCTTAAAATATGACTCATCTTTGTAGACCGATATGATTCTTGCACTGGTCTTTTTCAGAAGAAATATACATATATAGTTCATACACACACTGTAAACGCATAGATATGCAGTTCTAATATACACTACTTGATCAAAAAAGTCCCAACCTAGATTTAGTTCAGCAAAGAGTTCAAGTCCTTCCATTGAATAATTACTGCAGTAATTAATATGTTTCCGCTGCAATAAGTTCTTGAACCCTGACTGATGGAATCAGTAGCTTCTCATTTCTTAAACAACCGTGCCAGAGGACAAATCCAACAGTCATGGAAAAGATGTTAAACTGTTAAAAAAAAAAAGTTTGTATTATTGGCCCACATCAAGCAAAGAAAACAACTAAAGAGATTATTGAAACTCCTATAACTGTGTTCAAACCAACCTTTACAGCCACTCATATTGAAATGATTGAAAGGTCAATGCATACCACAATAAAAGCTAAAGACGATTTAACAAAATAAAATGACTGGGATATTTTTTTGGTCAGGATGTGTAAATAGACACTATTTTTCTTATTTCAAACTAAAGTCTCATCATCCTGTTCTTTTTTAAATTCTCCTATCTCCTCTGGTTGCTGGTTAATTTTTAGACAATCTGATTACATGTGCAGATCGATGATGCATGGTGCAGCCACTAAAAAAATGTGGAGGTAGATTGAGAGAAGAATGGAGATAGTGATCTTTGTATCACACTGACTTTCAGGCCTATGTAAATGTTTTACAGAACTTCTCAGGTATCAAGAGTGATGGTGTTATACTAAAGTAATTATCAGACCTATTGCTGATGCTTCTATGTGTGATGTGCACTGATTTAAGACGTCACTACCCTTAGCTTGTAAACACCGAAATCAACGACAAGGCTGTAGAAACTGTAGAGCAGGGGTGGCCAACCCTGGTCCTCGAGAGCCACAACCCTGCACGTTTTAGATGTGTCCCTCTTCCAACACACCTGA
>JAQQZY010000028.1:7696313-7713824 GCA_030068375.1 Ostorhinchus rueppellii | reverse complement strand
GTGTCAAGGAGTCTGTGCCTTCACCAGGGAAGTCTCACATGTCCCAGGAATGGGTGGACCAAAGACCAAGTTCACAGTATTATTATAATTTTTTTTTTTTTAGGAATTTTTTGTTCTCAAATTCCTAATGTTTAAGTAATTTTGGAACATTTTTTTAGGGTCCTCCCATGACATTTTTTGTTTATTTTGTTAGACAAACATAGTTGAAAATAAAAGAAAAGCACTCTAATTTGTCATATGTTGTCATACTTTGATCTTTTTGTTGGGTATATTATGTCGGGTAAGAATCACCTGGATATAGTGATGGTGTTACTTTTTATAGTGAAAGTGTTCTAGGGTTAAATAATTAAAAAAAAAAATTCAAGTCATTTAAAATGATTTTAAATGCATTTATGAAACTAAAAAAGCACTCGGATAGCGCAGACCTCCGCCACGTAGTGTTTGTACTTTCCTCCACTAGATGGCGCTGAATGACCTCGTAGGCAGCTCAGTGCCGTCATACCCTATCTTCCAATGATAAAGAAACCTTTAAAAAATACCTGG
The DNA here is from genome assembly GCA_030068375.1 of Ostorhinchus rueppellii. Taxonomy (NCBI): domain Eukaryota; kingdom Metazoa; phylum Chordata; class Actinopteri; order Kurtiformes; family Apogonidae; genus Ostorhinchus; species Ostorhinchus rueppellii. Next base: position 7,713,281 of record JAQQZY010000028.1, on the reverse strand, counting down.
ATCCAGACAGTGATCCGGATCACCACCAAAATTTAATCACTTGTTCCTCATCCCATTTGTAACAATTCCTGAAAATTTCATCCAAATCTGTTCAGAACTTTTCAAGTTATTTTGAACACAAACAGACAGACAAACAGAGAAACACCAGCAAAAAGTAATGATTCATACCATATCCACATTGGGTGTCTACAGCTCAGCAGGTAGAGCAGATTGTCCAATAATCAGAGTGTTGGCAGTTCAAATCCTGCTCTTCCAGTTGTGGGCCGTTGGGTCTTCACCTACCTTGCCTCTTGTGTCATTCACACTGGTGATGTGAATGGTAGCCATTGTGCCATCAGTCTGCCCCAGATGTAGCTTAGAAGTGGTCCACTCCCATCAGATTTCTCCTTTCAAATGTCACTTCATTTTAGTCATAGAAAAGCACATCACATTTTTACATGAAATTTAAGCCTGAGCTAAACCTTTTTGGAATCAGAGTTTCTGGTTTGAATAGATGTTCAGTGACCCCCCCCATCAGGTCTAAAGCTATTTGATAGCTCCTTGATCCTACTTCTGTCTATCCCTGTGGTCCCTCTCCTCACAGCAAGTCTTCCTGATATACTTGAAGCGACAGCGTTGACCTGGATATCCGCTGAGCCTTTGTCACACATTGAGGCATTCCTCTTCAAGCAGACGGTGTCGGCAGCTCACCAGCAACCCTGCAACTCAAGGAGTGGCTGCAGCATCCGTCTGAGAAGAAGATTAAAGTCACTTTGTCCACGCTACCCTCACCTGTTGTCCTCAACACATCTAATATGGCAGACCCCAGCCTCACGTCGCCTTCTGAGACCCCCCTGCGCTCCCCAAACGCCTCACTGACGCTCTCCTTCCCCTTCCTGAGAGAGGGGAGTCGTGTGTGGAAGGAAGGAGCAGAGGAGCCTCTGCCCCGGGATCTGCCCAGTCCACTGCCAACCAAACGCACCCGTACCTACTCAGCGTAAGTAGACCAGAACTGAAATGATTAGAGACAATGTTAAATGTGTGTCTTCTTTCACCGTGTAATCACATCTGACATGTTGCTCTATCATGTCTGGTTTACAGACTGTGGCTTTTCATGGAGAAATGTTAAATACTGTTGAGTACTGTTTACACTGTGTTACACTGTGAGTCAGCAGATTAGTGCTCTCATCTCTGCTGCTGTTATGTTGTGACATTATGAGACAGTGTGGAGGCGTTGATTTGTTCATTTTCCTTCCTCCGCTCCTTTGTGAATCCTCTTTCCTTTCACTTCCCTCTTCCTCTGTCTCTTCAAACTTCTATATAGCTGCTATGATAATAACTCACTCATAAGTCACATTGAGTGTCCTTAAACTACTGTCTCTTTGTCTGCAGGACAGTACGTGCTCACTCAGGTCCAGTGTTCAAGGGTGTGTGTAAAAACTTCTCCAGGTCACAGGGTCACGGTTTCATCCGGCCCTCCCACGGCGGTGATGACATCTTTGTTCACATCTCAGAGTGAGTGTTGATAACATTAAGCACTATTTCTCACCTGCAAATGCTGTTGTTACACATAGTGAAACAAACTTACTGGAAATCTGCAGTGTCAACTAATGCAGCTGCAGAAACTCAGCAAACAACACTGTGTGCGCATGGTTTGTTCTGAGAGAACTGGAAGGAAGGAAGGAAGCTGTTTTAACTCTCCTAGGACATTGTGACACCTGCAATAAGTGAAAAGAGCACCAGCTTCTCTTGGTTTTATCGTATTCAGGTCAAACAGTACTACAGCCTCAGCAAAAGTAAATTCTCAAAACAGATTATAGAGGATCATCTATTTATCTAGTAGACAAACATTTGCATCATGGAAAAAAGTGTGACATTTATCCAATAGTTATGTTTCCTCAAATGCTCAGTGCTTCACCAGATATCTGTCTAATGTGAAACAGCTTTATTTTTTTAATGAGTTAGAGGAAAGAATCTCACTGTCATGTCTGTTTTTAAAGGGTTATTTCAGTTTTTTAGCTACATATCCATGGTCAGTGTATTATATTGACTAAATGCTGTTTGGCAGAACTGGGTTCATGCCAGAAACTGAAAGCCAGGTTACACCCATCTATAGATGCTTTTAATAGTCATTATGCTCATGATAATGGTGCAGTATGTGTTATAGGAGAGATTTAGGATTTCGATCTAATTTCTACTTATGGTGCTGCCCCTGTGACCTGGACTTGGAAAACAGAAGAAGAAGGATGAATGATCTAATTCCTGGAACTGAACACAATATTCATAATCATGTTTCCATTAGAATATATTCAAGAAAAAATTAAGTTCAAATTTCTTTCTGTTACTTCAGAGTGAGCTGTTTATTTATTTTAGAGAGGGAGTGGTTTATCCATTGTTTCGCAACTTTATAATGTATTGACTGTTCTTTTTTGTTTTTTTAAGTGATTTTTTTTTATTTGACATGCACACATAAACTCAGACCCAATAAACACTGAGGAGATGTATAATATACAATTACATTTGCTTCACATTAATCATAGGTCTTTTCTAATTTTGTTATGGACTAGATCTTTGTAAATAGCAACCAGTGTCTTATGTCTTACAAAATAATTCTCATAGTCCATTCCTCACTTTCTCTACCTGTCAACATTAGCTTAATTAATTTCTATGTGAGAAAAATGTAAATCTTGAATATTGTTTGTCTCACCAGGGCTGTGGGTAAGGCGGGTTACAGTGGTCTTCTTCTTGGTGTTGATATGTTTTACTATCTTCCGTGCTAATAAACACCAAACGACAGGACAGTTTTAGCTAGCTTTATTGACAGCAGCTCAGGACAACAGGTACTGCTCGCGCTCTCACACACACTTGTGTCACGCCAAAACAGGTCGTATCATAAACAATAGGCAGGAACCAAAATGTTAAGAAAAGCAAGAAGAAATATAATAAAAGAATATATAATGTAAATTGACTAAAAATAATTAATGAAATAATATGTGAATTACAATATAAACAAATATCAAAATAATAAACAAAAACTAATAATTCGGAAATAAAATAATATTCAAATTAAATGTTACAAAAACACAAACAAAAAAAGTGGTGAAGTGACTAGAGTTCTTGCATTGCCTGTATTAATAATTATCTTTTCGTGGATAAGTCTGTTTTTAGCTGTAGTCTTGCTGTGATTTTCTCAATGATAAACACATTTTTTACCCTGTCTGTCCACTGCATTATGTTGGGAGGCTGTGGTTTTAATCAGGAATCTGTTATCATCTTTTTCACTGTCAGAAGCAGGAATTTTTTAGTATTATTGCCTCCAACACGGATGTTATGTTTTTATGTTTTATCTATTTATCTGTTTGTGTTCAAATAACTTGAAAAGTTTTGAACGGATTTGGATGAAAGTTTCAGGAATTGTTACAAATGGGACGAGGAACAAGTGATTACAAATTTGGTGGTGATCTGGATCACCGTCTGGATCCAGGAATTTTTTTAATGTTTCTTTATCACTGGGAGATAGGGCATGATGGCACTGAGTTGCCTGTGAGGTCATTCAGCGTCATCTAGTGGATGAAAGTACAAACACTACCTTGGAGGAGGTCTGCGCTCTCCAAGTGCTTTTCTAGTTTTTTCTACTTTATAGCTAGTGTCATTCAACATTACGGTGCATTATATCACCTCCTATGTGTTTGAGTGTGGACCAGAGTTAAAACCCTCTTGTAAAACCCTGAAAGAACAAGGGACTTCCATATTTTTGTGGCCACTGGAGGAGAGGGTGAGGGGGGTTGTGGTTGGTTGGTTGAAAACAACACAAAGAATCTTTAAAATTTACTTACATGATGTTTAAACAACATGACTGTTGCTAATAGTACTGTTACCACATTATGTTGATATAATTATAGCTATCTTGTGCAGTTATGATTTGTATTATTTTACTTGCTCTGTGCCCTACATTCTAACTAATTCAGTCCTTTTTAATAGTTTAATTTTCAAAGACCTAAACCATTGCCTATGACTGATACTATTATTATTGTAATTATTTGTAAATAATTTCAGTAAAGTGCTGTTTCCCAGCTTGTCACTGACACTGGATGTGTCTTATTTGGACAATCAGTCTTTGTTGTGAACATGGCAACACCATAATTTTCTGCAACATTGATTCACCAGTAAAACCCATGTAGTTTGGCAAATGTCAGTGGTTGTAGACACTTCTTTTTCTTGTCTGATGAAATATTTTGCAGAAAAAGTCAGTGTCTTTTGTTTTATCTGCTCTGATATAATAACCTTGGAATTAAGTCAGCTTTTTGAACATCTGCACAATATACAGGTAAAATACTTGCTGCTCACTGAAAAATGCACAACTGCAAAGTTAATATATAATTGATATAACTGATGGTAATAAATCACTTAAGAAAGGTTAAAAGTAGAAAAAAAAATCAAGTGGAAGTTGCCACAAAAATAGTTGTAGGTCTTGATGGGTTAAATATCTTTAAGCAGGTGGTTTGTCTTTGGTGAACTGACTTGTTCTCTAAACCATGTTCCCAAGGCATGCATTTGTCGCAGTATATGACATGTTCAGTTTGTGGACAAATAACACAATTTATAAATTTCTAAATTTTTTGACTTTTGAAGTGCTGGAGGGCAGTAAGGTGGTGCAGGTGGATAACACTGTCACCTAACAGCAAGGAGGTCCTGGGTTCGATTCTAGCACCAGGGACCTTTCTATGTGGAGTTTGCATATTACCCGTGTGGTTTCTCTCTGGGTACTCTGAATTCTTTCCATCATACAAAGACATGTGTTAATTGGTTAAGCTAAATTGCCCATAGATTTGAATATGAGAGTGATTGGTTGTTTTCTATATGTCAGTCCTGTGATGAACTAGCAACATGTCCAGGATGTACCCTGCTTTTGCATATAGGTAACTGGGATAGGTTCAACCTTCTCAAGGATAAAATGGTTCAGAAGAAGACTGACTGACTAAAGTGCCTGAACTATTGTTTTTAACGTTGTAGTCATCTAGGCGAGCTGATTTCCTTTTCTGTAAAATGACAGAAAAAAAATGGTGTTACTTTAGGTTTGTGCCTAATATGTAGATTATAATTCCTGTATTCACATATCTAATACACTTTTAAAAGCCAACAACAGGATAACATCAAACAAAAGTCATCATATTCCCTCATCATCATCATCATCTTACTCTGTTCCAGCATTGAAGGCGAGTACGTCCCAGTGGAGGGAGATGAGGTCACGTACAAAGTGTGCCGTGTCCCACCCAAGAACTTGAAGGTGCAGGCAGTGGAAGTGAAGATCATACATCTTAACCCAGGGACGAAACACGAGACCTGGTCCGGGCAGATCATCAGCTCATAGGTCTGAGCTTCGGAGGGTCACCCTGGGCTGGGGGTGGGGGGTGGGGTGGATGAACCATGGGGACTGATAACTTTCATTGTGAGCTCAAATCCTTTAAAAGCATGTTTTCCTGCACAACAAGATTTTCAGTGTGTGTCCACATATACAGATTAAAAATGACAACACTGATCATTTTGTGTACATGTGAAACTGGCCTTTTATTGATTGTGAGTGAAAAATCTAATTAGTTTTACTAATTTCTATTTCAACAGCAATAATACAAGTTCGATTTGAGTGTAAAGAGACCAGCGCAGTCAGACTATTGAACCAGAGAGAGTCTAAGGGTCTAATATTTCATGGTGATCAGCTGTGTAAAGAACAAATTGTTAGGAAAATGTAAACATTGCTGTGGTGCAGAACTGTAGCTGAGACATGACTGCTGATAGAAAAAGATTGACATAAGACAAAAGGCTGAATTCAGTTTTACTTCTACATCTTTGCAGCTGTTCTGCACTTGTTTACTTCTCCAGAATTTCCAGGATCACATGCTGAGTGCAAGCAGCGGTCAGATGACTTATCTTCTTATCTTTTTTTTTTTTTTTTTACATTAAGTGTAGACTTTGGGGAAAAACATTTTGAATTCAGCAAGAAAGATACAGGATGTAAAAGAAAGTAGTTATGGTGATGAAGATGGGGAGTATTTGAGGTGATTATAGAATTGTCATACTGCTATAGTTGTATGCTACAAAGTCAGATCTCATGACCTACTTTTAGGTTTAAAGCCACCAGTTTTGAAACATCACTTAAAATGGTAAAGAAAGAGGAAGTTTTATTTTGAAAATGGAGAAGGGAATGTTCTGAAGATTAGGAAGAACAGGTTAGAAACTCAGAAGTGAATCTATGTTGAAGTGTGAAGGCTGAAGCAGACAGACAGCAGACACAGTAAATCAAGCATGGACACAAAAAAACAAAAAACAGAAAAAAAGTGAAATTCATCTCATTGTATCGTCTTGATTGTGGTTATTTATTTGTTATTTATTTGATGATTTCTTTAGATTTGTGTGTGTTCTTTGATTCCAAGCTCTATATTCTGAATACAGTCAAGACTTGCACTTAAAGATTTTAAACATCTGCAATGACAACTGTTACTGTGCTGCAGAGGTTTAACTCAGTTAGCAGACATTGTTGGAAAACTGTTGATTTAAATTGTCTGGAGCTATGGGAAGAAAATCTAAACCTCATTTTCTATTATTACAAAATCACTGTATATGTTTGTGATTTATTGAGAAAATCAAAGTGAACTATACGATCTCATAGTTTGTGCCATTGAGACCATGGTTATCCAGGTTATGCTCAGTTATAAACTGTACTGTATGTCTTTTTTATATTTTATCCTTTCCATAGAATGCCTGTCTTATTTCATCTCTATGTATCACTGCCCATCTCTGTTAATTGTAAGTTTTTTTTCATTTCTGCCACATCAGATTTAGCACTTTGTTTTCTGGACAAGCCACTGTGGTGGTGATTTCCCATGATTACTTAAACAAAGCCTTGAAGGAACATTAAAGCATTTTATGATTCACACATCTGAAAGAGAGTTTATTTACTTGTACAGTGTGAAGAATTGAGAGTTTGTTCTTTTAAAGTGTCTCAGTATAAGATCTTGAATTCTAACAAACACAAATGATTGTTTTTCAGTTTGAAGCTGCATGTTTGAAGATTTCTGGCGACTCCTAGTGGTACGACAAGAAAAGACACTAGCACTTACCTGTGTTCACACTCATGCAGAGAACCTGCTAAATCTGAGTGTGTTTGACAGTGACTTACAGCCTCACATATCCTTTGCTTCAAATCTAAAAAGGGTATTTATAAAATTAAAGCATACTTCAGTCCAAAATGAAAAGAAACACAGCCACAAGTAAAGGTCAGTAATATGATATCAAAAGCTTTATTACAATGAATGGAAACAAAATATAACTTTTTAATCATCCAAGACTGAAAAACATGACCATGTGAAATTACACACATGACACACTCACTGTAAATTCTCTCTCCCAGAAATTCACATGAATTGTGCAACCTCAGAGTTTGGAGGAGTGTTTCCAGTCAGACATGAGATTGCAGCCACGTTTTTTGTTTTAGTTTTTCTTTTTGCAGAACTATAGTCTGTGAAGCAGGCATTTTTTCCAAAATAATGAAAAGGTACAAGAACCAACATGGTTGACATATTTTTAAAAATGATTTTACAAACATATACATGATTTTAAAAAGCTCAGCATTGTAGAGTCAAGTAATGAGCATTTACACATTAGCGAGTATACACAGAATGCAGGCTTTACAACAGATAGTGTGACTAACTGTTAACTTTGTAAAGTGACTTGGCCACAGTAGCTTAATCCACTGGTTAAAATTATTTTATTGTGCAAGAGATGGAGATGGATGTATTTTAGATGTAATTAAAAAAATTCCCTTTCTTTTTAAAATTTTTACATTAAAAGGGACTTAAGCATAAACAAGCAGAGCAAGCAAGAGTTTTCTTTCATTTCCACCAGTGTAATGAACTTAAAACAGACATTACACATTCACGAAATCACACAATAAAACCATCAGTAAATTTCATCCATCTCAGAGTGTGATAAAAACATTACAATACTTGGAATGATTCATTATGCTTTAATGCTTCATTCATCCCAATCTCAAAATGGACTCCTGAAAACAAGCAACAGCTTGTTTTTTTTTTTTTTTTACCTTAAATATTACTATAAATTCAAATAAAGTAATTCATGAATGAATAAATTACTCTCTCTCACTCATCTCCTTCAGCAGTCTTCACAAAAAATTACGTTAACATTAGTGCAAAACAAAAGCATTTAAATCTCTTAATATAATGGAGGATCTTTAATAATCCCTCAAGTTTCCTCAAAATTATCATTTTTTTGGCAAACAAATCTTGTGTTCAAGAGTTTTTTGAACACAGATCATGTAATGCCTTGTCACTTATTGTCCCTTTTCATAAAAAAAAAAAAAAAGCAGTGGGTTTTACTTTAGAAATATCTTATCACCCTGCTGCTGTCCATTCCTATTTAGAGTGACCGCATTTATACATCAGTAGTAGTACCTTTCAATAGTTCGCTGAAAGCATAGGCTCGTGGTGCAGGTTGTCGTACCAACAGTGACCCATGTGACGGAGTCTGAGGTTAAAGGGACTTGGTATAGGAGTGAATCTGCAACATCAGGACTCAGGTGGTGGAGCATCAAAGAAGAGCTCTCGGCAGAGTCTTGCTGTGTCTTCTGGAGAATATACCGTGAAACCAATCGTCCGAGGGTCATTGAAAATTTCATAGTCGTTTCCTCCCTACACAGAAAATCACCCAAATTATAAACTGGTAGACAGGACAGAATTGTCCTTCTGTTCTTGTGAGCAATAAAAATTTAAATATGAAGAAGTTTTTCACTTCTTATTAACTCTGACTTCTGACCTTTAACCCCTTGGCTTATGCAAACAGACAGTGGTACCATCTTTGTCGCTCAATGTCAACTTCTGACTTAAATCTGCAGCCAGGTTATAAAACCTGTTGTAGAGCCTTTCCAGAACCTACAGGCTGAATCATTTCTATGGGTTTTGGAATAAGATACTTAATATATTGTCGCATATGGGTTTAATATTTAGCTGTTCACAAAGGGGCATATAGTTTAAAAAATGTAAAACTATGTCAACATAATAGGCTCAAAGGTAGCACACACCAAACAAACTTACATCTGATGTCTCATTGCCAAAGAAGTAGATGGCGTCCAGGCCCTCGCTCTCCAGCAGCTCCAGACACAGTCTCTTGTCCCAACCCTCAGGAAAAATGTCAAAGCTGATGAGACCGCCTAGAACAACAGGACAAGGAATTATCAACAATATTACAGTAGCTCGAGATAAAACACCTCTTCTAACAACTGATGATGAGATATTTTTAGCACATTTTAACTTTTGGTTTGATTTCTAACGTCATGTACACTATTTTATATGTTAAATGGCAGGTATCTTCAGTGAAAAACAATTTGATAAACCCTCCAGTTGGCCACCTGTCTAACACAAAATGATACAAACATAATGTTAGCAACTAGCTAGTGGACATACTGAGGGATTAGTAAATGAAGAGTCATATATTTCCCTCAAGAATTAGCAACAAACAAAAGAAAGCAACAAATACTGGGAATATAACTATAATAAATATGCTAATGTTACTTAGGTTCTGCTAAACTTGTAAATGGAACTAGATATTAGCATGTCCATGTGTTTAGTGCTAGCAGTCAGAATGAAGCAGATTTACATTTTTCCCTCAATTGAGGAAGAAAATTAATTCTGTTTTCATTCTGCAGGTATTGCAGAGGAGAAAACACAACACGAAATACTTTCATTTTCACAAGCCCCTACAATAACTTTACTCTTTCAACTAAATAGTGTTTTGTACATTTCTAATCGAGGGTTTACTAGACTTTGTAAACAGGTGTTTCAGATGGCAATCAGCTAAATAATCATCACTAGTGCTGGGTGACAGTACCAAAAAAGGAGATTTTTTTAGGGTCAGGATAAGAAAAAATCTTTACCTGTTTGAGCTGGATGTTTTTACCATAAAACGTCTTTAAACATTGTATGCAAAAAAATCAGAAACAACATAAAAGCAGTACTTACAAAGGTGCCAAAAAAATAAGGTAAAGCACCACTGGTTGAAAAAGACTGTCGCAACAGATTCATGAATAATACATTAATAATACAAACATAACAGACTGGATCTCAAAATTTTGTTGAGCAACAAATGTCTCAAGAGAAAGCACTGATATTATTTTTTCACAATTTCAAAGCAAAAACTTGAATTCACAAAAATGCATTCACTCAACATACTGTCCAGTCCTACTTTTTGATATGTGATGTGTTATTTTTTAATAGGACTTGACAGGATGGCTCAAGTAGAACATGAGGTACTGATCATTTTCAGGTATGTGTCCTATGGATGACGGGCATTGTGCTGCTGACCCTCAGGGAGACACATTATCTAGTCACACATTTTAGGTACAGCACTTCTATATAATCTCTAGCTTTGTGATTGCTCCTGGATATGGGTAGACTGTGTGGGGGTAGGACAGAACAATATGTTTCACCTCTCCTTTACAGTACTATCAGTACAACCTGACACCTTCTGTATTCTGACGAGAAGGCAAAATTAAAAGGGTATCAAGCTCAAATCACCTACTGCTCTTACCTGAGTCACCCCTCACCCCATCCCCCTTCCAAGCATGAAAAAGAAACTACAGTGGTGGCTGCATATGTGAAAAATGACTAATTCCCTCTGTGAAAGCCTGGGTTTGTGCTTGTGCTACTGTAGCATGGCAGATTCTGTGGAAGACGCCCTGCTTCCTCTGTAGATAACGGTTCATTCTCAGGTACCACAAACACAATCATTCTTATTTTCCGGTAATTTTACAACGTCACCAAAAATGTTACATATCATCTCCACAAACACATCCTTCTATTGCACCCTTACGAGAAAACTGTTATGACTAAAAGAATGAAGTTGCAATTAAGGCCATCTAAAACATTCCAGCTGTGGTTGTTTTCTTCCGTTAAAGAAGAAATATTTTGGCTTCAGTCAAATGACCACAATGATCTGTGAACTGTGAAATGTGGCTGAAAGGCTCAGAGCAAATGCTCCCTCAACCTGTTCCTGCTTCCTTTTCCAACCATCAATTATCCTTAGTACCTTATGCCTTATGTCTCAGCTGAAGCTTTAAAGAGCCAGTGACAAAGGAAATGGTTGGAAGACATTCAGCCAATCAGAGGGCAGCTTTCTTCACACACCCTCTACACGCCTCCATCCAAGACACCTTCAGTTGCAATCTCCAAACAGTCCCAGTGCTTCTGTATATCTAAAGCTAACCCATCCCCCAGCCTGGATAAATGACCTCATTGTACTTTTGCTGAACAGCTGACAATACAAAAAAAGTGTTTTTAACCATCTTTAGCCTTGTTCCTAAACCATTAATGGGGAGAACTTTGTGGCACAAAGTTTGAGACCTTTTTGTGTGTGTGTGTGTGAAACATTCACCATATGGGAAAAAATAGAAAAATCTCATCTAAGACAATCGTTAGAACAAAAAAGCATATACACAGTTGTCCCCTGTGTTTTCACATTGCATCAGACAGCAACAAACACACAACCAAACAAAATATCTCCACCATATTGGGAAGAGGATGAACTGCATGTTTATATGTCTGTTTATAATGTTTACCTCAGCACATTAATGTCTAACATATCTGCAATCAGTAATTAGGCTCATTGGTATATTTTTAACAGAAATAAGTAACTGCAGACGGATACGCTGCAAAGCTGGTTTTGTAAAAAAAAATAGGATGGCACACTGTAAACACAAAGATAGGAGACTGATAAACAGTGTTTTCTTAGTGAAAGAGGTATTAATGTCAAGATACCATTATGGGTCTGACTGCTAAGGCTGAAAATGCATATGCTAAAAGGAGAAACAAATCATGAAAGGTCCAAACAAAAAATGCACCAACATGATTCTAAGGTATTCTCAGTTACAGCATATTAATATAGTATGAATAAAAGACCAGTTAAATGTTCAGTATGTGAGATTTAAGCGTGCACTTATGTGAAGTTTGTGTTGGAATTATCTCACATCCACGATAACAGCCTGTACATTGACTTCTGTGTAGAGGACCAGGTTGAACTTGCTATTGGGCTTTTCAATGCTTCTCTTCTACTCCCTTAACTGTTGCAACAGTGTGCAACAGAGCTTAATTTATAAATGGACTTGGCACATGTCAACAAATGACTGGCTCCCACCACAATACAAACGTCATGTAAACACTCAAGTGCAGCTGAATCTTATACCTTGAACATGAGAAGTAAGGGGAGATGATCAGATTACAAGAGGTGACATAAAATGTTAAATGGGTCGTTTCATGAGTGTTAGAAAGGTCACATTCATTTACCATGACTGGGATGGCATATGTAGGTGAGAGAGAGTAATGGTAGACTGGAAGAAAAACGATGCATTTTTTTTTTCAGGAGTGAAGCCAAAAGAAAGGAAAGATTAAGCTGTGAAAAGCACATAAAATAGCAGCATTTACACTCAGGCTGTTTAATAATGGATTCAGCTCTGAGTCCTGAAGTGCAAATGCTGCTGCGCAGAAAACCAGTACGTGATCAGACTAAAATATAAGTCAGCTGATAAATGGTGGTTATCGTATGTCGAGGGAGCGAGGCTGCTGGCTGATAAATGCATCGATGCCAGCTCGTCCTGCAGTGCTACGCTACATGTAGATCAAGTACATTTCCTGACTATAATTTACACCTTGTGGGTCGGAGTCAGAGTTCAAGTCAGTGGGTAGAATATTACAGCAAAAAGTCTTGCAGAGGCCCACTTTTTAACCACTGGGTGACGACTAAGGTCCTGCTAAATATGTAACCTGACTATCTCACCTCATAAATGGACAACGTTCTCACCTTTAGTGAATCGTAGTCCCTTCCCAGCAAACTCTTCTTTAAGGGCAGCGACAAATTTCTCCCTGATCTTTTCCCTCTATGGAGACAAGTAACAGAAGGGTCAGGGTCAACTCAACAGCCTCAGTACTAGACATTTTATTCAAGCATGAGGACTCCAAGCATGACTACTTGTTGTTTCTCAAGTTAAAGCTCAAGGTTCAGGGTTTCTTTATTTGTCTCCTATGGGAGAAATGTGTCTTGGACAAGGGCAGTACTGTTGTACAGGTATTAAAAAACATAAAAACCTTCTAAAAACAATACAACACAGAACACAATAAACAGATCAACACTTAATGATGCAGCATAAAAACACAAGATCCTTCTAAAACAGGGGTGTCAAACATGCGGCCCAGGGGCCAAAACCGGCCCGCCAAAGTGTCCAATCTGGCCCACGGGATGAATTAGTGAAATACTTAAATTACATTCAAAATATGATCAATCAAGGATGTTAAAAATAATTTTAGGTCAGTTCAATCTAAAGTGGATCAGACCAGTAAAATACTATTATAAGAAACTATAAGTAATGAAAACCACAATTTTTTCACTTTGTTTTAGTGTAAAAAAAGTGAAATTACAAATTTTTTTTTTACATTTACAGACTAGCCTTTTACAAAAATGTGAACAACCTGAACAAATATGAAGAATCTGAAATGTCTTAAGAGAATTAAATGTAATTGTACCAATATTCTACATGTTATTAAATGTTTTGTGTATTTGTAGATCCACTGTGATCTGTAACTTATAATCAACATGTGAAAATAACAAACTGAGGCCAAATAATGGCATAAATTCTTAAAATTGCACTGTTTTTTCTCAATAAATATTTTTTTTCATGTTTTTAACATGTTTTTAAAGGATAGTTTGTAGATGTAAACATTTTGATAATGTTGTTCAACTTTTTTCACCCTACAACATAGAGGTTAGACATACACATTTTGGAACTGATATAATTTATGTTATTATTTTAATCATCCAGCCCACTTCAGGTCGTCTTGGGCTGTATGCGGCCCCTGAACTAACATGAGTTTGACACCCCTGTTCTAAAATATTAAAATATAGAATACAAATACAAAAATAAACACATTACCACATACCCCAGCATACACACACCTACACATACATCCAATCCCCTGGCTATCTCATCCGTACCTGTTCATCCTTCACCAAATGCTCATTAATGGGCTTAATTGAAATAAGAATGAATGAGTGCTTGAGATGATTGCATTTGCACAGTGACACTCTGTACCTCCTCCCTGAAATCAATAAAATAAACTCTGTAAACAGTACATGATTTGTGTGTGACCTGATGTCATTGGTTAATCTACACAACTTTTCATGTGGCGCTTATCTGAGTTGATCACTGCTGTGGATCATGCTGTGTAGATATTCTAAAGCAGTCGAGGGGTTAAACCTTCAGTCCTCTGCTGCAATCAGCCTCTTCATATCGCCTGGCTCTGTTAAACCATCAATGGAAAGCCTGTTAAGCTGCCTTGAAAGCTGAGCATTGTTTAACCTCTCTGCCTCTGCTTCACTGGACACGTTTCATGACATAGAAAAGCAGCCCACCATTAGTCTCTGGTCTGATGTGTACGTTTGTTTTGCTAGGCTGTTGAATTTAGCTACCGTTGTTGCAATATTAAGAAAATATCATTCAGTATTGACCAACTCTTTACAACAGTAAAGAATGTTTTTTTGTTCCCAATGCTGCTTTTGTAACAAGATAGAAGATAAAATATATGATGCAAAATATCCATTAATTACATGTGTGTGAATTTCTCCACTATATCACACAACTGACAAAATACTTTACCTTGTCAATTTCAGAGAATTCGATACGCTCCTCCAGTGTGCAGCTCCGGCCAATAGGAGAGATATTCAGCATGCCATTTCTGAACTCAATGAATGTTCCCCTGCAGACAGAGAGAAACATGTAGAGGCAAGAGTGTAAGAAAGACAGTAAATTGAGTTTGGTTATACATAACTACTAAAAATAGAAAGTTTAATAGGTGTGTTGAAATGTTATTCCTTCTAAAAGAGACATCTTCCTTCCCAACTGACAGATAAACACGTGTGGCATTCAGGGACTGCAGGACAAAAATGACTGTGTTATTGTAGATAAATGGTGGTCATACTGTCCTGTAAGTTTGGATCAAAGTGTCACCTTTTCTTTGGCAGCTTGATGAGTCCCATGTAGCTGAGGCAAAAGTTGATCAGGTCCTGCAGCAGCTCCTCCCCGATTTGGTTCTGAATAGCCTGTCAAATAACAATAATCTCCATTAACAAACAAAATACCTTACCCTAGACTAGATTGCGCTCCATCTCTTTGTTCAGGTGCATGATAACATACTTTACCTCACTCTTAAACAACAGACCTAACTTGTGTATACTTTCTTCACAATGCTTTGTTTGGCAAAATTCACTAAATACAATCATAAACCTTCCCTGACAAAACCCAAGTTTTCAACACATATTTGAACTATAACAGGAAGGATTTACAGAGTAGTAATTTCATATTTTTTGACTTACGTGTTTTGAGAGGAGTTTCCCATCCTTGTACTGCACTGTCCCATTCTCAGCAAACACATAGTCAAACTTGTGGATCACTGCAAACCAGAGGAAAGGTAGGTGAATGCAGCTAAATGTGCTAATCTGAGCATCTGACATCTGAAGGACAAAGCGCTCTGGTTGCAGATTCCATGAAACACTACCTTTTCTAAAACTTTAATCTCTCTGTCCCACTCACTTTAGCCTGTGTCTTCATGAACCACTGTCTCTCCAAGTGGATTCTAAATATCACAAACCTGCTACTGAAACCAGCTGCCAGTTGATCATGAAGTGTATGCAATTTTAAATAAAAGTCAGTTTTCATATTGCATTTTGTCATTTTTCAAAAGAGTGTTACAGTTATTGTCATGTTATTGTGAATAGAGCTGCTATACATTTTCTGCCCACTTAAGGGGATATTTTTTGGTCTCTATATTATCAGCTGGCACAGTTTACATGAGGCATGGAAGGACTCCTCTGCCACCTTTAACATACTTGGCATGAGAAACCACATGGCTCCCTAGGCACAATATATGCACATTCCAGTTGTGACCTAACACTTACTCATAAACTAGACTGTTCAGTTGTCCTGCCAATCTAGTGTGTGTTAACTCTGCTGGAGGATTGGCACTGCTGTACAAGTCGGCTATGGTGGTGGGTTTGGGACTCAGTTTAAAATACAACTAATTAATGAAGTAAATGTGAGAGATATTTCAGTAGTCATCAGAAAGATCATCATTAGAGAAAGACATCATTATCATTAAAAGAGATCATTAGAGAAAGTCAGTAGTTTACTAATAGTTGGAAAGTAGTTTCCATACGTCCTGAATAATGTCATTGAAATGGGGGTTATTCTGGTTCATGAACATAATTTTAAACTGTTCAGAGGTTTTCAATAAAAAAAAAAAATTAGTACCAACAACAGGTAAATATGCTTGACAGCTAGAACTTTGATTTCTGCTGAAAACAGTTGTGTGCACCACTGTGGGTGAGCCAGATTACTAAAGTATTCTACAGCTAGGTGGAGTAGTATAAACCCTTTCACTAAACAGTTTCTTCTTTAGACTTCTGTGGATTCAGAAGAAAAGCAACTGTATCTGAAATGTCACAGCTGAAATAAACCCTAGTGCATTTTTGCTGGCTTTGTCCTGATATGTTGATTATCCAGCACCGAGCATAATTATTCACAGCAGGGATTTGCATATAGGGTGTTCTGATGAATACGGCGCAGCACCCTCCGTTTGTTTAGAATGGTTCCGCTCAAAACCTGTGGAAATGTTGGCTGGTTTATCAAACTATACAAAGATTACACTGCTCTACAATTTCTTTAAACATATCTGCTTCAGACATTAAATTTGCTAAATCTTCGGTAGTTTAATAAGATTAATCAGAAAATAAATGACGAAAGTGCTGGTTAGCTCATGTTTTCAATATGTACGATGGTGTGTTATTCCACATATATGTAGGTTTATGTACATTTATACAATGGTTTTATAAATGTTCCACTAGAAAGAACCAGAAAAGTGAATGTATTGTAATGTG
>JAQQZY010000028.1:7541758-7575302 GCA_030068375.1 Ostorhinchus rueppellii | reverse complement strand
TATCTATCTATCTATCTATCTATCTATCTATCTATCTATCTATCTATCTATCTATCTATCTATCTATCTATCATCTTATATTAAATTATAGTGATATTTTTTTGGTTTTTCCCATATTACTCAGCCATAGGTAGAGGTAGACAAGCAGGTGTTGCTCATGCATGTTTTAGCAATAGCTCACAACCCCACTCTTTTTTTTTTTTTTTTAACCATTTTATAACGGGTAACATCCAGCATTAAAGTGTATTAACATCATCTTCTATGTCTGAATGTGGACTAGAGGTAACATCCAAAAGCAAAGAGCAAACGAAACACACTCTGGCTCAAGTGAGTTGCTCTCTCGGGTTTTACCATCATCAGGGAAGGCGAGCTGAAGGGTATTCAGTTAGTTACAATCTGAAATTCAACCATTAAAAATAGGTTTTTGGTAGAATTCAACATAACATGGTAGGTTTTAAAGTAAGTCACTGCCGCCTCTTATTAAAGAGGCCGTATCAGGCATTTATATGAAAATAAGCAGCACAAACATGAAGGAAAACTTGTCGCAAGTCACATGGTTTTTGTATCTTTGTAGGATAGACACACAGGAATTATATGGCTGAGAATTAGGCAATGTTTCATATTGCTTTGGTTTTTAATCATAATTTGTTTTTTCCAAGAAAAGCTCAGTGAATCCTATTAAGGACTTTTGGGATACATGTTTTGTTTGTTATATTTGGCAGGAAATTTGCTCCATACTTTCAAAAAATGTCAGCCAGGAAGAAAGAAAACAAACCTGTAATCCTGTGGATGACTAGCAATTACTGTTACTGAGTAGAGTGTGTGTGTAAGTGTGTGTGTGTATTACAAAATCCCTCATATTATTCTTTGTAAAACTATCATGGAAGGCAGGCAGAAAAACAAAGGAAGAACCCGAAATGTGAGCGATTGTACAACAGGCTGTCAGAGTGGAACAGGTGGTAAAAGAATAAATTAATGTTGCTGAGAGAAAGATAAAAGACATTTCTGAGTAAAGGGGAGTGCAAGGCCAACGGAGTGCCAAAAATGTCAGCGAAAGAAGATAAAGATGATGGGAGTCGTTGCGAGTAAAGACAGGATGAGGATAACTATCTGATTTAAAGACAAATTCATGGCATTATAGCTTTGTTGCAGTGAATTAGCTCATGCTTGCACAAGTCATTCATCACGTTCATGTTGTTTAAAATACCTGTGTAACTAGAGCCAAATTACAGTCATATCAAAGAGTTAGCATTTTTGTGGTCAACTTACACCATTTCACCTCATAGTTTACACTAAAGGATCATTTTTCTTTTTGTCAAGCGTTTGTGTGTGTGTGTGCTTTGCCTACTCCACACCGCTGTAGTTTTTCAAATGTTGTTATTGCTGCTTTGTGAAATAGGCCGCCTGCTGGATATTCTTCATGGTCAGGGTCAGCGAGGTCTTCAAGCCTTCATGGAGGCACTGGAGTTTTACCACCCAGAGCAATACACACAGCTGACTGGAAAGCAGCCTACACAGCGGTGCTCCCTCATACTGGGTAAACACACACATCCTTACATCTGAACATATCCATATACTTTATTTACATGTAGGTTTAATGTCTGAAAGAAAAACAGATTAGAATTGATAAATGAAGTGCTGTGGGTCATTGTTATTTGTGTCTCTCTCCAGATGAAGAAGGTCCAGAGGGTTTGACCCAATTCCTCCTGCTAGAGGTACGAAAATTAAGGGAGCAGCTTCGAAACAGTCGCTTGTGTGAACGACGTCTGTCTCAGCGTTGCCGAATGGCGGAGGATGAACGCGGCCGTGCAGAACGCAAGGCTCAGGAGTTACGGCATGACAAACTGCAGCTGGAGAGGTCTGTTGGCTTTTTCAGTCCCCTTGTGTGTTCGTCTCTTCAGTTATTTGTTGTGACGGTTCAATTTAAGTCGTTTTTCTTCATTTTTGATTGACTGGTTGAAATGTGATATCAAGGCTGCGTCAAGACTGGGAGTCCGCCAGTCGAGAGCTGGGAAAGCTGAAGGACCGGCACCTGGAGCAAGCTGTGAAGTACTCCAGGGCCTTAGAGGAGCAGGGCAAGGCCTCTACCCGCGAAAGGGAGCTTCTGAGGCAGGTGGGTCAATGTCAAGTTTATTTATGTAGCAGGTTTAAAACTTCAAAAAGTGCTGTAGAAAGTTATAGATAAAATATGCTAAAACTAGTCAAATTAAGAATATATATATAAGATACATTAAAACTGGTGGTGGCTCAAGAATAACACAGCAACACCTAATGTGTTACTGTGTTTAAGCCGAATTTAAGAATTATATAATGCATTACAGTTTTTTTTGTTTGTTTTTTTTAACTTTGGGACATTGATACCTAGATAGAAATACTTTCTTCTCACTAAAACATCTCACTCAAACAATCAACAGAAGTGCAACATCCATATAGTAGAAATGTTGATTTTACTTAAGTGATGATTCTTGTTATTTGTCCCACTTCTTGTTTCCTCTTGATGCTTGAATCTTTAGTTACCTGTTTTAGTTGAGAGAAATTTCTCCTCAAGTTTCCCTGAGATAAAGCATTTGAAACTTGAGGGACATTTTTTCTTTACCTAATTGTTGCCATGACAACCCAGTATACACAACCACCTGAAGTCATTCCAGAGAAACCCCTTCAGCTGGCACACAGCCGCAGTATCAGGGGTGAGGAAAGCTTAGTCAAACTATGCCGATACTATCAGGCTGCTTTTTGTTTAGGGAGTGTGTTGTTACAACATGCAGAGTGCTGATTGTAGGCATGAACGATCTGGTTACGAATACCTGTGGTGATGATGTTAATAAACCATCACATTATTTCCAGCATGCTCTTGTTGTGGTATGTGTAATGTGTCTGTAGTATACAGTGAGTTTTGTAATGAGATAAACTATTTCTGTTTCTTCTAATTCACTTTAATCCATTTTCTGCGAAAGAGACAAAGGAATCAAAGCTATGTGTTTGTACTACATATACTGTATTATATAATAGTCTTGCACTGAGCCTGATATTTAGCTATAGAAGTCATTTAGAACAGACTCTCACAGCCACAATGTGCCATTAAATTTTGCAGAATACTTTTTTCTTTAATATTGCACCTTCTCCATTCTACTATAGTTCCACATTTACCTCATTTCAGATACCTGTTACCATCATTCCACAGTATCAGGTTATGTGTTAATGGCTGCTGTACTCTGCATACAGGTAGAGGAGCTGAAGTCCAGGTTGATGGAGGCAGACAAACAAACAACAGACACTCCGGGGAATTCAGCGCCATCCAAAAGAAAGAGTTTACTCATCAGTGGAGTAAATGCTTCTCCACCTGCTTTGCCAGAAAAACCCCAGGAGCGTAGTGAAGTCCAGAAGTCGGAAGATACAGGAGCTCTGATGAAAGACTCAGTTCCTGCCACTGGAGTCATTGTATGTTTATGTAAATGCATTGTTTATTATTGTCTCTTAAAACTGTGAAGAAACTGTGAATTTTTTTTGCTTTTCAATTCAATTCTGTGTTGGTGCAGTGTTTTTTATCTAATAGAAATGTTGTTTCCACTGTTTGCCTTAGGCTCTGATGGACATCCTGCAGCAGGACCGTAGGGAGGCTGCAGAGCAGAGGCAGGAGCTGTGTAACATTATCACCAGGCTCCAGGAGGAGTTCCAGAGCTGTGAGGAGCACAGGGACAAGGTGAACTGTACCTCACATCATCCTTACTCCTTGCATTTTTACCTTAGTATTTTTATTTTTACATTTATGGTTATTGAAGGGTACCTACACTGGTCATGCTTACAACATTAATTGTGCTTTGTGTATTATTTATAAGTAAGAGAGGCTCAAATTCAGTTAAAAAGTCACCATAAAAGCACCACAGTGGACTTTTTATTATGTAAAGGAAGCGTGGGGGCAGAACCTATGGGGAACAGCCATTGCTGGCCAGAAGTGAACTGTTGAATCCTGGTGATCGAGTGTGAGTAAACAAGCAGCAGTCGGTGAGCAAGATTAAGTGGAAAGCATGTGTTTAAGAAGCATACTATGGCTGGGAGTTTTGAGGAAATGGGTGTAAATGGTTACATATTTGGTCTAACAACATCAATCAATCAATCAATCAATCAAACTTTATTTACAGAGCACTTTTCATACAAAAAAAGCAGCTCAAAGTGCTTTACATAAAACAATACAGCAAATAATACACATAACAGAAATACCTGTTCTTCCACATGTTCCCTACAGTGCATACACGCATAGACACACACACACAAACACACACACAGTCACACTTAAAACACAGATTTAAAAACATTGAGGACTGAGTAAAAGTGAGGAATATGTCATCTTAGACTGGTGCCTGCTACATGGGGTCAGAGACCAGTCCATTATAGCCCAGCCAACTGGACACATCAGTGAGTCTATGTCACTAACCAGTGCTGGAACAGCCCATGAAGGAGGAAACTGGTCTCTGACAAACACGGAGCGCAGCCACCATTATGACTCGTCAATTACAACTGTACCTGTATTCCCATGTATGTCTGTGTTTAATGTAATATTGGTCGGTTGTAACTGGAAGGTAATTTCATTGCTCTGAAATATGTGCAATGACAATAAAGTACATGTGAATCAGATCTGGGGATCTGAATCTGACCGTGACTGACTGACGGAGCAGTGACTTAGTACTTGCACGTACTTCACAAAGGGTGATGACGAACGTTACCTGATGGAAGCGCTTGTATTATATCTGATCTTTTAAATCTTTGGAATTCACTACAGGTACCCTTTAATACCCTGGTGTAAATGTGAATCCAGGTTTGATGCTAAACTGTATTTATAGGTGGAGTCACAGTGTGAGCAGCTCCAGCTGAAGGTGAGGACTCTCCAGCTGGACTGGGAGACTGAGCAGAAGAGGAGTGTGTCCTACTTTAACCAGATCATGGAACTGGAGAAAGAAAGGGATCAGGTCAGTCCTTGATCACCTTTGGGTCTAGGTTAAATAAAATTCAGAATATGAGGCTTTAGAGATGTGGAGGCTGCAGGAAATCCACCACAGAAGCGCTGACAGCCGTACGTTTAGTTTATACTTACAAATGATGAATAGAAGACTTATTTTTGTCTGCAGTAAATAAATAGATATTTATTTCACACTACTGTCATTAAAAAAAATCTAAATTCATACCTTCAAACCTTTTTCACTTTCCTAATAAAAAATATTAGTCATGTAAGGCTAAAATATAAATGAGAAAATAAATATAAAATAATTATATTCATAATTTAAACTATAACCCTAACTCAAAAAAGAACTGAGAAGAATACTGTTAAAGCATCAGATACCTCACAGTCTGACAATACCACTCCATGTCTTTGCACAAATATGTTGTGTTGTGATTGATGGCTGATGAATGTGCAAGTAAAATAATGAAATATGGCTTTGTTTTTTCATATCACAGCTATTTCACTTAAACCTGTTTTATTCGTACTCCGTTCATTCACCAACTCACATGCATTTTCATTATGTTCATTTTTACTAAGTAATTCTTGTTCTATTCCTCACTCATAATGTAATATGTTGAATGCTGTGAACAGAGGAGCTTTGTAAATCTGATTCTGTGCAGCTCTGCCCAGCACAGTCTCTAACCACCTTACACAGTGTAACAACACATTTACGTTTGAGACTGGCTTTGTGTTTTCCATAGTCAGACTACTTGGTTACACTTCAACTCTCTGCATACTGTATTTCCCTGTGTTTTGCAGGCCCTGCGTAGCCGGGATAGTTTGCAGTTGGAGTACACGGACTGTCTTTTGGACAAGAACCGTCTACGCAAGCGCATTGCAGAGCTGCAGGCCAACATGGAGCAGCAGGAGAGGGAGCTGGAGAAGGAGAGGGAGAGGGGCCGAGAGCAAATGGAGCAGAGCAGCCCCTATCTGCACTGTGTGAGTTAACACAGCAAGTAAAGAGGGTGATACCGCCACTCTACTGCACAACACGTCACAAACACGTCACCCCTGTCTGTCCTCCACAGTCCCACCTGTCTCTGTGGAGTGAGGACCAGTGTTACGGCCCGTGTTGTTCCCTCGGCCTTGACCTGAGCCCCCAGGCCAACAGTCACCACCAGCTCTTACGGAAGGTTAGGGCATCCCCATGGTTACCATAAATACTATTTACATCATATTCTTAGGGACAGCAGAATGAATCATGGTTTAAATCTGCACTATAAAATGTACACTCTGGAATAAACAGATGTATATCCATCACTTATCTCAACATTTGTTAGTTGTTTTGTTGTGTTGTAAATCACACTTTATTGCAGTTTGTTGTTGTTGTTGTTGTTGTTTGGTAGACTTTCTATGTTCTTCCATATAGCAAAGATGAAGGCAGTGTTTTGGTTGGTTGGCATTTTATATACCAGTGTTTATGGAGGACCTGTACAGTATGTTTGCTTTTGGTATTTTTGACCATGTCCACATATTTATGCTCTATTTTTTTGTTTGCAACAATGAATGAGAAGTGTTTTATTTATCTTTTAGTTTTAATGTAATATCACACTTATTTTGGTATATGACATGAGGAAGTCACATATGATAAAATATGATTTGTATGTCATACATTTGTTCGATTTTTAGTCGAATCACACAGCCTTAACCCCAGATGAAGGAATGACGCTGTCGGCTGCAGGAGTTGTATTTTATGTTGTCCTGTTGGTACTGTGAGGGGTGATTTTTTTTTTTTTTTTTTTTTTTTTTTTTTTAAGAAGTAAATTGTTTAAGGAATGCAGCAACATGTTTTTAATGATGTTATTATGCAGTAAAAGGAATGTAGCTTTTTGAAAGCGCTGCTAATTTTTCAGATAAAAGATATTATTATTCCTGGAGAGTGTGAGATGTTAGAATGCAAGTTATGCAACTTTTGTGCGTGTTAGCACCTGCACATGAGGTCATACTTATTTCTCCTTTCTTTGGCTTAGGTGCCCTCTAGAGGCCAAGCAAATGAGAACTCTGGTGGTAAGTTACGTACTCTTCTAACAACTGTTACATAAGTTTTTGAGTTAATACAAGCAATGATGAGTTTACCTGTAATAAGTTTGACATTGAATATTCACTCTGTTGACAGATTCTTGCTCCAACTCAGAGGAAAATCTCTTGCCATCAGTGAGTATCACAGCTCAGTTTATTAGCAATACAATACAGAAAAGATGTAAACAAAAGAAGAACTAGAATGAGGGGCTGTTTGCTTACTTTCTTTCCATCAGACAGAAGACAATGAAAAGGAAATAAATCGACTCTCTACATTCCCATTTCCCCCATGTATGAACTCCATCAATCGACGCTTTAACACAGAGTGAGTTTATCTCATTTCCCATAACGCTGCCAACAAAACATACTTTCAGCATGTTTGAACTAATTTCATTAACTGCGCATCATCCTCTTTTTCTGCAAAGGTTTGACATGGACTCATGGGGCAGTGATGAGAATGATAACATTACAGGTACTGCTCACAGCTTTTTGTGTCTAACAAAATGAGGATCAGTTGAAGGTGTTCCTAATTCTGTCTTTTTTATTCCCTTAAACTAAATACATTTTTTATATTTTCAGGTGAGCAAAGTGATCTTTCTCTTTGGGATTCCTGGAACTCCCTACACTCTCATCTGTTTCCCCCTGACCTGGTCAGCCTGCCTACAGCCCCGGCACACCAGCCCAGTCCCAGCATTTCCAGGTACACGCCTCATCAGCCTGAAAACACTGAGTCACTCAAAGTCACTAAAACCCCTGTGGGCATATGAGAATGATAATAACTAACTGTACTGGTTGCAAAATTCTCACTACATCATCCTACACATTCATAAATAGTCATATTAAAGTGTTGATGAAGCCTTTAAAAGACCTTTTGTTTTATTTAACAACATAGTGTTTGGAAGCTTCAGTACAGATTGTTATATGATTTTAATCTGTTCTATGTGGAACGCTAGATTTACAATTCACTGTCCTGTAGCATTAATCATTAATTGCCAGCAACATAGTTCATAATAATTTATGTTATTACCTATGTATTACACAGTACTTATATTGCTGCCTCTTCTTGCCATATTGAAGGATACCTCCCCGCTCCCCATCTTCAAGCCCCCCTACCTCTCCAAAGAACAGAAAAGGCAGTCTAGCTGATGATATTACAATAGTTGGAGGAAACCGAACAGGGATCTTTGTTAGTCATGTGAGAGCCGGTTCATCAGCTGAACAATGGGGACTGAAGGAGGGCAGTGAGCTTCTGGAGGTATGTGTGTGTGTTAACAGGTATATATGTGACAACACTAATCAAAAAGAGAAAATAATGCTCTAACTACTGCATATGTTTGGAAAATTTCCGAATAAAATAAAACTTATGACAAAGAAAAATGTAAAAATAAGGCTATAAATCTGTTACCTAACATGCAGATTTATCTTGTTGATTTCCAGCTGGAGAGGGTTTTGTTCGGGGGGGGCAGTGTGCTGTTGGGTCAGTGCACTGCTGAGGTAGCCCACTTTTCTCTTCAGTGGTGGACTGAACCTTCAACACTAAAACACCAGAGCAACCCAGAAGGTGAGTGTACTACAAAAGGCATGATCTACAAACTTCATATTATACTCGCTCTTACTTAATAAAGTGAGTTTAAACTATCCTCTATTCTGTCACTCGTGCTCAGCATATTCCAAGCTGTGCTCCCAGCTCTCCTCTCCAGCTTTCATGGGTGCTGACTCCTTCTATGTGCGTGTTAATCTTGACATGGAGCCTCATGGGGACCCACCATCTCTGGATGTATCTTGTGATGACATTATACATGTCACAGACACACGGTACAATGGGAGGTACCACTGGCGCAGTTCCCTGGTGGACAAACGCACAGCCAAGTCCCTGCAGACAGGCACCATGCCCAACTATAACAGGTGTGCCCACGAGGCCCCAGGCCTGCTTTTGTGTGACCTGCACTGGCGGTTTCTGGCCTGTGCATTATGTGTGATCGCACAGGGTGGCATTGTTGGCGGGGGCAGCAATGCCCCCAAAAATGTATTAAAAATTACTATGTGAAATGGTTTTCTATTGTGTAATGCAGTATTTCTCAACATTTTTTGAAGTGTGAAATACTAAAATCAGGCTATTTGTGTATGAAGAGTAAATCAAATGTGTTTGTTATTTGTAGTATAAATAACCAACACACATTTCTATTCAAGGGCTCAACAGTTGTTACTTGTCAGGCTACGGAAACTGGCACTAGAACAAAAGGACTTCAAAAAGAAAATGGTAAGTCTACTTGCAGTATATGCATTGGATGTAAGCAACACAACTCTGTTTATCAAACAATCATGAAGCTGATGAATTCAGTTCACACTCTTATTAGATGCTTATAAATTTTTTCCTTCAAATAAGTTCATGAAGAAATCTTCTGGTCGTGTACGACTGGTCAAAGCTGTGGATCCCAGTTATCGTGGCATTGGTTCAGCACAGCAGGTCCTTTACACACTGAGCAAACGTAAGGTGCACTCAGCGTCTTCACATCACACATCCTTGGCTATCTGTATATTTGTGTTTTGTAATACGTGTGAGTACTTATGTGTGTCTCTTTTTTTTCAGGTCACGAAGAGCACTTGATTCCGTACAGTTTAGTCCACCCAGTGCAGGTTCAGACTAAGCGGCCCGTCATCTTCTCCCCCTCTCTTCTCTCCCGTGGACTCATAGAGAGACTGCTGCAACCTGCAGATTCAGGTTTAAACTTCAACACATGTCCACCAGGTGCGTCACACACATTGACACATCCAAAACTGAAGTGAGCAAAAAAGTCATGTTTTTTTTACTCAACAGTGACATGTTACAGCTCAGTATCATCTTAACCTGTGTATCCTTTCCTGTAGAGCCTATTCAGGCTTCAGAGAGACGAGACAAGAGAGTATTCTTGCTGGATTCCTTCACTCCAGACCAGGCTCTGGGCATACGACTGCAGTCAATACAGGATGTCATCAGCCAGGTAATGAAAAAAATATGTCATTGTGATGGTCATCATTTTCCAATGAAATGAATATATTGCTTTTTTGTTCCTGACAAAACCACCATCTTATCGCTACATTACACCTCACTCAGTGACTGTAAACATTTAAGATATGAAGACTTCCCAAGTCTGGTTCAGGAATGAGCAACAAAATTGCTTTGTAGTGTTCTGTCTCATATTCATGATAATGAAAAAGATTATACATGGTTGCACATTATCCAAATGTGCCTCTTTGTGTTTCAGGAGAAACACTGCTTGCTGGAGTTGGGATTGTCCAGTGTTGAGGGCTTATTGCGACAGGGTATTTATCCTATTGTTGTTCATATTCATCCTAAAAACAAAAAGCACAAGAAACTTAGGTAAGTGTGCTTTTACGTTCTGTGTTACATTAAATGCACATCAGATCTTTGCAGCAGTATGTCTTCAAGCTCACCCAGATTCACCATACACTACATACCATAAATGATAGAAAATAAAGAGCATTTTGTTTTTCATCAGACTGTGTGGTGTTTTCTTAATGTGCAAGAAGAAAATATGTCACTAATCTGCCGCATGTTGCCCTTGTTTTCTTGAAACAGAAAGTTTTTTCCAAGGTGTGGAGAGGACCGAGCAATGGAGGAAGTATGTCAAGCTGAAGAGCTACAGCTGGAGACACTTCCTCTGCTTTATTACACTCTGGAATCCAACACCTGGAGCTGCACAGATGAGCTGCTGGCAATCATACGCAATGTTATTGCTAGCCAGCAGAGGGCAGTAGCATGGGTTGAACTAGATAGGCTGCAGTAGAAGCAATATGCGCAGAAGATTCTTTAAACTAAGGATATGCTTACCATAGTTACATTAGAATTTCACAAGAGACCAAGATCAAATGTCTATTTTCAGAAGAAATTCAGAAGAAGCCGAATTAGGTCAATAAAAAACAGTTGGGTGGTGAACATGAGCTCCTGAATTCATGTGTGAATAAATGAACCAATATGGCTGCATTTGTTAAAACTGTACGAACTGGAAAGAATATCTGCCCAAATTAATAATATCTGTAAACTGTGAGCGTCATCTAGAAAAAAGTCTTTAAATGCTTTGTACTGTAGGTATTCTTCTTGAAAGGTACACACGTCGAATTACAGGATTGTAGATTCAGGTCTTAATTAACAGGAATTAGGTCATTATTGTTTCTTCACTCAGTCCGACAGCTGCTACATTCGGCACTGTACTTAACAAGGCAGTGGACCATATCAGGTTCTGTTTTTTCATATATATAAACTACTGCTCTTCATATATATAAACTACTGCTCTTCATATATATAAACTTCTGCTCAGTTTGTGATGTTGAGAGTAGTGTACTAGAGTAGTGTAATGTACTATTGTGTGAATCTGTTGGTCCATAGTGTAATGATGATCATATTTTTTTTTTAAAGAGAATGTGTGTATTTTGATGTCCTGTAAGTCTCAAGTTTGCCTTTTTTTCACACTGAATAACACAACTGTGTCTATATATTCTTGCTCAAACAACAAACCTTGTCTGCCAAAACCACTTGCACAACACTGTGCTTGCTGAAAAATGTATATTTTTCATTTGTTACTGGTCAAATTTATAAAAGAATAATAAAAATGTTTGACTTGAGTTTGCACAAACACACTTGTGATTTTTTTCAATATAACAGAAGGATATAACTGACACAGAGAAGCTAAATATGAGTAGGAAACAATAACATAAAAAGAAATGGAGAACGTCAACAAATATTTTATACTAGTAGTCCTCAAATGCACTTAACTTTCTGTTTATTTTTCTCAACACCTCCCACTATTGCTAATGACGTCATATGTGGTGTGACACCGCCCCCTGGTGGAGGAGGGCATTGCGACCCTGCTCCTCCTCCCCTCTCTGATCAACAACCAGCCTGGTGATATCATATGCTGGCTAAACCTCCACACTGAAGCAAAATGGCCGATAGTAAACTAACCGATCATACAGCGTCTGACAGTGATCAAGGGGTTATGCATGTTTTGTTTACAGCTTGAGAATTGCAGCCGTGCATAAAGGATAATCGCCTTTACGCGTTTTTTCTACAAATAACATTTCGCCTTTCGGTGATGTCATTTCTTATTCAATTTAGCCTTGAAAGCCTCGAAGAACTAGCTCGCTAGGCTAGCTACTTTGCTAGCCTGCTAGCGGTAGGTCTGCAAGAATTTTTGCACAGAAGCACTTTATGTCTTATGTGATTCCCGAGGTGAGTAGGAAATGTTAGTGTTATTCTGCTTTATGTATTTAACAACGTGTACTGGTCATAAATGTTCATTATTCAGTGTTTACATAATCAAAACATTTGGATTTCTCAGTTTTTGATTAGCTTCGTTTGTGACACTGAGGAAACGTCACTTGAAGTTCGTCGTTTTTATGTGGCCTAGTCGACTCTTTGACTTGTTAGTATTAACAACTACCAGTGAAACTAGACACAG
Organism: Ostorhinchus rueppellii; assembly: GCA_030068375.1. Taxonomy (NCBI): domain Eukaryota; kingdom Metazoa; phylum Chordata; class Actinopteri; order Kurtiformes; family Apogonidae; genus Ostorhinchus; species Ostorhinchus rueppellii. The sequence continues at coordinate 7,562,828 of JAQQZY010000028.1, read as the reverse complement.
GTGATGTTATTGACAGAATTTGTTTTGGGAATCAGGGCCATGTCGCTTGCTTATGTGACGTGCTTGCTGCCCGTAGGGAACTGCGTACAGGTTATCCGTCGTGCGGAGCAACAGAAGCACCTTGGTCCGGAACAGAGCACCGCGGTGTGCCCCCGAGTCCTCAGGTCACCGCGCCGCTCATCAGCTGCACGGAAGGGGGATAGCGTTAGCTAGCTGCTCGGCTTAGGAGCGCTCTCCTGTTTGTAGCTGAAGGGTTATTCTTTGCTGGCCTCCTTTTCGAACTACAGCCATGTATTCAGTACATCTAATCAACTGATCGTAACACTGAAACCAGTTGGTTTATATTAGTAACACTGTAAATATTCAGAGTGATTTGTTTTTAGGTTTGCCTACACTGACTCTGTAACATGGAGCTAAGTATGTGCAGCCTAGCAGTCAGACACTGGGCCCAGTCGTATCTTTAGTGTCTGAAACCCCCTTACGTTTCCAAAGGACGAGGATTGTTCCAGTCTATCTTGCTTTGCTATGCTTTCCACAAACAATTATTATCAGGTGACTTGAGTATGAGTGTCTCATTTGCACGTTGACTTTTTGCAGGTGTGAGGTTGTCTTTAGAGACGGGACAGATCCGTCATTTACATACGTGAAAGTCACTATCCTGTGGATCTCACCGACTAGATCATTCTTACTAATCCAGAATAACTTTATTTCAGAAATGTTGTGGAGTTTGAAGTTCTGTGTTTGTTTGGCTACTACCTGTGTTGGTTGGAATTGCAATCGTTTGCTGGTTAATGAATTATGCAGCAAGGAGTGAGGCTACTAAGGGTTGTTGCCAAGCTGTCTGCCTCTGGTTAACATTACAGACCTCACAACATGGACTGAGATAGAGTAGACCTGACGGTGATCTAATGAAAATCACATGTATTTAAATCATATATGACTGGAAGAGAAGTTATGCTTTGTTAGCATAAAATTTCTGACTTAGGTGTATCATAAATTATTGACAGTGTATATTTCTCTTCACAGACAGGAGAATCAGAAAAGGGAACAGTAGTTCATGGAAGACAAGAAAAAGAAGAAAGACGATAAAAAGAAAAGGGAAACCTCTCAGAAGGTAAATGGTTTTGAGATGGTCACGTTTGATTTGTGCTGTTAAAGTCCATTAAAAAAAAATTACTTGGTAGTTGTTGAGAAGACTGTAGGAGTTGAATAAGACTTATGTCCATTAAAGTTTCCATGGACTGTAATGTGCTTTATATGAAGTGGCTGACGTGGTGTGTGATATTGTCAGTTGAGCTGTGATCTGTACTTTGTTTTAACCGACTTTCTAGTGGACTACAAATATCAATACATTTGTTACGCTCCCTATCAAATTAAATACCTTTTTATTGATGTTTACCGACTTAATGTTTGTCTATATATACATTTGACATGAGTTTCTCACTTATTCTGTTTTAGGTGCCAGAACCGAAACTCAAAGGTATGTTGTGTTTTTCTGTTTTATTGTGTCAGTGAGATGTCTTTGTTTTAAATAGATGTCAACCAACAGTATGCTTTAATAGTGTAAGATTTTTTCATGTACGCTACCTCAGAAAATCACTGCACTGAATAAACATCACTATTTACACCCTTTAGATGTTTTATATTTCAGAATTTTCATAGTGTCTATGACTTTGCAAACACTTTCACAGTGTTAGGATATGTTTCTCTTTTTATGTACGAGTGACCTAATAATGAATCACATTGTTCATTATTTCTGTTTTTCAGTGCCAGAATCTGCCAAGGCTTCCTGTCCCCAGCCGCTTGCCACCCCAGGCTCAGTGTCCCCCAGCCCTGGCCCTGTTGCTCCCTCATCCCCCAGTCCGAGTGCAGCCGGGGTTTCTGCACAAGTTCCTCCTGGTGGTGGGAACAATGCAAAGCAGCGGACTGCTGTGGCCAACGGACAGCCCTCCACCTCCTCCTCTTCTGGAAGCCAGACCTCCCAGCAGCAGCGCTATATGTCCAGAGAGGTTCCACCGAGATTTCGCTGCCAGCAGGACCACAAAGTGCTACTGAAGAGGGGCCAGCCACCGCTGTCCTCCATGCTGCTGGGGGGAGGAGGAGTGGAAGGGGGTGTGGGAGGGGTTGGAGGAGGCAGTGGCTGGGTAGGCACTGCACAGGGAGCAGATAACCCCAATGCAAACACAGCTGGGGCCACAGGTGGGTTAAATGTCCGATAGCAAAATATAAATATTTTGTGATCGTCACTCCAAACACTGACATTGATTGTACAAATAGGAAGTGTTGAACTGTTATTTAAGAGGCATCACCATGTATTTTATCATTTAGAAGTTATTTACAGAAGCAGTCCAAGTTTAAAAAAAAAAAAAAAAAGCCTGTAGTTGAGGGATGTACACTTTCACCACGACAATGACTTGTAGTTGGTGCCATCAGCTGGTTCAGTAAGTTAGCATTGGTGGGATGTAATTAAGTACTTTCATTCAGTTTCCTTATTAAAGCAAAGATTTCATGTATTTGTATTTAGCTTGTTTTGTGCAACTATACTTAATACCCCACATCATTTCAGTGACATCTTTTGGACTCATTAGACTGGAGTGTTTCATTTCCTTTCTTTGAAAGCCACCTACCCCTAAATGTGTAGTTTTTAAATGTAAACTGGGATTTAGTGTTTATTAGTTTGGAAAAAAAAAACCCTCCTAATTCTTATGCTAAATAAAGTCTCTTGAATTAGGTGGAAAGTGTATTGACACAAAAACATATAATTTCTTATAATATAATGCATTGCTGTAGATAAAATTATATAATTTACAGCAACTCTATATACATGCACACTTTTTTACTATAGTAAGGTTCTGACTACAGCACTTTTGCTTCTTTGAGAGTATTATCTGTTGTCTTTGTTGTTGTTGTTTAATTCCTCAATGTCTGTCTTTTTCTCAATCCAGATTCGAACCTGGGTTCATCCTCCCCTTCACCACCTAACTCCTCTTCATCCCCATTATGTGTCGCTGCTCTTTCGTCTTCATGTTCTTCAACTTATGCAAATTCCACATGGGGGGCAGGCTCTGGCAGCCACTCCTCCTCTCAGGGCTGCGGGAAGGTGATTGTGGATGGGACTGACCTGGAAGACTGGCCTAGTATCCTAAGTGGGGCCAAAATGAGTTCTGATGGGGCAGGAGGTCCAGGGGTGTCTGAACTAGACTATCCTGGTAACAACAACAACAGTAGTGCCTCATGGAGTGAGAGAAACATCCAGCAGAAGGGAGGAGCAGCAGCAGCAGCAGTAGGAGGAGGAGCAGGGAACATGGACAATCCTTCCCCACCTTGTTCTTCTCCCCTCTCCTCCTCATCCTCGCTTAATGAATGTGTTCAGTCAAGCGCAGTTGTGTGGGGCTCCCCCACCTCCTCTCAGGTGGAGGCAGGGCTAGGATCAGCAGCATTTTACAATTCCAAAGTCTCCCATCTTCTTCCTGGGCCTCAGGAGAGCCCTGTTGGTGGAAACAGCAGTGTCCCTGGTGCCAATTTCAGCCCCAATATGAACCCCTCTGCCTGGCCTGCCCTGGTGCAAACTGGGGCCACAACTTCGGCTAGCAACACCCTTCCTCTGCACTCATCCATTACTTCAGCTCCCTCATTTTCTGCCAGCACCACACTCATCACCACTCACTCTCTCTCATCTGTGAATCAAGCCAGTCCCCATCAGCAGCACACTGACACAGCTGCTGGAACCAGGAGTGGAGAACAGCAACAGCACTTGGGAAACCCTGTGGGACCCGAGCTGGGTTCAGGTGAAGGAGTACAAGGAGCTGGAGCTGGACCAAATAAAGATTGTGGTGATGAAGAGGAAAGTGGGCTTGCTGGTGTCGAAGGAGAAGAGAGTGGTAACCCCTCTGGCTCCATGTCTTCCTCCTCCATTGCCTCCTCCTCATGGAGATCGATGCCTCCAGTGTCCTCTGACCTCAGTGCAGGTGCCTCCCAGGCAGAAGGGTGGGGTGGAGGGAGTTCTGGAGCTCAGGGGCAAGATGGGAATGTTTGGGGATTTGGTAGCAAGGGTGACAATGCAGGATGGGGAAGGGGAAATGACGGTGGCTCAAATACCCCAGTGGTATCTCAGGGAGTGAGGGAAGGAGGCAGTTCAGAAGCAGAGTGGTGTGGCACAGGGAGTGGGGTAAGTGCAGGTCATTTAGCAATAGGAAGTGGAAGGGGGGGAGATGGTAGCAGCAACAGCAGCAGTAGTGGAGGCAGTGTTGGTGGCAGTGTTTTGCAGGACTCTGTCTCACCAAAGTTTGCAACTATGACAAAAGCTTGGGACAATCAGAAAGGGATGGAAAGTGGGGATGGGACAGTTGGGGAATGGGGTGGGGGAGGAGGGCAGGGTGGAGGCACTGAAGGTGGAGGACCCTCATCCTCTAGTGGAGGGGGGTCTATAGCTGGAAGTGGTGGAGGAGATAGTGGTAACGGAGAAAAGGAGGAGAAATCTGGACACCACCACTCCCATCAGTCCTCTAATGCTGAAGTGGCCTTACTTAGCATACTCAATCGGTCTGACCTGGACCCCAGGGTTCTGTCTAATACAGGCTGGGGGCAGACCCAGATTCGACAGAATGTGGCCTGGGACCTGGACACCACAACAGGGGTAGGAAACCGAAATGAAAAAAGCACTACTTCTTCGTCTTCTGCATTCTCATCAGCAAACATGAACACTACCACCAGTCGTGGTCCTGGGTATCCTTCAAACACCAGTTCATTAACTAATGATCCATCTGCTGGCAGTCACTCAACCAGCCTAAACTCTGGTTCGGCTTCAGTGAGGGAAGGCTGGGATGGAGGTGCTTCACAGTCTACCTGTCGTCCTCACATGCCTAGTAGTGCTGTAAGGAAACCTGGAACACCAGAAGAAGATATGGAGGGCAAACAGGGAAAGGCAGCTGGAGGGTGGGGTGATCTTCCACCTGAAATCCAGGGCAAAAGATGGGGGACTGAAGAACAAAAATGGGGTGATCACAGAGGAGGGGGAAACTGGAGAAATTTTGGAGAACAGGGTAGTGGATGGGCAGATGGTCCAGAAGATAAAGGGACAGGTGGATGGAAGGAGACTGGAAGAGGGGAGAAGGGTGGTTGGGTTGGGGAGTGGGGACAGAGAGACTCCGTGCCTGGAGGAGGATGGGGAGATGGGCGAAGCAGAGGTGGAAACAGTTCTGATGAGGGATCATCTTGGGGTAATATGGTTGAAGGGGGATCTCAACGAGGAGGGTGGGGAGGGGGAGATGTGGGTGGAGGCAAAACCCACCACGAATGGGGGAATGCCAAGCCCCACACAGCAGCAGCAGCACAGATACCAAACAGCCAAGTGGCACCAATGAAAGCCCCAAATCAACAGCAGCACCAATCACAGGGCCAGCAGTCACCAGGAGGACCCATTCAGGGTGGGTGGAACAGCCGGTCTAATGTTGGAGGTGGAGGCCCACAATCCAAGAATCAGAACCAAAGTTCAGGCTGGACATCTGGCCCGATACCCCAAATTCCTGGGGGTGGGAGTGACTCCCTTGAACCCAGTGGCTGGGAAGAACCATCTCCTCAGTCGATTAGTCGTAAAATGGAAATTGATGATGGCACTTCGGCCTGGGGAGACCCAACCCGCTACAACAGCAAGAATGTCAACTTGTGGGATAAAAACACTGCAACTCCTGGCCAAAGCCACAGTCAGCAGGCCCCACCACCAACAATGCCGCAACAGCCACCAAGAAGACAACAGGGGCAGCACAACAGGGACATTAACTCTGGCAATGCATCCGCGGGTAGGCATAGATACATTTCAAGTCAGTTTTTCATTTGAAATGCATGGATACATAGTTCCTAAACATACATGGTCATATTTTACACCACTGACATTGATTCCAGCAATATGTTTATGTTTAGGGAGTTACAAGCAAGTATAAGTGAATTCTGGCACTGCATGAGTTTAATGCATGGTGTCTCTTTCCATCAATCTCCAGGCCCAGGTATGTGGGGAGGAGGTACGCAGTCTGCTGATAATGGTACAGCTGCTTGGGGCCAGACTACAGATGCAGCAACAGGTTGGGGTGACCCAGAGGAACCCAGCAAAGTTTCTGGCTGGGGGAACCCGTCTCCCAATCCTGGTAAACCGGGTAAGAGTGTTTAAAAAATTTTTTTAAAATGCTGTTAATTAAAAATTCCACATTATATGAGCTGATTGTGCTCATTTTGGTTAATTACACTTAGTCTCAAACAAGCCAAACATTAATCAGCCCGAGTGGGGTTAAACATCTTTAAGCCATCAGCTGTTAACACAGGAAATGTAAAGAATGCAATCCTATCATATCGTGCCCATGTGTTCTGTTTGTGATGCAGGCACCAAATCAATGGAAAACTGGGGTGGGAAGGGAGATGGTTCCGTGACAGCCTCTCGTCACCCCAGCTGGGATGAGGAGGATGATGCCGGTGGAGGGGTCTGGAACAGCACTGGCTCCCAGGGAAGCAGTTCCTCATTTAACTCTGGAGGCTGGGCTCATGGAGGAAAAAGAGGCAACCTCAAGGTCGGGAAAATACAACTTGTAGGACAACAAATTACTTTCTGAGGCCTTTTTGAACTGATTGTATTAAAGACAGTTGTGTGCTACAACAGTATACATATTGGGGCAATAGAAAAGCATCTGTTATTTCATATTCTGCTCTATTTATTTTGTTTTGTTGCGTAACACACTCAATGGCAATATTTTTGGCATCTGGACACCACTTTGTGTTCCTCTGGATAACTCAAACGAAGCCAGGAAATTTGCATGAAGCCAATGCAAAATAACCTAGAGAATGAAGATGACACAGAATAGGACATTAAGGAAGAGGAAAAGGTAAGGACCAAAAACAAGTTTCTTGTCCCTGAAGGAAGGACAGGAATGTGGTTTGGATATGAAGTCTGGGAGAAAACTGTACTTAGAAAATTATGCAGTAGACATGATATCATAACGCATTAATATTGAGTATCTTTATTTTTGTATTGGAAACTTTGCAGTAGAAGGAGAAAATTGTGTAATGTTTGTAAGGTTGTAGATTATATTCAAAATGTGATTAGAAATATTTTTTATTCTGAATTTACAGAAAATGTTGGTATAAGCATCATTGTTGTTGGTTTGGATGTATCACACAGGCCTTGAAAATTGTCTGAAGAGGAGAGCCACCCTTGTTTCATGTTATTGCAGGGGGAACAACAAAGCAAAGCAGTTGTCCTGTTTTGTATGACACTGTTCAGCATTAAGTATATTTCTTTTTTTTTTCTCAGAGTGGAGGGGATAGTTGGATGAACCCAGTGTCACGGCAATTTTCAAACATGGGTCTCCTGGTAAGAAGTGATTTGATTAAAAACGTGCGTGTGTTTTTTATTTTGGTGTTCTTAACAATGCCAAAGTTCAGTGCTACTGAACTACTGTTGTTTTTCCTTTACAGGGTGATGACCCTAGTGTTGACAAGAAGTTGGAAGCAGACAAGAGAGGAATAAATGATTATAATGGGGAAATGCGGAGAGGGGGTAGAGGTGGAGGAGGTTATCGCATGCCTGGTTCCAAAGACATGGGTCATGTTGACATGGGCCCCTATGGTGATAAAGTATGAACCTTTCATTTACAGCAATTCTTCTTTATCATCTGCCGCATGTGATAAATTTTACAGAATGAGGAAATGATGTGTGATGGAAAATGGTATAACAATTAAATGCATTACCATGGTTTTCACTATATTCTGATCCAGATGAGTGGCCATGGAGTGTTTGTTGGCAGTGGTGGAGGGATGCCTCAGCCTCGAGGGATGCACCAGCCTGGCATGCATCCCATGAACCCCTCCCAGGGGTTACGTGCTCAAGTGCCTCATCAGTTCCTGTCTGCTCAGGTCTGTTGGCATCTTGTTAGAATCAAGAATCAAGGTTCTATAGGTGTCCAACAAATGTGGATCTCACATCAGCAAAAGTTTTTCTCGATTCTACCTATTTATATATAGAAAATAAATGTATCTACTGAAGTCTTTATGCCAACATGTCATCACAGGACATTAGAATTCACTGGCATTAGAAGATCAGAGTTACTATGTGTATTGTTGCTTTTCATACATTTAACATATTTCATTGAGTGTCTTTGTCATTGTCCGTTTGATAATAAATCCCTGTGATCTGCAGGTGCCGGGTCCAATGCTTAAGCAGATGCCCTCTCCTGGCGGCAGTATGGGCGGCGTGGTTGGAGGAGTGGGAGGTGTTGGTGGTGTTGGAAGTGTCGGAGGGGTTGGTGGTGTTGGTGGAGGAGTGTTCCCTCCTCAGATTTCGCCACAGCAGCTAGCAATGCTCAGCAACATTTATCCCCACATGCAGCAGTTCCATTTGGTATGTGACTATAGATGATGGCAATCTCTTATTTAATTGTTAACTTATTAATCATATTGGTGGAAAATTAAATATCTGACAACTGACAGTCGTTCCCCTATGCAACTCTTTAGGAAAATGTTATATATGGTGAAATGTAGTAAATTCATTCTGTGTGAGCACTTGTTACCCTCAGCCCTCACTGCAGGTATTGTCATCACTTCGTCGTCCGTATGTGCAGAAACTGGACTGAAGGCCAAGGGTTTTCAAGTGCGGGCACGTTATGCTGTACCTCTACCTCTGACCATTTCCCCCCTCCAAATCACAGGCTTGTCAGCTGTTGTTACAGCAGCAGCAACAACAGCAGCAGCAGCAACAGCTTCTTCAGAACCAGAGGAAGTTCCCTCAGCCTCAGCCTGTCAGGCAGCAGCCAGACCCACAGCAGGTGAGCATGGCTGGAGTCTATACCTCCATTTGAATCACATAGAGTAAGAGCCTAAAGTAGATGACAAATGTGTTCTTAGTTGTTCCCAAAGTGGCAGTGCAGAATACTTAAAAAAAAAAAAATCTGACATTTCAATTGCACAGTCTGACCAAAAAAAGTCTCTCGCTCTTCAACATTCATTATGGCACACATTCTTTTTCATCTTTTTGTTAAACTCATGCAACATTTATTTCCATTGGACCTATAACACTGATGACCCAAGACCTGACCAACTGGATGAACACCAGATCATAACACTTCCCCCACAGACTTGTACTGTAGGCACTAGGCACGATGGGTAATAACTTCATCTGCCTCTCCTCTCACCCTGATTCTAAGAAGGAAGCTTAAAAAGGAACCATAACTGATTTAATGAGCCATTTTCAGTTTTACTGTACCAGCTTACTGTATCACTCTGGGACAGGATTAATTTGGACCTTAGGGTTAGGGTCCATTGAAACACAGTCCAAACTTAATCATATTCTATTTTTTTCTCTTTTGTTCAGAATTATCAATGAATCTGTTAATCATAAGTTGGTTGACCTAATCGATCGATTAACGATTAATTGTTAAGCGGTGATTTTCCAAGAACCTGAATTTCTCTTTCGATAAGCTCTATAAGATTAAAAGCTAAATATTTATATACTTCATGAAAAAAGCATGTCATATTCCTTAATGATTGATTTATTGCATCTAGGGATGGAAATTGACAACCAGATCCCAGTAGCTTGATTCCTTGGAGTCATTTACGTGCCTGCTTATTGATTCAGCTTTTGTTACGCATGCGCGATGACATCGTGTGTACGCTGCATTGTTATGGTCAGAACGTAGCCAACATGACGTTGAGGCAGAAACGGTCTAAACAGATGACACCAGGTCCACTTGTAACACTGTCAAAGCTTCCATTTCTTCAAAAGGGTGGAATCTGTCCAATATGCTCTAACATTTCTCCTCGCAGCATGTGAGTAATTTGATACTACGTACCAGCACTTGTGAATCTAATGGTAGGACATTATCCGGACCCAGTTCCAGTGCGGGCAACGAACGTTGTATCCCCTCAAATACATTCAAAGTTTCCAAAGGCAGGGGAAAGGAAATGAGGTGCACAACAATGGGAGACGGGCCAAGTCGAATGGGTTCCACATAGTAGAAATGTGGCAATAGAGGAATTAGTGAAGCGGCTTTAGTTTCACTTTCACTGTACACAGCCCCCCCAAACCGGGCCCAGTGTCATCTGTTCTTGTGTGTACATACTGTATAGGTTTTCTGTGTAGAGATGGAAATATAAAAGACCAGTAATGCAAACATACCTGTTTGTAGTCTTTTATTCCCTCACCCAATGAGAATCAATAAGGAAAATCCGTAATTGAATCGGAATCATGAAATTCTTTTTGATTCCCATCCCCAATTGTACCATTGGATACAGTACATCTACAGAGTTTAGAAGAAATGGCCATCTCTGACTTGGCATCACTGACATGATGCAGCGGAGACGCTTACGATGACCTGTTTGTTCACAGTGCTAGGTGTAGAGCTCTCCAGAACCTAGAAAGTGAAATTGTTATCAAATATCGTCTCACAGTGAAAGCTAGTTAAAAATGAGATGTTTTGGAAATGCACCGCTTGGGATTCCAAGAGACTAAACATCATATTGGGGTCGGGAGAATTTTGATGCCTGCTTTAAACCATGAAGAACTCCATCCCAACTCCTTCATTTTTTTTGCTCTCCTCTTATTCTCATTATTCTCTTGTTCTGCTTCCCAGTTGGCAAGGATAATGGCAATTCTGCAGCAACAGAGGCAACAACAGCAGAGTGGAGTTGGAGGAGCAACAACAGGAGGAGGGAGCTCCAAACTGTCCCCCTCTCATTTGGGTGGAGGCATATCTAAACAGCCCATGGTGGACCCCCTTCCTCATCCTGGAATGGGTGGCCCCTTATCAGATCTTCATGCCAAAACGCAAGGGATGTACTCTGGTAAGCCAAACAGGCAGATTCCTGGTAACTGTAAATTCTAAATGTACTGGCTTTTTCTGTTTGTTAGATTTCTAAAATAGTAGGAAAATCTCATCTCGGCATTCCCAAAATAAGCAAATCCTCATAGTCAGTGTGACAGATTTATGAAGTTACAGAAATGTTGCCGTACAACTCTGACCTGATAATAACATCAGATCCACTGGCTTTGCATGTACATGTTTTGATTTGATCTCAGTTACTCTTAAGCCTTTTAATTTGTTTAATCACCACATGTAACAATATGTAGCACCTATTAGGCCTGAGAACACACACGTGCGCAGTGTTGGAGTCTGGTCTGACAGGCTTTTTTTTTTTTTGTGTATGATTTGCTTTTCAAAGGTGTTGTACACATTAGGACATCTCTTGGTAAAAATAATTGTTGCTGGGCTAGCAAATGTATTAAAGTTTGTGTATCAGAAGCCAAGTGAACACCCTGCTCTTTTATGCAATGAGGCTTCATGAGCTTAAATTTGGGGAGAGAACCTCTGAGTCAGAGCATGGTTCTTAACTATACCTTAAAAGATCATTATGTAATGCTTTGGCTGCGTCGTTCCTTACTAGTACAGTGTCACTGATTTTGCAGTTTTGGAAAAGAACACAACCTTTTACTTGGAGGCTGTACTGAAGGCTTTACACTATAATATAATAATGACTGTCTTTTCTTTTTGCCAGGACTTGCTCCTGGTAGTAACCTGTCAGGATTGGAACTCAGTCCAATGATGGCAGGAATAAAGGACACCGGAGGACAACAGTCCCGCTTTAAGTGGATGATGGAGGGACACTCCCCAGCTCCATCTCCCCCTGACACAACCCTTCACAAGAACGGTGGGTTAACAGATGGTTTCATAAACCTCCCAGGCGCAATCTGGTCTTAACTGCATTGGTAATCACCTTCATTGACAGTGTATCTGAATGAACGGATGTGAATTGAGGGGAAACGCATTCATATCAATCTGTCTGACCTCATTTCTCCTGTTGTGTACAATTTCTAAGGCCCATTACCCAGTGGTATAAAGGTCAGAGGAGGATCTCCATATTCACAGTATGAAATGTTGGGTGGTGATGGTTTGGGGATCCCGCCTCAAGGCTCTGCAGACAACTGGCATCGGACTCCAGGAAGTAAAATGGCAAACAAACCAGCCACATCCAGTTGGCCTCCAGGTGAATTTGACTTTTTCAGTTAAAGAATAAAATTGCTTCCTGTCTTTCCTATATTACTCCTATCCTATCTACTTCCTGTCTGTCTGTCTTCGCGGCAGGTTTTTCTTTTTCATTTGTGCTCAATTACACAAACTTGTATCTAATACTGTGCCATTTTTGATCCAATTGAAATCCCATTAATCAGTAGAGACACACAAATGTTGCTCATCATGAAAAGAATCTAATGATGTGTTTGTGTTATGATGACAGAGTTTCAGCCTGGTGTACCCTGGAAGGGAATCCAGAGTAGTGGCGACCCAGAGCCTGACCCCTACATGACCCCCAGTAGTGTTCTTGGCTCTCCAGGACCCCCAAGTCTCAATGACTCAGACCACCAGTTACTGCGAGATAACATAGGTGCGCTGATGTCATATGCTATTAACATTGATAAAATCTTATATCTTGACATTTCTGGTTGTCACCACATGTTTTAGGACATTAGTTTAGCCTCCATCATCAATGCAGTTAATGCAATCAATGTTTTACACTAATTACATTTGTGATTTTCTAAACAGAACTTGCATTAGTTTTCACTTACTGTAATTTTGTTAAGTGTTGTGTCAGAGGGTAGCAAAGTGTTCATCACAAACTGTCTGCAATCTGGCTGTACAGTTTTTTTTGTGTTACATAATGTGTTGATGTAATTTTATGTGTTATAGGGCCAAACCCCTCCCTCAACACCTCGCTGCCTTCACCAGGTGCCTGGCCCTACAGTGCCTCAGACAGCCCCCTCAGCAATGCACACAGCACAGGTATCTATTTTGATTACATCATCTTGAAATTTTTTTTTCCCCTTCTGCATTTTGAACTTTTTTTTTTCTTTTCCCTAATCGAGTTCTTGTTTTTATTTGTTACACTAATTGTGTTACTGGTTTAAAAACAAAAGCTTTTCTGCAAAAATATGAAATAAGTTTCACAAGAGTGGGTCCTCCCTACTCCTATTTCTGTGGTCTGTTTGTCAAAACACATTTTTCCCCCCTCTTTCCCCCACCTCCTCATTTCCTCCTCAGGAAAGTACTCAGAGTACAAGCCCAGCTGGCCTCCAGAGCCCATCGGACAAAACAAGTTGTGGAAGACCAATCGCAACAGCTCACAGCTGCCACGCCCCCCTCCTGGTTTAACTAATCAAAAGCAGGCCTCTCCTTCCCCATGGGGAAGTGGGGGCCCACGGTTGGCCCGTGGCTGGGGAGGGGGCGGGATGAACCAAGAGTCAAGATTTGGTCCAGGTACAGGCAAAAAACTTCTTTCCATCATAAATAATGATCAGTTATGAATTTGATTTGACTACAGTAAAGACTAAGATCTTAATGACTGATATCTTCCTTCCTATTTTCCTCTCTCTTCTCTTTTTAACTTTAAAACCTCAGCTTGGAGTGATGGTATGGCCTCTAGAAGCAGCTGCTGGTTGCTACTGAGCAACCTGACTCCACAGGTGAGCTGTTAGAGCATAAGGAACAGATTATAAGCAGTGGGTACATTGAAGAAAGACTGAACAATATGACTGCCAGACACATTGTTAGGCCTGTAATGTTTAAATTTGACGACATTAAAATGCTATGCTCGTTCATCTGATTTCCCCTTCAGTCTGTCTTATGCAAATGTGACAGAATGATGCGTGACCTGGCTATAATTGGATTGCGAAGTTGGTTGAGCCTTTTAATCAATTAGTGGTTGCACAGATGACACTGGGCAAAGCATAGAAATAAAGATTTTTAATCTAATCAAGATCTTGTTTTTACAAGTTTTTTTGTTTTGTTATTTTTAAACTGTGATCCATTTTGTCTTACCATGGGTTTATTCATCTTTCATATATTAGAATTTCAGGATGATTAATTCACAGTGTATGGTCACATTTAATTACCACATTTCCTCATACACATAACTTTTGTTGCGCAACCACCTAGATTTTCTGACCTTTCTTTGTACCTGTAATTGATGTGTTAAGACTGGAGAATTAGCAGTATCACATCAAAGTCACATGTATATTCAGTCAAGCATATACAGTTAACCTTTATTCTCATTTCCCCGCAGATCGATGGCTCCACACTGAGGACTATCTGCATGCAGCATGGCCCCCTGCTAACCTTCCACCTTGGCCTGACCCAGGGCAGTGCTCTGATTCGCTACAGCAGCCGGCAGGAAGCAGCCAAGGCCCAGGGTGCATTGCACATGTAGGTTATCCTGTAAACTAGCTGAAGCATGTTAGTTAACGTAAAACATTATCCTGTTGATCTAAAGTGTTTTCTTTCCTTCATTTCAGGTGCGTTCTGGGCAACACCACAATCCTGGCGGAATTTGTAAGTGAGGAAGAAGTTGCCCGCTATTTTGCACATTCCCAGGCTGGAGGAGCAGAAGGATCCAGCACGGGAGGGGTGGTGGCAGGTGGGGCACAGGGGTCATCTGGAACAGGCACCGCTGTGGCCAGCAGTGGAGGTAGCTCCCCAGGCAATGAGCGGCCAGCAGCGGGCACGGTTTCTGGTGGAAATGGAAACGGTGGCGGAGGAGGTGGAGGAAATGGTGGCGGGGGAGGTGGAGAGAGTGGAGCAGTGGTTCTTGGTAGTGTGAGGTCATCCAGCTCAGGCTGGCAGAGTCTCGATGGTACGGGCAGTTCCACAGAAAACTCTACAGCCCAAGGACCTGGGCTGGGAATATTTTCCCAGTGGAGCACCAATGGAGCAGGGGAGGGAGGAAGTGTTGGTGGGGTAGAGTCCGGAAGGTCTGGGCTCTGGGGAGGCATGACTGCAGGATACCCAAGCAGCAGCCTATGGGGGGCACCACAAATGGAGGAAAGGCACCAAATGGACAGTCCTGCCGCTTTGTTGCCTGGTGACCTGCTGGGGGGAGGAGCTGATTCGATCTGATGAGCCCCCTCTATTTGTACCTGTAGGTTTGGACACACTGATACAGCATACACTGGGATACATATGTACTTACTATAGCACACAAACACATTGACATGGTATGCATATAAATGTATTACACAAATAAACACATGCATACATATACATGGTATGCATATTAATGTGCACACACATAAAGCAGAAATGTGAGACATGCTTACACACATTCTTGTGGCCAGACTTAAGCTATTATATAAACAAATGCAGGGACTGTTAGATGTGTATACAGCCTTTTTCCACAGATGAAGATTTCAACTGCTTAGACTTGAAACTGAAAACGAATGAAAAGTCAGTTGGTCTGAAAGACTTGACTGGATTGCAATGTGCTTAGTAAATAGGGGACTTGTCGATAGATTTACATACACATGCACACACCAAATACAGACAAGCCTTCAGACAGATGGGCACTGTAAACAGCATTACCTTCATCGTATATGAGAACTTAAAACTACATGATGTGAGGTTTAAGTGCAGTTTGTATTCATGTCCCCTTTAAAATGGAGACCGAATCCAAACACATGCAAACAGCTCTGATTGACAACAGAACTGTATCTTACTGTGTATGTTAAGTTAATTTTTTTTTTTCTGTTGGTATGTATGGTTTTAATTTTTTGAACAGTGAAAATATTGAAATTTGTCATTGTTCTGTTTTCAAAATGCTGACCTCCTACTGTTGTATCTCACGCACTCTGTTATTTTCTCTTGAAGATGTTTGTTACTGTTGCAGTGATAAATGTTAAATTGCAGGCAGTTTGAGGCTATGTTGCATTTCTCCATGTGTTGATACTGTGCACAGTATCGTAAACACTATATGGACATGAGTATGTGTGAGAATGAGACCAAGTGGAATAAAGTACCACAACTGTGTGAATGTGAGGATGTGTGTGTGTGCATGTTACTGCCTGTTAAATGTGGGCAAGGCTGCTTACAATACAGAAGGTCTATACAAATATGTTTGAGTGCATTCGGTATACTGCTGACTGTGTGTTAAGAAATATTGGCACTAATGCTTTGTGTCTCTCATTTGAAGTTTTTTCTTTTTTCTTTTTTTTTTTTTTTTTTAAGCAGACTTGTATTTTTTATTGTCTGACCTGCAATAATAAAAAAGAACATTTTAATGATACAAAGAGCTGAAGGCATATGCGTTTAGAAAATGGACATGCCAAATCTTATCAAACTGTGTAGAGTGGGAGGGAGGGGTGGGATGGGTTGTTTACAGCTGCAGAGTAAGAGTTACCGTACGTTTTTAATGTTCTGTTGTTGTGTATTCATTTTAAATTAAGACAGGCTTTAACACTCCTGTTCAGTGTTTTCGTTTTGAGATTTTACAAAGGAAAAATTTATTTAAACAAATGAGAACAAGATTAATAAAGATGAAAGTATTGGCTTCTAAGTTTGTTTTTGTGTTTTTTGTCATTGACAATTTTGGTGCGTTTCTGGATTTCAGTTGGAGATCCATTAATTTTTTTTTCCTGTTGAAAAGTCTTTAACTGTTTTTCTGTTAGTGGTAACTTGACATTAATGGAGTGTATTTTAATGCATTTCTGACCTCTAAGCACAGCATTATGTCTTATTTACGATGACCAATATTGTTTTTCCTGTGTTAGTCATGATCATTAGGAAGAAAACCCATCATGTACAAGGCTTACGTGCTGTTCATCAACAGACACATGCCAGCATGTCCATCTGTCTCCCTCTCTGTAACATCCACACTCCAATCCTATTTAACACCCACGTCATCCTACTGTAAGCCACCGCTTACTGTATGAAATGATTTACTCTGATGCAATTAAGAGTTCTCATTAAGAATATGTACACTTGAAGCATATTGCAGACTAATCTTTCTGTCCTGCATCAAGATTCATATTTTGTGGCATGAGTCTTATGTTTGTTCTACAGACTGAGCCCGTTGTGTATGACTACAGTCCATGGGATTGTGGGAATTTATTCATAACAAGACTTAAACATGCAACAGACTCAAACACATGGCAAATACATGTTACATAATTATTACATGTGCGTTAGTTTAGTTCTAAGTACAAGTAATATGACAGGATTTAAACAGAGTGTGGAAATGTCAGTCAGAATCAATAAAAAAAGAAAAATAAAATTGGTTTTATAGTTGTTTTTTTTTCTTTTTTAATGGAGCGGCCAAAACACGTGACGTTTCCCTGTAATGACATCATCGATGTTGTGAACGGGAGCGTTGTTAAGTAACGAGAGGGGGAGACAGACTCGAGTGGAGGACGGCCGCTCGTGCTGCTGGAGCTTCTCAGGGACTATCAACAGGGAGTGCAACCGACGACAGAGCGCAGAGCTGAGGGTATGAGAGCCGTCAGAATCCGCTCCCATCCTCTTTTACCCAGGCCCCTGTCCGGCTGACAACCATCGGATCAGAATCTCCACCGAAGCAGCTCTCGGACGAACCCATTATCGGGTGAGTGGTGGGTCGTGGAACCGGAGAAACCATGGGGGAAAAGGGGCCTGATTCGGCCGAATCAGAGTCTCGTATTCACGGCTTACAGGAGAGGGGGAGGGGGCCGTCAGTAGGGATGGCTATTTGTACAAGCTTGTCCTGCACATAGATGGGTGCGGTTATAAGTCCGACAGAAAATATATTTAAGTGTGATATAACTGAAGATATTTCCACCTCCTTTAATTTCTGAAATTATAATGGTGCAGTAACGTAATGTATCACCGTTCGGTTAACGAAGCGGTTATCTCTACTAGCCTGGTCTTAGCAGCTAACAGTTCACTAAGATGCTTTTCGTTAGTCTCACAAACATTACAGTTCCTATTTTTTACGAACGCCTGAAAATATACGAATAGTCATTTTTGGATACCATTCGGATACCGTGGTACATTTCACTAAACATGAAATGGGTAACAGTTATCTTGCCCTCGCAATAGTCATCTAGGTTATGTCTCACTATATTCGTGCCTTAGTAGACCTCCAGGATTACAATGTGACTTGATGTAATGAAAACAGTTAAAGTGGTTTTGTTTCGGTTACTTTGTTTTATGACAGTCTAATGATTACACGAGGTAATTGTGGAGTGACAGATGTCTTTAGAGGCATAACGTTAGTAGTTTTCTGTTCATGCGATAGTGAAATCCACCGGCTCTGTGTGTCTTGCATATTTGTTTTCCTTTTTTTTTGTCACTTATTTTAAGACATTTTGTACATTTTGAGTTTACATTATGAGGAGTATAAAGTGATTTAACTCCCGGGATTAGGTGATTTTTATATAGTTATTTTACCTATGGTGTCCCACATTATTTAGGGTATCCCATCGACACAATTATCACAGTCAAACCATAGCAAGTTGATACATACTGCTGCATTTTAATTAATCCAGTGTCCTGTGAAAGATTACCATCATAGTAGCACATGATGTCTATGAATGAAGTGTGATAGCTGCTTATAAATGCTTCTTATAGCTCAGGGCATCTTTAAAGTATCAACTGATACAATAATATTTCTACTATATTTATAAAGCATGTACCCTTGCGGTAGTGTGTTCCCTTTTACTTTGCTTTTCTGAATGAATACAAGAACTATATACAAATGAAAACCATAGGGATAGGGTATCCAACATGCTGAGAAACAGTGTGCGGTTAAAAACCATGTGTCACAGTTCCTGTACCAGGTAATTAATCAATGGCACTTAATGTGTAGCCTTGTGATTAATGTTGCTCCTTAAATCGGGTCCCTGGCTGTAGCATACAAGACGACCTCGTGGTGTAATGAAACCTAACTCTTTATTAATCCACATCCATCTGCTTCCATCACATCTACAAAGCCAGGCTGTCCTCTCATCAACCTCAGGTAACAAGAAGGTGGAAGGCCAACATCTTACAATATGTGGGAGCAGCTGATGTTTTTACTTGAAATGAGAGCAGACCTGGAGCCTTTAGATGGCTGACTCAAGTAAGCAGAACTGATGACTGTTGTGCTTACTTGAGGTGCCCTGTCCACAACACTAAGGTTGTCTGAGGATGCTTTGTTTTCCTGTTTCTGAGTGATCATGAGACTTTTCTTGTTTTCTACAGGGGATGTGAAATGAGGCCAGCTGTCACAGTACAACACACAATTTTATAGTGTCAGCTTGTATATGTACAGAATGTGAACTCTTCAGAGAACTCCAGAAGTTTGTGTAAGACTGAAAATGTTTTTGAAGACACAGTAGTGCCTCATTTGGAAAAAGGGTTCACTGTTGCTATAAAGAGCACAGTTTGTTTACATGGTTTTCCTGAACTGTTGGTGAGGAAGTAAATGTCTTTGATAAATTATGCTCTGCACTGATTCAATCTCTACAGCGCTTTGATTTCTGAAGTTCATTGAACAGAATTGTCTGAGGGCCTTGACATAGTTTAAGGCTGCCACCGCTTCACGGCTGTTCATGCCCTCCCTTCCTTGGCAGTGCCGGCATAGAGCTGTGGAGCGCTTAGACTTGCTTTTGCAGTGACTCCACAATGTGTCGTGGTAGAAGGAGAGCTAAATAAATGATGATCGTGCTCCAGCATCACGTGCAGTTCAGCTCAGAAGACTTTGTTGCCTCATGTAGGCCAGCTCCACGAAGCAGTTGATCCTGGGCCACTCAAATGGCATTGCTTTATTAAGACATAATTTTTATTGTGACTCTTTTTCCTCTTTTCTTTCACTGATGTCAGTCCAGCTACTTCCTCCTCTCAGTTAGTTCCTATACAAATCTTATTGTGTGTTTCAGTAGGTCAGACAGGTGTTTGCTGAGCAACTGCCCATGCTTGGGCTATGTTCTCTCAAAATCTCAAGTGTTCAGTGTCTGCAATGGGTCATAACAGAAGCAGATGACCAGCACTTTTCACAACTGGGAAAATTAAGAAAACAGTCCTATATATTCAGTCAAGCTGCTTGAAAGGTTATCCTATAATGTTTCAGAGTTAGTGGTGGGAGAAAAGAGAGGTGGAGCACTGACAAACCACCCTGGTATCATGTGTCATCCTCCTAATCATGTCTGTGTTGTCTGTTTGTGACAGTGACGATTTATAACCATGGAGCTGAGAGTGGGGAACAAGTACCGGCTCGGGAGAAAGATAGGGAGTGGTTCTTTTGGAGACATTTACCTTGGTAAGTGGAAACTGAATCCATTTTTGCATGCGTCACCCAATTTTTCCATGTGTATCTACTCAAAAGGGTCTTAGTTTCTCAACAGTACTTTTTCCCCATCCTGTACTGTTAATTTCCTCAACTTACCTGAGCTGTGAATCTGAGTTTTCTTCATTTTCATCCATCATTTTCCTGGGACTGGTGCAGTATCCAAGGCTCTTATACAGCTGTGGTTGAATTGGTGTGCGTCTCTCCCCTCAGGTGCCAATATTGCCACTGGTGAAGAGGTGGCCATAAAGCTGGAATGTGTGAAGACCAAACACCCACAGTTACACATTGAAAGCAAATTCTACAAGATGATGCAAGGAGGAGGTAAGGACTGAACATAGATTTGACACACTTGGCAAGATTTTATAAAGGCCTGCTGTATATTAAATTGAATGTCCCTGATTATATTGTAGATGCAAATACCCTGCTAAGCCTACCAGAAATATTTCTCTACAAAAGATGCAGTATTTAGTAACTGGTAAAAACCAGTTCTGTGCACAAATGAGATGTTTCCAAGGCAGTGATAACTGGTAAGACATACCTTCACTATTCAAGCCTTTTGGTGACATTGTGTGTCTTAACATATTCCAGTGGGTATTCCATCCATAAAGTGGTGTGGTGCAGAGGGAGACTACAATGTGATGGTAATGGAGCTGCTTGGGCCCAGTCTGGAGGACCTCTTCAACTTCTGCTCCCGGAAGTTCAGCCTCAAAACTGTCCTGCTTTTGGCAGACCAGATGGTATGACACAAACCACCAATTAAATACAGTTTCACAGATTATGCTTACATATTCAGTTAAAATCCCAGTATGTAAAACAGGTCTTTATTATAAGGGGTGGAATTTTTATGATCTTGCCATGTCTTATGCATGACCTACTTTATTATTTGTTGGTGCACAGATCTATCTATCTATCTATCTATCTATCTATCTATCTATCTATCTATCTATCTATCTATCTATCTATCTATCTA
>JAQQZY010000028.1:7522701-7537964 GCA_030068375.1 Ostorhinchus rueppellii | reverse complement strand
AAAATGAGCAAATATGGCTGGACACAGCAACTGACTGATGCTGTGGCAGGCTATAACCCGGGGGATTGGGATACCTACTAAAATCTACTCTTACGGTGACTGATCAAGATGAGCAGGATAAAGGGGGGAAAAGTGTTAGTTAAACACAACAAGCCTCATTGTTCTTCCATTGGGGGGGGGGATAAGAGACCATTCCCAATTTGTGGTCCTGAATTCCACCCAAATCCTCTAGAATGTGATCAAGCCATTTCTTTTGCGTAAAACACTCCCAGTGTACCAGTGAAAGAGAGGAGAGGACCTGTGGTGGCACACAGTGGCTACACTGTCACCTCAGTGAAAAGGCTCCAGGTTTGATTTCCATCTAGTGTGGCTTTGCAGTCTGGAGTTTGCATTTTCTCCCTGTGCCATGTAATTTCCTTCTGGGTCTTCCCAGATTTCCCTGCCATCAAAAACTGTTTGCAAGTTATTGCCATAGGTCTGAGTTTCTCTAGGCCCCTTCAGTGGTAGCCTACTGCCCCTTGTGGTTGTAGCTGGATGGGATCAGGGTTTTTCCACCAAATATTGATTTGTGAATGCTTTCGAAGTCAAGTCATCAATTGGTATCATGTTTAAAAAAAAATGAGTGGATTTTCTTAAATTGTTTACTTTCTTAGAATTGTTTAGAACTATGTTTTTCACCAATTGTTATTTTCATTAATAATATATCTATTTGTATAAATGTGTCAGATTGTGAGTACAATGGCTGCAATTTTTATGTCTTAATTTTCCCTCTTTTACAGGTCAGTGTGCCATTTGAGCACATGGGGAAGTAAGTCTGACTTTGCATGCACATTAAATTAACTAGGTGAGTTTATTAACAGTTATTTACAGCAATTTTTAATTCACTAATATGTAAATTAATGAATATTACTAATATGTAAATTTTTGATTGACTAACCGCATCCTCTTGTTGCAGGGCTGCAAGGATTATTCAACGCTCCGGTTTATTTTCCCTACTTTTTTACCTTGTCCTATGAAGGTGATTGCCAGTGGACATATGGATTTTTGAAGAACAATAAATCCTTAATATGATCCAGAGAAGTACATGACTGTATTCAACATCATTTTTCATGAACTATTTTGCTGAACCTTAAGTTTTCTCATAACTGCTCCCTTCCACTTCAGAATATTAGCTCAAACCCCTCTGTCTGAAAATGTGAAGAATTGTTTGCATCAGAGAAGCAAAAAGGTATCAGGGGCACTCGCATGTTTCCTGTCCCATTTGATTTAAGCTTAAGATAGATCTTTTTCTGTTTTCATCACTTTAGAAGCAAATATTTCAGTGACTGTTGTCTGTTTTTAGAGCATTTTGAGAGGCTACAACAGCTTAAAAAATAAGAAATGGAGTGAGGTAGGTGAGAGGATAGTGGACAAAAAGAAAAGCAACTTAGAAAAGGACAAGTACGTAATTAGGGCTGTTGTAGAGTAACATTTCTGTTCAAGTAAAGTGGCGTTTGCTTACCCGTCAGCCATGTTTTCCTAATTTACTGGCCACCAGTCTCCCCAGAACCCGTTTTTATGTTTTTCCTGATTTTTGTTTTGTTTTAATGCAAGATGGTAAGGTGAAGAATTGACCATAGATATTGCAAAGACACACTCCTAATCTTGAGGGATGCACCTCAGGAAAATTTTCAGTGTATTTGAGCAGAGACCATAGCTGCCCGTTTCAGCTAACAAATAGAGGCTGCAATTTTTATGATGGTTCTTAATGTTACCTTTTCTATTATTTTGTTAATGGAGATTATAGGGGCATGGGCAGACTCTGTTAGGGATGGGCAGTGAAATTTTTTTTTTTTTTTTAATTTTTTTTTTAAGTTTATTGTAAATATTTTTTTTTATTTCTGTGTAAAGCCAAATGTGGTTATTTGTTTTAAGGTTTAAAGTAGAAGAATGCATACTAATGGAATAAATTGGCGCTCAATTTTACATATTTCAAGTACTAAATTGTGGGATGGGCTGCTTTTACTTTGCCATCTGGGTCATTTAAGTGTGTGTGTGTGTGTGTGTGTGTGTGTGTGTGTGTGTGTGTGTGTGTGTGTGTGAGTAGAAGACTGAATCCCTGCTGAGAATCATTGATTTTGTTTTGACTGCTCTGATCGCTTTTTTCTCTCTCTGTTCATCTGTATTGTTTACGTTTTTTGTTTTTTTTTTTTAAATTAGTTTCATTTATACATGTATAAACCTATCCTTTTTAATGATCTCATGTCATCTGTAACTTATTCTAAGTATCTGAAGTTTTTCTTGCCTGCCTCTTTAGTATTCTGTTCTGATGCTTCAAAGGTTGCCCACTTAATGTAACATACAGGGCTTTTATTATTCCTTCTGCAAAAATGATATGCTCGTTTGATGTCACAGTTTCGATTTTAACCTCCAGCAACTTTGATGATGTCATTCAGAAGAAAACATTACTAATGCAAATGCAGGGATGTGTAAATAGTGTACTGTGTGTGTAATTTACCTATGTACAGGCCACCATGACCCAGTGGCATTGTAACTATTGGGGTTGGCAACTAGAAAACGTTGGGGTGATGGGGAATTCACTTTATGTATTGTGTACTGATATCTTGTACAGTTCTTTAACACATTTTATTTACAACAGTATTTGTGTATATTTTATGAAGTAATAAAAATGAATAATGTTGCTCACAATTTGGTCTATATATTTTTGTTCTTAAAGTAGTTTGAAGTGGCGTTAATGTCGATTATAGCTTATACAGTGTCCAGCTTGTTACATCATATGCAATGCAGACCAGAGATTTGTTTAAACTGCGCATGCGCCTAGAGGGGAGTTTATGCTGGAAGCTGCTGTTGGTACAGTGAATTGCAGATGATGTGGATGAAATAACGGTGTCTGCCTCACTGAGTTTTACAGGGGAAATGTTCGACCTGTATTCGTTATTTTACCAGCTCACTTAGAGCTGTAGTTTCCTGCGTCGTATTCATAGCCTGTGTCACATTGAGTTGACTACTTTTGACTCCACAGAAAGAGGTAACAACAAGCTAGCGCCAAGCTAGTAAAAGTAGCTAACATTAGCTAACAGCGCTCGGCGTAGTTGACGCTCAGCTGCCGATACTTGGCAGATTCTTTCCGGGGTTGGAAAAATGCTACAGTGATTCGATAAGTGCCTTACTTCCGTCAGAAACGACCAGTTAACTTATTTTTCTCCATAAGATTTTGCAGTCGATTAAAGATGAGTTAAATTGATGATTCAAACCAAACCAGATCAAACAACTGCAGAAGAGGTAAGTAACTAAAAGCAGCAGGATGGACTCATTACCCTGAAGAGGGACTACCGTCTGTCAGTCTTTACTTATCTCATTTTCGTAAATACTCCACTGCTATATACGCATAGAGTACAATCTCAACCAGTCTCTAAAATACATCAGTGTGAGAGTTGGCTCTTTGCTTGCGGTGTTTGTTCTAGCCACAGTGAACTCTTGCAGTCATTGTTTGGTAGTCCTGTTGTCTTCAGTGGCCTGATAATGTTTAGCGGTAGCTTCCAGGCACCTCTTCTAGCCCGAGGACTAATGTTGGTATGTCACAAAGACCACTGATTCGATTGAGGTCAAAGTACAATGCATGTTTTGAAACCTACCCACGGGTGCAGTCAGCAGGGCTGATGAGCTGCCCTCTGTCTGTTGTACCCCCGGGAAGCACCGGCCTCTGTTGTAGCTGAAGGCTGGTGCTTGGGATCAATGTCAGTGAAATGAAAACAGTCCGCATCCCACTGCCTTTTTCATCACATATGTACTTTATTTGCTTTCACAATGACAACATACTTTGATTTGCAACCATTCAGGGATGGAACAGGCATTAAATAGTAATTTTTTGTACAATCCTGACCATCAACCTGCAGTGTAAAAAGGTGCCCATACATGTCAGATTCATTGTGAATTATCAGTTGTATAAGATGAACACATTGTACTCGAAATTTGTTGTCAGATGCACACTAATTAAACCCATTAAACGTCCAACTGCAACATTATTATTTTTACATGATTATTGTTTTGTGGCATCTTGAAAATTAAAAAATAATTTGCATGCTCTTCACCTAAACAGTTTACAGTTTCTTGGTGTAGATGACACTGATGTGTTTCAGGTTACTGCTGTACCACAAGGCTTTGGTGAAGAAGTATGACTCATCCATGATCACAATGTCAAGTATTAGCCTATATTTAGTTGGTTGACAGGGGGTTTGAAAGTCATTGTGAAATTAGTTTTTACTGCAAATGATTACATTAGCACATTCCTGGTATCCACACTAAGAAACTGATGTTGTCTGGGAGACCACAGTGATCTGCAGTGATCAAATCACAAAGATGGTGGCACATAACTCTGGATGCATTTGATGTTGGCAGTTCCTTTAGTTTCCTGTCTTGATTTCTTTGGCCCAAATAGTTTCTGGGTAAATTTATCACAAGTGGTAGATCATTATCACCTCTTAAAGTACATTTAACCAAATGACTGTAGCAATGGTTATGCTGTCATGTGAACTGACTACATTTTTTGCATGCTTTAAAAATTCTTGCATCTTCTCAGGGTAGAGTTTTATTATAAAGCAGCCATTTCTTCCTACAACAAGAAGAGGATAGAATAGAACAGAAGTGGTGTTATTAATTTCAACACCCTGTGTTGGTCAATGGAAATACTATAGTTTTCCTCTTCCTTTTAAATTTTATGTTAAGAATCAACTTTACAGCAGCATATTTTTAGACTACAGGCTATGTATTTGTTCAGCCTGAAAACAGGTGATGATTTGTTATATTGAAGACAATTGTTTGTGTTTAGCGCCATTTCTAGCTCTCTTGTGCTTTCAGAAAACCACATAGAAAAAGAAGGGGAGAAATTGGGTCAGCAGCCTTCAGCTCATAGCTGTCACACTGATTTTTGTTTGAGCGATTCAGGCACTATTCACCCACCCCCATATTTTAGTGTGTGCATGTTTATTGCTCTTTATCAGCATCTCCTCACCCACCTACATTGTACCTCCTTTTTCACTCCTGTTTTGATCTTGCTACAGCTGTCTATCCACACTCAATCTTTTTTAAACTGGAGATCTCTGGCCTGGCCTACTTTTCTCTGTGGGTTGTTTTGTTTGTGGCATCTACATAGCATTAGGGGACGCTGGCTTAAAAAGTCAGACTTTTTGATGCATTAGCATATTACGTGTTTAATTTTCACATTTATTGTCAGCTAGAATGTGATGGTTTGGAAAACATTGATGTTGATTGTAAGAAGCTGATAATTAACATATTTAAATCACATCAACAAAATAAGCTCAATAAGTATTGTAGTTCATAATATCCCAAAATATTTCAATTTTTTTCCTTCTTTTATACAGATGAGTCAACTTTGGCGGCGAGACATACCCTTATCACAGAGGTTGGGGAATGACTCTCCTGTTGGCCTTGCCCCTCAGCCACCAGCTACTGTGGCCCCACAAGGATCCAATACCTCCTGGGTGCCAGCAGCACCAGTGGTCACACAAGAACCACCATTTTTCCTCATGACCTCCACCGCCCAGACGATATCAGGGGTCTTTGTTTGGACAGCCCTTCTGATCACATGTCACCAGGTGAGACTGACATCTGGAGGGGACAAATGTTTGAAATTGCAGGGATCACACTGAATTTATGACTTTATGATTGCGGGTTTAGTCTCCAGTGGCTGTGTAGCTTAGATTGAAAGATCAGTATGGATATATGAGTCACATAATATGGTCAGGCCTTCCTTTTCACCTTTGAGTGTGGACAGACATGGATGTAAACTGCAACTTGACCAGTGGACTGAGGCATACAACTGCCAGGCTATAATCTAATTGTTTTGTGTGGTTTATATCTTGCATAATTCACAAACATTAAAGTTTAGCATCTCTACAAAATGGTTGTGTTCAGTATTAAACATAGAGATTAATGCAGGAAGTGTTGCTTGTTTTGTTAATGTCAGCTCATCAGTTCTCATGTTACTGGGGAGTATTGAGCAAATGTTCCTTTTATGTAAGCGAGAGATCTGTTGTGCCTAGAGGCTAACATTCACGATTTGTCTTCTATTGTTTATCACTGCTCTTCACATAGAGAGTTAAAGACAAGCCCACTATTGCTCTGGAAACAGGTGCTCCTGGTGCGGCTACGGCATCATCAAAGAGTAGGAGATGTGTGTGTGTGTGTGTGTGTATGTACGGAGTAGGGTCACCTAGCAACAGGCAGTGTGAGAACAGAGTGCGCTGTCTGGCTTGGTGTGTTGTCAACCACTGTTTGTTATTTTAACAAAGGTGTGTGTCTGTTTACAGGCCAGGAAAGGTGATAGGTGGGACAGCGTGTAAATGGAAAAGAGCCGGATGGCAGAGACAGAGGTGCTGGTGACAAGGGCCCACCCTGTTCTTCCTGCCGTCTGCTATTCTGAATAGGAGTGTTAAAAGCCCAGTATCAGTTACCTGAAACAACTCCACATGTTAATGAAGGCACACAAGCCGTACCAGACACACAGTACTTCAATATCCAACTAAGGTGAATGGCTGAAGTCAGACCTTTGCACACAGACTAGAGCCTGATGAGAATAAGCATAAGAGAAGAATGGACAAGACACATTTAGCCAAGAGCTTGCATATATTGTATAACATAAACATACAGTATTTTCAGCAGGCTCCTAATGGTCAAGTGATACAATAAGAATATTAGTAATCTTTGATGTCAGTTTGGGCAAAACACAATAAAAGGTACAAAATCAGATATTTGAAGGAAAATGAGCCTATTTGAGCAATAATGGAAACTAACATATAGAAGTTACACATTATGGGCGTATTTACATATTAGTAGATCCCTGAGGAGTCCAAATGACTTGATATGGTGTTTTAAGGAAAACCACTGCCCCCCCCCAACTTGTTGGCTGAAGTGGTTCAATCGCTGCTTGCAGGTCTTCCTGGGCTCAAAGTGAGTTTATTTGAGGTGCTCTTTGATGGAAAATATGTTGCGTTCAAACTTACAGAAATCTGTATCACACACTCTTTAAACACCTAAAATGCCATTTTGAAAACCTCAGCAAAGAGAAGTCATTCATTGTTAGATGTTTTTATTACACTGTGTTTGTAGGGGTGTGCCATTTTAGGCACCTCTCAATTCAATTACGATTCAGGGTGCTGCAATTCGATAATCAACAATTATCTTGATAATGATTATAATGATTTTTGATGCATCTTTTTTTCCAATTCAGGATTTTTTTCTCCTTCTGTGACTACTTCATACTTTTAAATGAGGTATATTTGTCAGTATCAATAAATTCAAGTAACAAATTTGCATAATAACAATCGATGTATTGGCACACTCCTAGTATCGTGCATACAAGTTTGACTAATGGAGAATGTTTCATTGGTGATGGTCAATTTGTGACAGTGACCAGTATTTTATAGAGCACACACTGCTTAGGAAACACTCACTCTTCCTACACTCTGTCCATAACTTCTCCAGTAGTTGGTCCTTTCATATCATTTCCCAAAACACAGCACGAGCTATGTGATATGGTTTCTGTATTAAATATTTCTGATATCTGCCAGTTTAATCATCAGTGTAATGAAGATATATATACCAAGTTTTTCCAGGCCGATTACCTCTATATCCATGAATTAATGGATGTGTGATTGATATTGAACATGTTTTACCAATTACCTTCTACCATCTTTCTCAGACACATTTCTCTGTCTCCTTTCTTTAGATCTACATGCACCTCCGTTACTACAGCTCTCCCAATGAACAGAGGCATATAGTGAGGATCCTCTTCATAGTCCCCATCTATGCCTTTGACTCTTGGCTCAGCCTTCTGTTCTTCACCAATGAGGAGTATTACGTGTACTTTGACACAGTCAGAGACTGCTATGAAGGTGAGTGGATATGGGAATATAGGGCATGAACTGTTCCACTTGTATCTTCTGCTGTGGATAACAGTGTTCATCACAGTGATTAGAGTGAGGGCTCTGTGCTGTATTGTGTGGCTCTCAGTTGAAATAAGGGTGTGAGAATTTATTTGTTTTGATACCCCAGTGGCAGATGGCCTTTGCAGTGTCTTCATTTACAAAGGTTGCCATCTTTGTTCTCATGTCTCCATGGCCTGTTGGGATTGCAGGGGAGGGGAAACCTGTTTCCTAGCAACTGTACGAAAATGAGCCAATCCTTGTGAAGAGTTTTAAAAGGCATCTGACTTGCAATATGAGCAGATAAATAGTAACCTTGTTCTTTATCCTTTCTGGCTGTCGTGTGTCTAATGTTACGCTTTGACTCTATTTTGTGACATTTTGGTAATGAAATAAAAGAATGGACAGATAATACTGACTTGTATTTCTGCACATAATATCATCATCAAGCTCCAGTGGAAAGTGTAGTATGTTATTAGAGTGGCTGAGAGTTGGCATTCAATGCTCTAGCACAGAGGTGGCCATATATCAGCTGTTGTTCATATACACAAAAAACACCATCATGTTTATATTCACACACATTTTGAATGCCATTATCTCTAACATTGAGTCAGTCTGATACACACACACACACACACACACACAAAACAAAAGCTTAATCAGTTGTTTGTAGGCAAGAATGTTCCAATAAAACTGAACTGTACTTTTAGTTCATTTGCTTAATCTAGATTAATGACCATGGCGCTGATCTGTCATTGCTCTGATGTATTAATATTCATTATTTTATTAACATGACGTTTATTTTTATAGAAACTTTAGGAAAACTACAAGAAAGATTTATATAAAGATGCAAAGTTGTAAGAGCTGAAAATTGGAGAATGTGAAAATACACACTTCCCTCTGCAGCTCTCTCCTCTCAGTCCAAACCAAAATACTAAATATAAATAAATATAGATGAACCTGATGCTGTTTAAAGCCACTTTGGAAAAGTGAGCCCACTTTGGCCAGCTTCTGTGTGGAGCCACAGAAGAGAGCAGTACAGTCCCATCTGAGAGAATGTAAACAGCAATTGGTAACTACCTCTGTCTACCGTGTATGTGACGCCTACTTGACTAAAAGCACCCATTATCGCTCAGAATCGTCCGTCACAGGATAGAATTTTTACACCTGAAAACAAACAAATAGAGGCACAAAAATGTTAGTTTCCTCTCAGACCACTTGAATTCCCACATGGTTTGGGATATTTTTTTTGCCATTGGCAAAAAGCTATTGTAGACCCAAGCATTATAATGGAAAAAATCAGCATCTCTTACTATTACTGCATTTGCTGTGAGTTTGCTGGAGTCTGAGCCTTACACCACCTCTTACAGTTGAAGGGCAGCTGATGTCTGTTGGGTACCTTTAAATTAGAACACCTGGAGCAGCAGATGAACAAACGTTACGCCTACTTGCCCAGGGACACCAGTGACTGACCAGCAAGAAGTCTACTCAGGTTTATTGCCCGGCAAGTCACACATCTCAGAAATAAACTCTGTGAATGTGTACTTTTTACAAAAAATCCCCAAAACAATAAATTATGGATCAGTATATTTTACATTTCTTAAATTTCTTAAAACATTTCTGAGCAGTTGATTTAGTGTTTAGATGGATGGATATGTTCAAATGCAGGTGTGAGTGAGCTGTAGTCTGTCTGAAGCTCTGTAGAAATAAAGTAATCTGCTTCATCTCTGCCTCAGACAGACAGGCTGCAGGCTGCATTGATTAGCCAGGTTACATATAAGATCTGAGCAATGGATAAAAACAGGATTACAAACGCACCTGGAGTAGCTTCTCATTTACTGTAGGTCCACGATGCTCTGAGAAAATAATGTGTAATTGATCTTTTTCAACGTTACTTATGTAACTAATAACAGGATTCATTTACATCATTGAATATCATAACATTAAATATGTTAAAGCTTCTGATAATGTTTCTGTTACGTTGCACTGTCATGTGACACAGTTGGGAATAACATACACGTAATAATACTTAAGCTGATAGTGACGACTCACCTCTATTTTCAGCTGCTCAGAAACAGAATCGGCAAAACAGATGTATAATTATGACATTTACATCGAGTGTTAACCAGAGGGTGTAAATGGGGGGTTTCGGGTCATTTACTTCTAATGCTTCAAATTCTTTGTTTTGTTTTTTTTTTTTTTACTCTGCAGCCTTTGTCATCTACAACTTCCTCAGTCTGTGTTATGAGTATCTGGGAGGAGAGAGCGCCATCATGGCTGAAATCAGAGGGAAGCCTATTGAGTAAGTCTCATTTGGTTTTAGTTTTTTGTCTGTGTCCTTTTTTCTTTTTGTTTGTTTACAAGTTTAAACATCCTGCATTGATGTTCATGAACCTGCACATTTCTTCAGGTCAAGCTGTATGTATGGGACTTGCTGTCTGTGGGGCAAGACGTACTCTATTGGTTTCCTCAGGTTTTGTAAACAGGTACTAAGCTCATTCTTATTCACTTCGATCCTGTACGCATTTAATATTTCTTAGGAATATAGAACTTGTGAAAACTGACAATTATCAGAGGTTTTTTTTAGGTGTTTTAGTATTATTTCTTCATATTTTTTTCTTTCTGACACATTGATTTTTCTGTTGCTTTGTCTTCTCTCACTCATCCTTATTTTACTTCATCAGGCAACTCTCCAGTTCTGCGTAGTGAAACCCCTAATGGCGGTCATCACTGTAATTCTTCAGGCCTTTGGAAAATACAAAGATGGAGACTTCAAGTATGTTTTCTGCGCTGTCATTAAATGGGCTTCCACTGTGTTGCTTTTATGTTCATTCTAAATTCATGTGTATTAAAGTGTGGAAATTCCTAAAAAGTGTTTTGATGAAGGAGGTGATAAAGTGCAACTGAAATTAAGTGGCTAAAACATCCTAGCACACATTGCTCTAATACCTATTACGGTACTCGCGCCTCTAAGCTAAACCCTGACATTTCCTGTAAATGTAGTGGAAGAACACAAGGGTTAATTAACATTTTATTTGACCAAATTTTTAAAAAGTGTTTTAGATTTACCATACATTCAGATGGAAACCTGATTATTTGCAGTATGGACTGTTCCACATGGCTATGCAGCAGTGTTCTTCTTTTCTTCACTTTAAACATTTTTTTGTATGCGTGTCAAAGCACATAAATCCCGTCTGTTCACTTGACCTTTTCTTCCTCTGTGTCTCTCCTCCCCAGTGTGGCCAGTGGCTACCTATACGTAACCATCATCTACAACATCTCTGTCAGTCTGTCACTCTATGCTCTTTTCCTCTTCTACTTCGCCACCCGTGAACTGCTGGTACCATACAGCCCCGTGCTCAAGTTTTTCATGGTTAAGTCTGTCATCTTCCTCTCCTTCTGGCAGGGTAAGAAACTCACTATCTGCACTTTCTTAAACAATGTTAAAGCATTTCAAACCTAATGAAAATATGTGAAAAATGATTTTGATTGGTGCTTGGGTTTTCAATTGAATATTATTATTATTTATTTATTATTTATTTTATTTTTATTTTTTTTATATATTACTGCTTTAACTTCCAAT
This sequence comes from Ostorhinchus rueppellii, assembly GCA_030068375.1. Taxonomy (NCBI): domain Eukaryota; kingdom Metazoa; phylum Chordata; class Actinopteri; order Kurtiformes; family Apogonidae; genus Ostorhinchus; species Ostorhinchus rueppellii. The sequence continues at coordinate 7,526,438 of JAQQZY010000028.1, read as the reverse complement.
CTCAATTTTTATGTGTTGTGGAAAAAAAGGTATTGCTCACTTTGTAACAAAACTACAAAATGAAGCCAACATGTTGATGTAGTGTAAAGGCATGATGGCCACACAGAAAGTTAGAAAAAGAAGGGCCTGCCATGAGCAAATAATGTTCTGTATTCACACTGGGAGGATCACCAACATCTGACCGTACCATGAAGTAAAACGAGGTCTCAAATTGCATTCATAATGGTCTTAAGGAGTCCTAAATTAAATTAGTTGAAACCTTGGATTTCCATTACTCTTCATGTTATCATTTCGTTTATTTACGTTTCAGGGATGCTCCTGGCCATTCTTGAGAAATGCAGAGCCATCCCTCAGATCCACTCCACTGATTTCTCTGTGGGCGAAGGAACAGTTGCTGCTGGTTACCAAAACTTCATCATCTGCATTGAGATGTTCTTTGCTGCTGTTGCTTTGCGTCACGCCTTCACATACAAGGTCTACATGGACAAAAGACTGGACTCGTATGGTAAGGGACGCATGAATGACGTTAAGCTGGATTTGAGATCGGAGACATAGAGCAAAAGGAATATATATTAGATCTCCTCCTTGTTAATAGTGTGTTCTTAGAATTGACTGATCTGAAACATGTTGAGGATGCAGTCAGTTTCTGCATTCGATAAGGTCTGTTCTTGTGATCTTGCTGATTCTGTTCCACTCTCTACTTTGACTCCTGTTTTTAACATTCACTAAATATCTTGTCGCCCTCTTTACCTTTGCTTTGTATTTCCTTTCCTCCATTTTCATCTTGACTCTTCTTTTTTTCTTTGTCTCTCTTCTCCTTTTTCTATCCTCCTTTCTGTGCTGCTCTGAAAGGCTCATTTCCCATCTATGGACAGTACGGTAGGTCTAACATTAACTGTGTTTAGTCTTTATCTGTCACAGTTCTGTATGTTTGCCCATTTTGTTGTGACTTGTGTCCCATTGTTGTAAATCTCAATGCTTTAGCTGTGTCGGCCCTGTAGTTTTTTGTTTGCATACATTCAGTTTTGGGTTGTTGCACATTTGTTTTGAGTTTTGAACATTTGGCCTTAACTTCACTGGCACAGTTTTGTTTAGTCTGTGTTTTTACCCAAGCTTTGTGGTCACCTGTTGCCATCTGCCACTTTGCTGCTTTGTGTTAAAAGGAAAACTTAAGTAATGTTGGTCAGTTATAAATAGAAAAATGTACCTGTGCAGTGGTGTTATTTTGTTGCCTAAAGTGGCCCATATGGTTCATGGTAGGCTAAAATATGACTCCATTAGCGACATTCATAAATATCATAACACCCTCTGTTAAACTTTTCATAATCTATGTGTCTGAGACAGTCAGACAAGCATTTCAGTTCCTTCATTCCAAAAATTTTGCAAGTGTTTCTCCTCTCCTCATTAATTGCATTTACATACACAATATTCCACTATTATTCTGACTATGACAGTATTCGTGATATGACACGTGTCATGTAAACAACATATTCTGACTAAGACATTGGATATGCATTCTTTGAATGAAATCAAATTTGATTTAATTGGTGCCAAATCATAACATAAGTTATTTCATGACAGTTTACATTAGAGCTGGTCAAGACCAGACTCTTAATGTGTACAGTCTGTTCAGAATATGCATCTCATTTGTGGGTTTCACATAGACAGAGTCCCAAAGCCCCTGTTTACAGTGAGCTGAGATAAAGACAAAGATCCTTTCTCATAGAGAGAGAGAAGTCCCCATTTTGGTTGGAAAGAGAAGTACACTTACTTCTAGACAATATGAAAGAGGACATCAAGTGAAAAAAACAATTATTTCATAATTTATGACGTTTGATCACATTCTCATTATTGTATTATTTTCAAACATCCTTGAGCTTTTGAAAAGCTGACGTCAAACCAAGCATCTGTTTCTCATGATGATATAAAAACTAAATAAAGCAGCCAGGACTAGAAAATGTATAAATGAGGGAAGAAAAATTGTGTAACATTTTGGTAAAAATAGTCTTCTGTTATTAAAGTCTGCCATCACAGTAAATGTAACTTTTATGACTTGATAAGCTTTCAAAAATAAATGTGCTCCTCTACATGTTTTATAGATTTGAACCACATATACAGTGCTCAGCATAAGCAAGTACAACATTGATTACAAACAAGATATGTTAATTTGCACCCACAAAAAGTAATTTTCCTAATAAATTCATTCAAGACCATGTTGCAAAAATGAGTACACCCCCATGAAAGTCTTAGGAGCAAAGCTAGATTTTAAACTCCAAAATTATACTGAACAGGAATTCAATCCCAGGTGAGTCTAATTCTTCATTGCACAGGTGTCCAGCAGACAGCTGACTATAAAAAGGCATTGCTTAACAAACAAAAAAAACCCCTTTCCATTTAATGCAATCAGCCATGGCACCACATGGAAGAGAAGTGTCACAAAACCAGAGAAAGAAAATAATTTCTTTACAGAAAAAACATGAAGGCTACAAGAAGATCAGCAAAGCTTTAGTTACCAGTCACAATACTGTAGCAAAAGTAATCTGAAAATTAAACAACGATGGAACTTCAACCATCTCACAGAGATGTCCAGGCTGTCCACAGAAGTTAACACCTTGACAGGAGTGTCTTCTTATGAGAAATGTTGATGAAAATCACCATGCAAGTTCACTGCACTTAGAAAACAGGTAGAAAGCCAAACTAGGGTGACTGTTTCCTGTGACACAATACGGTGTACACTGCAGAGGAATGGCATGCATGGGTATCGTCCATGAAGGAAGCTTCTCCTGAAGCACATGCACAAAAAACCCATCTCAGGGCCAGGGCCCACACTGAAGAAGATCAAGACTATTGGGACTCAGTACTCTGGAGTGATGAGACCAAGATCAGTGTTTTTGGAAACAATGGCTTCAAAACTGTATGATCTTGAAAAGGTGAGGAGTACAAAGACAAATGCATGGTGCCTCCAGTGAAGCATGGTGGTGGCAGTGTCCTTCTTTGGGGCTGCATGAGTGCTGCTGGTGTCGCAGAGGTGCATTTCATTGATGAGATCGTGAATTCACAGATGTACTCCTCTGTATTGAAAGAGAAGATGCCACCATCACTCCGTACCCTTGGGTGTCGAGTGGCAAAGTATGTCTCCTGATCTGAACCCAATCGAACATCTGTGGGGAATTCTGAAGAGACAAGTTGAGCATCACTGTCCATCCAGCACCCAAGCTCTAAAACAGGCCGTTGTTGAAGAATGGAAAAAGATAGATGCTACAATACATTGCCAACTTGTTCACTCCATGCCTAAATGACTTAATGCTGTCTTTAAAAATGGAGGTCACACAAACTAACCTAGTATTTTGTGTTCATAGTTTTTGTTGCGGGCTGAATTCATTTTTGCACCAACTCATTTGAGTAAAACTGTAGATTTTTGTCACTTACGTTACACTATCAACATTCCCATCATGTTCTGAGTTAAGTTCTATAAAACTCAGTTTTGTCCAAATACTTGACATTGTGTTCTTTGAGATATTGATTAAAATCTTACTTTTCAAATGGGGTGTACCCATTTATGCTGAGCATTTTATATATATATATATATATTTATATTTATATTAACGAGAAAAACACTCGGAGAGCGCAGACCTCCGCCAAGATGGTGTTTGTATTTTTTATTTTTTTAAGGTAGTGTTAGTACTTTCCTCCACTAGATGGCAGTGAATGACCTCATGCAGCTCTGTGCCACCATG
>JAQQZY010000028.1:7499752-7522601 GCA_030068375.1 Ostorhinchus rueppellii | reverse complement strand
ATTTAATCATCTCTTCCTTGACCCAGAGTGGACATACCCTGAAAATTTCATCAAAATCCATCCTTAACTTTTTGAGTTAAGTTGCTAACAAACAAAGTCAGATGGTAACAAACAAACAAACGCACAGTAAAACAACCTCCTTGGCGGAGGTAAATATAAATGTGTATGAACTAGAGAACTAGTCTTTGGATCTTAAGGTGTTTAAACTTCACCTCAGCGGCATATAAATGTGAATATTATTGGAATATTAATTTTCATTCACCACATAAACATCTGTTGTGGATTAAGGTGGGTTTTTTTGTTTGTTTGCTTTTTTAAAATTCCACACATCTCTTATCTCCAGGTCGCTGTGCACCAATGAAAAGCATCTCCAGCAGCTTGAAGGAGACCATGAATCCAGGAGACATGGTCCAGGATGCCATCCATAACTTCTCCCCAGCGTATCAGCAGTACACTCAGCAGTCCACACTGGAGCGAAGCGGAGGGCCACCTCTCTCCCGCAGTCACAGTAACCTTAGCACCCGCGGTGACAATGAAAAGACCCTACTGCTCAGCTCCGACGATGAGTTCTGAGACTCACGCACACTGTCTGAAGCTCATGTTATTCATGCAGCCTATACCGAATTTTTATCAGCTCTCTGAGACAAATCAGATCTTTTGTTACTACCTTATTTGGGAAAATCAGATGTTGTTATTTTTTTTCCCATTTAGACAATAATATAAAGATCAGATTGATGTCTGATTAATTAAATGGTAATAGATTTGATGGAAGGATGGACAGGGAAGAACACTGAGGGGGAAATGCAGAAGGGAAAGAAGGATGTGTGATAATATCATTACAAAGAATATAAGCTGAGATGTTCAGGCAGGTTAATTAACTTGTCTTGCAGCTTTTGTTAAAGTGGATTAGTTGCATTCATACAGGTTATTTAAGTGGTCATTCTATATTCCTATACTATAGTCTTGATGTCATAGAGGCCATTACTAACAAAATACACTGTATTTATTCTTGAATATGGATTAATTCAAATATCTGTGCCTGTATACAACATCCTTATACTTCTCTTTTAGCAAAAACCATGACACACAGAACCTGCTCAAGCAAAAAAAGTGCCATCTGAAATACTTGGCCTCTTTCACCTTGTAGTTTTGATACTGATTCTTAATCCACGCTCCTCCTCACCCCTTTGCCAACTCTGCCTCTTATTGATTCATTGCCAAATAGAAGGAGCAGCCACCTCTGCTCCAGTTGATGAGAAGCACTGTCTTAAGATTTAAAGTCAGAGTAGTCTAAGTAGCCTTCAAACTGCTGGACTCTATTAAAAGTTAAGAATATAATCACAGATTATTTTATTTAAAAGCTGTATGACCTTAAGGGTATAAGTTGTTTAAAGTTTATTGGAATTTTTTTTTATTCCAGAATTGTTTGAAATATTCAGTGTATGTTTTCATTTTGTCGTGGTTGAATTCAAAGTGTATTTGTACAACCCAAGCTGTTGACCTGACTCAAGGCGTATTATTGTTGTTGTTTTTGTTTTGTTTTGTTTTGTTTCAAGAGTGCCAGGGCAACGGCTGAAGAGAGATTTCCATGCATGGGATGGTGGACTGATAGACAGACACCACCCTACCCCTGTGTGGACACCACCTGCACATTACAGATTACAATAAAAGTGAAACTTCCCTACAGTGGCTTCCCAGCTATGGTATGGCGGATCGCAATCTTATAATTAAGGGCATCATACTGTATGCAGGGCAGATCAGTGCTGCCTCTGCTGACACTTTTTTTTTTTTTTTTTATAACAAAAGCAGTACTGAGTTGGAGGTTGGTAATTGCAGGATAAGTCTCACTGTATAAAGAAAACAAAAAACTCAGCAGCTTGATGTTTAAAAGCTGGTGTGAAAATCCAAACACTGTTGATAGCAAAAGGGACACCGTAGTAGAAAAAAGTAACGGGGACCTAAATCTATGTGGCATTCCTACTTCACAGTTCCCAAATTTAAAAGGAACTGCGTCTTGGATGTTAATACTGTTTTCTGAAGTGAAATATGCGTTTTAGCAGTGGCCAGTAAAGAAGTCACTTGTGGTTGTGCTCTTAAATATTTGATGGTGGAAAGCTGCAGAAAACAAACCCAGTGGATCTTTTGCACAGCTCATATTAGGCCCAATGCTGTCTTGAAATGCGTTGTACTATATTGTTTTTGTCTTATGTCTTATCAATTCACATCTCTAATCTGCAGCTTAGCAAACGCCACAGCACAGCCCTCGACCTGTCATCGCAATGAAAAATTGAACACCAAATGCTGGAGAGACACTCTACAACTAAACTATTATTAATGTTGAAGTTATATTAATTTAGCAGGTGAATTTACGTGCACTGTGTAACAATCTATGGAAGCAGATGCTGGCTTCTGGCTTTGATCGCCACCGTGTAACATTTGTTTTCTTGAAACTACAGCTCTTCAGATAAATGTAGCTTCAATTTGTTCCAGTAACATCAAATTAACTTGGTTGTATTATCAAAATTCTGTTCCTTGTGCTGAACTTTTCTCCTAGGTCACAGCTTAACCAAGCATCTTGATTTAAAAAAAAAAAAAAATTAATAGTTTTGATACTCTGATATATAAGCTGGATGTTGATCGAAGCTGAGTATATTGAACCAGGAAATATTATACCAGAATGTGTAAATATATGTACACTAAGCATTGTGAAACATGATGATTGTAATGGCAAGGCTTGGTATAGTGTGTTAATGTTAGTGTTTTAATATTTTAATTTTCAGATATTTCCTGTCATATTTTTGTTGTATGCTTTTTCATTTGTATATTGGAAATATTACCATGTTTTGATGTTATGCTTTTTTTTGTTTGTTTTGTTTTTGTTGATGTTAAAAAGGAAATAAAAGACTACAGTTGGGGTTTAAAGTTTAAATACACTTCAGTTAAAACCACTCCAGCTCAATGTAACAACCTTAACCCAATTCCAGAACAATGGTAAAGGATGTTTTTAATTTCATAATTTATTAATTGTATCAGTCTCAGGGGGCTAAAAGTTTACTCACAAGCTCACTATCTTTGAACGTCTTTGAGGCTTTTACAACATGATGTCAAAGCCAGCTAATCTAACATAGTAAATGTAGATTTTATGACTCGTATAAATGTAAGAAGTACACGCCACCACATTTATTTGATAAATTTTGACAAACACCCTTGATATATTGACAGGATAGGTTACTTTACATTCTAATCAACTTGCCATTTCATTGTTAAATAAACAGTCTACTTAATACGTTCAGTTTTCTTGATCTTATAACAGATGAATAACAGAAAGCTTTATTTTTAATGTTCATAAAAAGCTGTTTTCCTGAGACGTAACAGTTAAAAAGTCGGTCGATCACATTGTTACGGAGGACGGTCTCAAAGATGTCAATCAAAAAAGAGGTGGAGCTTCAGCAACTGCCAGCCAATCACAAGATACTTCTTCCACTCGCCGGCTGCGCCAGGGCTAAGCTAACAACAACAACAATAACAAGGCTAGTTACGCAGCCTGCTGCAACTAGTTATGTGTGAAATTTACTGCAGTTTCACGTCACTATTCGTCGCACAAGAAGTGTTTACCCCTTGACAAGCATATAAAACAGCGAGGGATCTTTATTTGGTGAATGCCACCTGTTAACGTTAACTTCAGGCTAAATATTTCTGGTAAGGCCTGAACGATATTCAGCTCCCAAATTAGCCTCCCAACCTTAAAAGGTTCTTTAAACTGACGCTAAATAAAAACTTCGACCTTATTGTTATCTAAAGAGGAGAGTGTCGCCTTAAAATGAGAGGCTCTTACGGAGACAGAGATCGAGACCGTGGCCGTGACAGGGGGTAAGTAGCTGTCAACTGCGCCAACTGCTAGCATTTCACGCTAAGCTAATATTGGCTCTAATAGTTTATCGTTAGGTATCATAGTTTTTCCAAATGTCACGAAATTTGCTTCATATTTTGTGTCATTTATGTTGTAGAAGCCCTCGTTTTGGGTCCAGCAGAGGTGGCCCACCACCTGGTAAAAAGTTTGGGAACCCAGGGGACCGTTTACGAAAAAAGAGATGGGACATAAATGAGCTCCCCAAGTTTGAGAAGAACTTTTACAACGAGCATCCTGAATTGCAGCGTTTGAGCCAGGTACTTATGTAAATGAAAAGACTTGGCAAACATATTTTGGAGATCCAAAAGAAGAGCTTGCAATGAAGGTGCTTAGAGCTCAGTGGGTGCTGGCTTTACATCTTGTCCTGTGCTTTCAGTATGACGTTGAGGAGTATCGCAGGAAGAAAGAAATTACAGTTCGAGGTTCAGGCTGCCCAAAGCCTGTCACCAACTTCCATCAGGCTCAGTTTCCTCGTAAGTACATGGGAGTATATTCATATACATGTGAAAGCCAGAATTTCTTTGATGTTAGTCAACAGCAGATATACTACTGTTATAAATAATAATCATAATACTAGTAATTGTGATGTTTTGTCTGTAGAATATGTAATGGATGTACTGATGCAGCAAAACTTCAAGGAGCCCACAGCCATTCAAGCACAAGGTTTCCCTCTGGCTCTCAGCGGCCGAGACATGGTTGGCATCGCTCAGACTGGCTCTGGGAAGACTTTATCAGTGAGATATACATTTTCCTCAGCTTATATATTTGGAAAGATTTACTTCATACATACTAGTCATTTAGAATCCAAAAACATCCTGATGCGAAACAGGAGGATGCATAGGTCAGAGAAATGTGATGTCTCTGACCTGTCATTTTATGATTCCTTTAGTATCTCCTGCCTGCCATCGTTCACATCAACCACCAGCCATACTTGGAGCGAGGAGATGGACCCATTGTACGTGAGAGAATAAGACTTACATTGCTGATAGTCTGCTATGACAAATCAGTGATGTTATTAGCGATATTGTTATTTGATGAATGATATTAAAACCCATCTTAACAGGTTTCTTCTTACAAATAAACCTAACAATAGATTATTGTGACGCTATATGTTTGATTTGCAGTGTTTGGTTCTGGCCCCCACAAGAGAACTGGCCCAGCAGGTTCAGCAGGTGGCCTATGACTATGGAAAGTCATCCCGTATCAAGAGCACCTGCGTGTATGGAGGTGCTCCCAAGGGTCCTCAGATCAGAGACCTGGAGAGAGGTGAGGCTGATTTATTGTTTGGATTAGCATGATTTTTTTTTTCTTACACATAACTAACTAGTTGCTCAGTTTTTATTTAGACAACCAAATTAATTTTTTTTTATGTCTTTTAATACCATATTAACAATCACTTAACACACTGAGACCCAGTGGACTTTCTTCTCCTAGGTGTTGAGATCTGCATTGCCACCCCAGGTCGTCTCATTGACTTTCTAGAGGCTGGAAAAACCAACCTCCGGCGCTGCACATACTTAGTTCTGGATGAAGCTGACCGCATGTTGGACATGGGCTTTGAACCACAGATTCGCAAAATTGTGGATCAGATCAGGGTAAAGCTAGTGAATACTGTCAATTCAATAAAGGTGTCTACATCTCTTAGAGATGATATTGTAGGATGTTGTTTGTATTAAATGCTTTAGTATTTAAATTCATTATTACTTGTTATTTGATGTGCTGTCTTCCAAGCCTGACAGACAGACTCTGATGTGGAGCGCAACCTGGCCAAAAGAAGTTCGGCAGCTAGCAGAGGATTTTTTGAAAGACTATGTTCAAATCAATGTTGGAGCACTGGAACTTAGTGCCAACCACAACATCCTTCAAATAGTAGATGTCTGTCTGGAGGGTGAAAAGGACCACAAGTAAGAAACTGGTGATAGAAGATTTTTTTTTTTCCTTTTAACAAAATTTAGGACCATTTCTGTAAGATTCCTTTATTTTCACTCACTGACATTGGTGGATAATTATTTTTTCTTCAGGTTGATCCAGCTGATGGAGGAGATTATGGCTGAGAAAGAGAACAAGACCATCATCTTTGTGGAGACAAAGAAACGGTGTGATGACCTCACACGCAGGATGAGACGTGACGGGTAAATAAATGTAGCTGTTGTGAGCGAAGCCCTGCAGATGCGCAAAAACACAGTGTAACTCATCCTAGCACCTGGGGTTTAACACAGTTAATTTAGGGTCTATTCTCCTTTATGTTTAAGGTACAAGAATGTGTTTGTGTAAATTACAAGAATTGTTTGCTTTTTGTTACCTATGTGCACTGGTAAGGAATCTTAAATGTGAGATGGCTTCTGCAGCTTTCTGGGTTGCCTACATCCATGATAAATGGCTATTCACTGATTTCCATGTAGGAGCCTCGAATCAGATGTTCTGCAAAAGTCCAAGGTGTCAGGTTTGGTCCTTGAGTGCTTCAATACCTCCTGACAGCTACTGTTGGCTTAACAATGGAAACAGAACAACACAAACTCCATTCATGTAACACGATGCTGCCTGCAGTTCATGCAACAGCCATTGGTGTTAACAACTAGTATTTTCTGATTGTTACACATTTACTTGTTACACATGTTACATGTTCTGAAGGTTGCATGTCAGTCCCTGCTGAGACATCAAAAAAGGCCAAGAACTAATATGAACAGCGCAAATGTGCCCCCTCAACTGAACAACCACCACCCCTAGTCCTATAGACAGTGAAATGGTCACAACACAGGCACCTTGTTTTCCTAATCTCCTTTTCCTAATTTCCTAATTCTCACATCATATATTGGCTGTATATAGCCTTATTTCTTCTACGTATTTCTTTTATGTAGTATAGAATTAGCTCTTGTACATTTCAGTAGTTTTAGTAGCATATGTTTGTATTTAATATTTTATCCTGTAGCTTTTTGCACATGTCTACATTTTTCAGTATTTGTGGTACATTTTGTACCACAAATACTTTTATACAGTCCCTTTTTGCTGCTAAACAGAACAGAGCTGCTAAACTGATTTTCATTGTTCCTGTGACAGTGACAATAAAAATCTGTTCTATTTTATTGTACATTTTTTAAGATTTCATGCTTAAAATGATCATATTCATCAGGTTGCAAAGGAGGAGGAGAAGAAAACGCATTTATATTCAACCTAAATCTGAAGTTACAGTTTGAAGCAGCTGATGAAAACACATATTTGACACATTAATTTTTAAAAAAAATTTTTTACATTTTTTTTTTTTTTAGGTGGCCAGCGATGTGCATTCATGGTGATAAGAGTCAGCCAGAGAGGGACTGGGTGTTGTCAGGTAAAATATACAAGAATTTGTACTGAAGTGATTTTTCTGTCATTCCAACGCATGTTGAAGGGGGTGGGACCTTTCTGTGTGGAGTTTGCATGTTCTCCCTGTGTCTGCATGGGTTCTTTCCAGGTACTCCGGCTTCCTTCCACCATCCAAAGACATGTACTGATAGGTTAATTAGTTAATCTAAATTGCCCATAGGTGTGAATGTGAGTGTGATTGGTTGTTTGTTTCTATATGTCAGCCCAGTAATGAACTGGTCACATGTCCAGGGTGTACCCCGCCTTCGCCCATAAGTAGCTGGGATAGGCTCCATGTGACCCCCGTGACCCTAATGAGGAGAAAACGGGTTCAGAAAATGAATGAATGATTTTTCTGTCAGCATTTGTTTTCTATGTTGCTGATATTCAGCTCCTAATCACAGATTCTTTTTTTAAAATGTTGCAGAGTTCCGAAGCGGCAAAGCCCCCATTCTCATTGCTACTGATGTGGCCTCGCGTGGTTTGGGTATGTCCTGTGTGCTTACGGCAAAGCAAATGATATTTCCTCAGTATAAGTACCAACTGATACACATACACAAAATTGGACAACTTCATGTGTAGACAGTAATAACAGTGGTCACATAATGACCAGCCAATTCATTGCATGTGTATTTACTGTCAATTTGACCAAAAGTCAGCTTTAGAAATATTCAGACTAATTTTATGTTAAAAAAAAAACAAACAAACAAACAAAAAAACATGATTCTTCTCAGATAAATCTGTGAAGATATAAGGGGTGAGGCTCATGAAGCAGCCCCTTAGTGGATGACAATCGACCTGTAACCTAATTCTGTGTTCATTTGTTTTCTTTTCATTTTCTTTTTGTTTGTTTTTTTGTTTCCAAGTCTCTCTTCCGGCAACTAGAAGCACTCAGGCCCTCTGGAGCCTGCAGCCGGACCTAGGCATGACAAATCGAAACCTGACTCGGGGAGAGAGACGGCCTGATTAATCAGTCCCAGACAGCCATCTCCGCTGAAAACCTAGAACAGAACCCACAAACAAAAACTCTGCCCCCTTCCAGGACAGGACACTGGCTGCCTGGGCGACAGTAGGGGGGCGGAGCAAGTGTGGGGTGCTGCTGGGCTTCCAAATTTGGTCCTAGGGTTGGGGGCAGCTGTCAGGTGAGAGGGTGAAGATGGGGGTATGAAGGAGGGTGGGCTTCCCTCAGTCATGCCATCATCCAGTGACGCACCACACCAGATGCCAATTAGATAAACTCGACCAAAGACTTTTTTATTATCTGTGTATTCATTCTGATGGGACATGGATTCCAAACACTTCCTTTACAGTCTATGAGGAGATACAGTCCTGTTCTCATTAACAAACTCCAGACAACAGTTTTTGACTCTAAATTGGTCCCACAGAAAATACACTCATCTAGCTCATACTTCAGTTCTGTGGAGCTGAGGTATAGTGGTGCATTACAAGAAGACAAAGAGAAACAACGCCTAGGAAGTGAGGGTGGAAAGCAGCCAAAGCCGAGCATGGACGGCTATGTTGGAGGCACCCCTCTGAACTGCCCCCTGATGTCAGCCCCTGACACCCCCCACCACTGGCTGTGCCGGCCGGCCTCTCCCTCTGCGGACGTCATGTCTGGTCCTGGCTGGCAGGAGTCCTGGCCTGGAGGAGCCACCTCTCTATAATCAGTTTCCCTCCCCGCCCTTCCTCTCTGTGTCTCTCTCCGTATTTTTCTTCCTCTTTCACACCTCCTTACTTTTTCTGTCTTGTTTCTGCTCTATTTGATAAGGGTGGGACAAATTACCCATATGCCTATTTTACAGATTCTGGACCATGATTGGTCATTACAGCTGTCAATTATCCATTTCATTTGCATCATATGATTTAGTAAAAGCAAACCAATCAGAAAAATAGGGACTAGAAATCTACCGAGTAAGTAAAAGTGTCATTTAGAAAATATTTCTTTGATGTGTATTTTAAGTTGAATAATGTGAAGGGGGCAGGATTTCTGACCTATACTGCAGCCAGCCACAGGGGGAGATCAAAATGTTTGGCGTCACATTTAATGGGGTGTCATCTTTATAGTCTACAATTCCAACATGAACGCCACATAAGTACACAAACATGTGTTCAAGTCCCAACAGCAGTATGCTGACTGCAGTTCTTATAATGACCACCAGTCATTGTTACACATATTTAATGTACAGAATTATTATCACCGGCAAAGTATCTAATTCCCACCTCTAGTGTTTAATATATCTCTTTTGTCTCCCTCTTCCACCACCCTTTCCTTTCAGCTTCTTATCTTAGTGTTCCCTTTATTTCCCTGTTTTTCCTTTTAAATCGTTTTTTCTCCCCCCCCCCCTCCACCGTGTGTCCTGCTTGAAATCTCCTCTGTCTTACACACTTTTCTTTCTGTACATCACACCAGATCATCTGTCCAGCCTGTTTCTCATATGGATTAGCACAAAGTAGACTTAAAAAGTCCAAGGCAGAGCCCACACTCAGGCCCCTACTTTAACAGAAAATGTCCACACGCCATCTTTGTCGTGTCTGTTTCTTGTTACCGTAAGTGAAAAGCCGGGCTCTATAATGTCACTGCCCCTGGAAACAAACTGGGAGGCATCACAGGAGCAAAAGCAAAGCCACGACCAAATGCAGACTCCAGGTTTGTCTGACAAGGACTCAAGAGTCTAAGGTCCTGTAAAAATCTCTCCACCTGTCACCCTGATCTAGAAACACAAACCCAGTAGTGTCTTGCTTGGGGAAGCTAAAAGGGCACTGCTAATTCTACACATGTAGGACCACGGCGTAGTGCAGTCCACTTCCAGCATTGGGAGTGTTGTGGAGGAGTGGCGAGGTGGGAGAAGGGACTGCATTTTTGTCCTGTGTCCTCTCCTCCTGCCCCTGCAGACCTCTCAGGACTGGTGGGGGTAGGAGGGGACAGAGGGGTATCTTTGTAAAGTCATCGCAATATCTCAGATAACAGGGTAAGTACTGTACCTCAACCCCCTCTTTCCCGTCTCTCTCCTTCATTAGTCTTCGTCATTATGCTTCCAAAACAAAGCATTTTTTTCCTCTAATCAACAGTGTTTTCTGAGCCCTTCTTCAGCTGTAATGAGAAACAGACGTCTAATTTGTTTTAAGGAAATCAGATTTCTCAAGTGGGATACTAAAATCCCTTATCAATGATTCATTCAGACTGCTGAATCTCTCTCATTCAAGGATCATCATTAAGTGTAATAAATATTTTTGTTATTTTATTAGGCTTTTTAAATCCTATGTATTTTTCAAATTCTGTACCAGTCCCTTGTAACGTCTGACTGTTTAATTCAGTTGGCCTGTAGCTTTGGCTGCATGTAACTTGTGTGCATGTGTGCAAATACCTAGGCAGATTACCAAGATCTGTTTTGTAATTGGCATGGTAAGTAAACTAATTTTCTAATTGTGTTTTCCACCAATAGTCTTAACAGGTGGCAGGTAAGTGATGCTTTCAGGGGATGATGGTTGTCTTGGAGGTATTGTCTGTCTGAAAGCTCAAAACTTAATTTTAATGGAAGAAGCAAGTAGTTTTAATCAGTTCTGTTAGTTCTGTTCTGACTTGTGTTTTTGTCTTTTCCCCCTTGCAACTGATCCCATCACACCTTTCCATTTACCACCTTGTTAACTAAGATGTGGAAGATGTCAAGTTTGTCATCAACTATGATTACCCCAACTCATCGGAGGACTACATCCATCGTATTGGGCGCACAGCCCGCAGTACCAACAAAGGTACTGCCTATACCTTCTTCACTCCAGGGAACCTTCGCCAGGCCCGTGAACTTGTCCGGGTTCTGGAGGAGGCCCGACAGGCCATCAACCCCAAACTACTGCAGCTGGTTGACACTGGACGTGGAGGAGGTGGTGGAGGTGAGGGGACATCACTGTGATGTAGTGGAGCAGCATTTATGTACAGGTTTCAATATGTTCACTTTGAAGACATTTACATATGCACTTTTTAGATCTGTTCTTAGTAGCCAAATAAATATGATGTAAAATCACTGCTCCAGAATTATTTGCAAAGTAAAATAATTATTTTTTTTAATGCTATGTTAGATGTTAATGCAACTTAATAAACATGCCATCACAATCCATTTTGTTCTGATCTTTCAAAGTTGTATTCAACACATTTTACTTCAGATTATTGTATTTTACACTTTTTGCGTGTGTGCTGTGAACCCATCATTGCCAGTCTAAATGGGCCAACACATCAATTTGATATTACCCCTCTCTGCATGTATCTGTCATATCCAGGTGGGCGTCCTCGTTTTCGTGGTGGTTCCAATTCTAACAATCCCAACCTGATGTACCAGGATGAGTGTGACCGGAGAATGCGTTCTGTGGGCGGAAACAGCAGTACCAAGGACAGCCGTGGCAGCAGCGGGAGCTACAGCCGCGACGGCCGAGACAACCGCAGCCGAGACGGAGACCGCACTTCTTCGTACAGAGATCGCAGGGAGGGGGGACGTGGCTACGGATCCAGCTCCAACTCGTACAACCAATACCAGAATAATAGCAACAGCAGCAGCAGCCAGTACAGCAGCTCCAGGGGTGGTTCTGGATCAGGAAGTGGTGGAGTAGCACAAGCTCCACCTCCGTCAGCCGGGCCGCAGCCTCTAATGGCCCAGCAGTTCAACCCTCCACAAACCATGATGGGCCTGATGGGGCATTCACCGTTCCAGTTCACTTCACCATCTCAGCCCTCGGGCAGAAAGTAATATGATCTCACACACTGTAACACACACTGCACCCTTTCACACAGCCACATCTAGGTCCACCATCAGCAGAAAAGCTGGGGCCATCGACCACTTTATTATTAACATTCCAGTTATGACATTTAATTCCGAATTATGTAACATCAGAACTATTTTTTTTTCCCAAAATCAGATCAGCCTTTCCATTATTTTCTTTGCCAAAACCTTGTCTGTTGCTTGAATGAGTTTGTTACACTTCTGAAAACAAACTTTTGGTATGAAATGTGCAGGTTTTGTATTACGAGCCTCTTTATGTGAGCTGGCACTGAGGATTTCTAGACAGTTTCCCTTTAGTTGTATCAAACGTAGGTGCTGCCGAGCCATTTGTTTCTAAGCTTTTTCCGTCCTGGTTTATCATCTTTTTGTGTGAAACGGTACACCAGTTCTGTTGCTGTAACTATAGGGGGGGAAAAAAAAAAAAAAAAAACAGATCCTGATGTGTCTTGAGCAAAATTAGGGCTAAATAGTTTTTTCATCACTGAAGGGTTTATTCTCTTTAAGCTTTTTGTTTCAAATGTATATAGTTTATTATATGAATATATAAGTAGACTTTCTGAGGGTATCGTTATAGTGACTTGACTATGGCTGCAGGTTAAGTCACATGCATGTAAATGAGAACATTTGTGTTTACGGATGCATCTCCTGACACCTACAATTTACTAAATACCTTTGTGATCAAGTCTTTGCAGCAGTGATGCTTGAGCCTTTCCTAGCGACCAGTGATTCTTTTTTTTTTTTTTTTTACTGTTTATTTTTCACATATAATAAAGATCTTCAGTGTATCACATTGCACTATGTAATTTTTGACTGAACACAAATTAAAGCACCTTAAAAGCACCGAAGAAGGAAAAAAAAAACAAAAAAACCCAAAACTTTATTACCCATTCAGAATATTTTACCAGTGTTATGCTTTTGCACATTGCACGAGTCAAATGTACATAACAAAACTGCCATCATTGATATTTACAAAGCAGTCATATTGGAGAGTAGTGCAGTGGAATGTGATAGAGAGCCTGTGGGGAGAAGAAAGTATCCAGCGTGGCGGACATGCATTGCAGACCGTAGAAACAAGTTGAACATGTCTGAGACCGACACTAGGTGCAGCTCAGTTTGCATATCCACAAGTTGTAATATTCAGTTTTGCCAAGTAAATTTAATATGAACCCAAAAAAAAAAAAAAAGGCAAAATACAATTCATATTCTGTAAAAATGCTTTAAATCGACTAAGAATTGAATGTTGTGTATCACGAACTGCAGACCTAATGTGACCCTGTAATAAATGAGAAACAAATGAAACAAATAATGTTAGAACTGCAAAATAGGCACATATGGCAGATAATACACAACTCTGTTACAGTAAATTGTTCTTAAAATAAGAGGGGGGGACAAGTACTTTGAAAAATCATTCTGTGTGCAAATCAGAAAGTACACTCACTCACAGCTAGTCATATTCACTCATCACAAAAAGACCAAGCACAACTTCACCTTTGCAAACTAAGGTGAGCTCTGTTCCTCTCGATGTGCTGGATTTTGCAGGCATTGTATCCCCTGTTGGCTGAACATGCAGAGGTGAAGGTAAACCTAACTCAAATGGAGTTACACTACGTATAGAAAACTGACTGTGCCCTAGGTATGTAAATCAAGCACACCAAATGGGCATATGTGCACATATTTGATGCAGCTTTCCTCCATTGCACTTGGAAAAAAGAAAAAAAAAAAAAAAAAAAAAAGAACTTCAGGAAGCAGTTGCTGGTTTTGTTTTAAAGCAGCCACATACAGCAGACTAGATCTAGACACACATGACTTATTAGGAGCAAAGCATACACACATTACACTGACTGAGCATGAGCCTAATCCAAGAAAAACAACCAATACCAACCAAAGAAAGTACAGTGTGATTGGAAGAAAAGGAAAAGAACAGCTTTATGCAGCGTCATGTTGGAGAGTTGGTTTAGGAAGGAAGCAGAGAGTCTGTCAGTTTGTGTTTAAATGCTATAGGTTCCCCCACGTCTCCGGAGGAGGAAACTGTTCTAGACCGCCGCTCTCGCTGTGCTCCTCGTCTCCCATAGTGAAAGTTAATGTGTACTGTAGTTGCACTTTCTCCTGAAACAAACACACACACACAGTAGGAAATCAGAAAAAAAGGCTTTAAGAAAGTACAGTATTTAAGTATCAAGCCACTTCTTAACTATATCTTTAACGCACTGCATTAAAACTTCTCTTACCTACTAAAGTTAGAATTTTATTTGTTAGTGTATACATTTACAAGTAGAGATGGAACTCACACTGACACTGCATTTAACACATCACTAGCTGAAGGTGCAGGAACACACCACACACAGAGCAAATAGTGCCCCCAAAATAAATAAAGGAAGCACAGAGGAAACTAGGAGTCTGATCTGGAGTCACACGTATTATCCACTGGATATTAGTTAGAAGAGGCCTATGACTAGAGATCGAGTTCGTGTTGCCACATCATGAGATTTATTTTCAGTACTACTGTAGGTGAAAGTCTGTCAAAAAAATGTAAGTTTTAATCACATGATGTTTGCATTATGTCATTTCATTCTAATGAAATAGCTGCAAGTAAAGTTGATCAACAAAATTGATATGAGGGAACTAACCACATGAAATTAAATAGTTATAATTTGAACCCTAAATACTTTTTAATGCAAAAACGCAATTAAAAGCTATACATTTCATGATAACTATTTGTTTGGAACTAAATTTTTCTGCTACCAGAGACTATTTTTTCATGACAGTAAGAGGAGGCATACAGTGACACCCTACTACTGAAGTGTTTCTATATGATCAAATTACATTTAAGACATTTAAGAATCAGACTCTTTACAGCTGAAGTCAACCTTTGTGTTGATTCTCATACATTTGCTTCAGCAACTGATGGTTTAAAAAAAATATTCATTCATTTTCTATACCCGCTTTATCCTCACTAGGGTCACATGGAGCCTATCCCAGCTACTTAAAGGGCGAAGGCGGGGTACACCCTGGACAAGTCACCAGTTCGTCATAGGGCTGACATATAGAGACGAACAGTCACTCTCACATTCACACCTATGGGCAATTTAGATTAACCGATTAACCTATCAGTGCATGTCTTTGGATTGTGGGAGAAAACCCACACAGACACGGGGAGAACATGCAAACTCCACACAGAAAGGTCCTGCCCGGGAATCAAACCCAGGACTTTCTTGCTGTGAGGCACGAGTGCTAACCACTGCACCACCCTTGAAATTTAACCAAAAAATAAATAAAAAAAATCTATCTATCTAGACACACAAAATTTATTTGTATTTTAAAGGGCTGAGGCGGTGGTGCAGTGGTTAGCACTTGTGCCTCACAGCAAGAAGAATATTTTAGACATTAATGGCTTATTTTCATGCTACAGAGAACCTTTTAAAGAGGGTTTCTGGTTCCATTTAGCTTGGCTTTAACTTTGTGGCAGACAGTGATGTGACAATTAAACGGTGGTTACCTTGTTTGGGTTTGCCAGCAGCAAGATCTGTGTGACAGCAGCAGGAGGGAGGATGGGGTTAAATGCTGGAAGCTCTGTTCCTGATGGAGGCTGCAGCTTCACTGCCATCGACTGGTTAATGTGTGTGAGGAGAAAAAAAAAAAAGTCTCTTTACTTACATGGTAAATGAATTGCACAGTTGAAGTGAATAAACAATGAACATCTTGTGATGGTACATTACCATACATACAAAGAAAAGCTGCTGATATACACAGGATGTAGAATGATTAGACAAGCCTTGAACTTTCTTACTGCTGACCTTTGGAGGAGTGATGTCAAAGTTTATGTTGGTAACGGGGACAGGGGCGGAGGACAGCATGGAGATGATCACCACCAGCACATCAGGGCGAGACGGAGGTGAGTCACGAGCGAAGTGAAAAAGAACCCGCAGACTGTGTCCGTCAAATACAGTCACAGGTAAGAGACTACCTGGAGGAGGAAACGACAGAAAGGCGGTTAGAAGCTATATTAAAACTTTAACACTGCGCTTGTAGGTGGGCACAGGTGGTTATTACTTACTGGGCTTAATGGACTCTAAGGGTACAAAAACATCAGTCAGGGTGACTTGGGTGGGTGGAGTCTCTGTCTGCGTTGGAGACATGTCCAGTAATGTGGCTGCAGGGCAGGGCTGAGAGTTGGGCAGCGGTGCAGGAGCTTCTGAGGTGAACGCTGGAATGGGATTTGGGGTAATGTTGGATCCGGACTTACTCTGAAGATCACGCAGAGTTGGTTTAGACTGCTGTTTGTCCCTGTTGTCAAAGAAAAGAGAAAAAAAAAAAAAAAGCCACATACTGAAATAACATTGGACCAATTATATTTAAGAAAATAAGATAAACTTTATTTCATCTGGATTCCTGATCGTTACTTTAGTCGATTCATACTTTATTTTGTTCAATCACTCTGGATTTTGCTTTTTTTTTTTTCCTGAATGGATTAAAAAGTTTCATACCATTTATTTCTGAGACTTTTGGATGGGTCATGTCTGTGTTTTATCTCCTGTTTGCAATTGTTTTTTTTTTTTGTTGTTTGCTTTTTATTAAAATGTGAATCTTATTTAATTTTTTATTTATTCATTCTATAATGCATGCCCCACTGCAATCATACAAAGAAATCTTATATTTTCTTGGCTACACTGAAAACTCAATGTATTTCTTCATATTAATAAATATAATAAATAGACATTTGTCTTTGCTTACAAAGATAAGCATCAAACTAACGCTTCCAAAATATACAGACTATTAGTATGACAGCAGTAACAGTAGAAATACACCAGTGTTCGTTAAAGTTAAGTACCATTTGACATGCAGGCCCTCTGGAGGCAGAGACTGCTGCAGAAGGGTCTTTCCCAAAAGGTCCAGTTCATCTAAAGCAGAGTTCCCAGGGGTGGAGCCAGATGAGAGGGGCTGAGAGTGAGAGGGAGGGTCTGGACTCAGAAGGAGACTGGGAGCTGCTGGGATGTCTGCGTCTATGCTGTCAGAAGACTGGAAATGCAAAGAAAACCAGTACCTGATTATACTGGGACCATGTGAACCGTAATGAGAACCAGTAAGCTGTAGTACAACACACTTGACTTCATTCACACTTGAAAGGCTTAGGCTTTTGTTTCAGACTCACTGCTCTGATCTGATTTTTTTTGTTTGAGTTTCACAGCTTATGTGTCCAGTATATTAGATTCCAGTGTGAGCTGGTCACAGACCTAAACTGAGAGGCATGCATACAGCCGCAGAAGGTACAAGTCAATGTATCCTCATGCAGTCACTTCCAAAAATGTGCAACCCTGTATAATGTGATTTATGTGCAATAAATCATGCAATAACAATATTTATTCAATCATAAATTCACTACTTTAAATAGACAAGTTCATAGACATACATACTGTTAATAATGTTAATAGTGCATCTATTCATATTTTGTCTTTTTAATCTACTTTTCATTCTGCAAAAAAAAAAAAAAATTATATTCTATTTTCTAATCTTGTTTTTAGTTTTGTAATTTTGTATTTCCTCCATTCAAAAGTTGTGCATTCTACACATTACTTTTAATTAAAAGAACTCAGTGCTGCATTAATGTGCTACATTTCACCATTTAATGTTAAGCTCATTTGGGACAATAGTGTTTGAGTCCTTTCATTGGAAAGTTGTGATGATATTTCTAGAGTTACAAAAAAAGTTGTATGAATTCTGATCTGTTTACAATAAATATCAATGCAAAGATCAGATCTGCATCTGAATCAGGACCACATATTAAAGTGTTTCAGATCAGATTCCATATAGTTTGTGCCATTCCCACTGTTGAGAATATAAAAAAAAAAAAAAAAAAAAAAAAGGTCACAAATCCAACAACCGAACAGTTTTGGGCCACATTCCCCCTAAGTCTAAACATAGCCTTTGTGTACTTGCTCTCACTAAATCATTAGTTGAATTCTCTCTTGGCCTACCTGGAAGGAGTCCCAGGCTGTGGAGTCTTCAGGCTGTGATGGAGGGTTGGAAGCATGGGTCCCTTCACTCAAACCTATGACGAACAAACACTAGAGGTCATAAAACCTCACCAAGCCTGTGGTTTAACTAACAGATGATCAGAATCTAAATCCTACATAAAAAAAAAAAAAAATTCCTCAACATTCCATTTGAGCAAATATTCTTTCACTGAACCGATCACAAATATGGATGTGATTACCAAGTGACATGAGCTCATCGTCAAGGAGACTGATCCCCATCTCTTGTGAGGGGGCGTTGAGGCTGTCAGTTGGAGTGGGGAATTCTGGGAAGGAAGGAGGTGACTGAGGTGATGTGTCCAGTCCTGACAGATCTAGGAGCGCTGTGCCTCCTGTGGTAAGAAACACTATATGAGCTCCTACTTCTCAAGCACACAACAGACACACTCCATGTGCCAGCTGTTTTGGGGTCAGGGTTTCACCCACCTGCTTGTCTCTGTGTGTTTAGTGTGTTGTTGCCATTTACTATCTCTCCTTTCACCTGCTGCTTGTAGAGGTTGATGACGTGAGTCAGGCTGTCATTGGCCTGTAGTATCTCAGCTGTGGAAAGAAAATCCTTCATATTATTTTCAGAAGTGAACTCAGACCTTCAAAAATCCAACTGTATTGTGAAGTCCAGTGCCAGTTTTACTGGAACACCTTTTCAACTGTTTATCTCAGGGAGTCTGTACATGTCTCCTTCGTGAACAATTTGATGGTGATGTGGTCCTGTGGCATTTACACCGATCAGCTGTAACAACATGACCACTAAAGGTTAAGTGATATTAAATGTTAATTATCTTAGTCCAATGGGATCTGTCAGTGGGTGGGATATATTAGGTAGCAAGTGAACATTTCGACCTCAAAGCTGATGTGTTAAAAATAGCAAAATGCACACGAGTTGGGATCTGAGCAACTCTGCCAAGGGAGAAATTGTAATGAACAAATCCCTTTCAGAACATCTCCACATTTTGAGGTTCTTTCCTATCCTGGTTTCACTGCGTTGGCTTCCTGTGTGTTTCAGAATTGATTTGAAGATTTTACTGATCACTTTTAAAGCTTGAAGGGGCCTTGTCCCTAGTTATATAAAAAAAGATATGATAGTCAACTGGTACGCAGTCTTAGATCCTTGGGCTCCTGGCTGTTCCAAAGTCGACACTTAAATCTAAAGGTGACCACGCCTTTTCCATCAGGACCCCTCGACTTTGGAACAGCCTGGCCGAGGAGGTCAGGCTTGTGGAGTCAGTGACATCTTTTAAATCACTTCTTAAAAATACATTTTTAAATACTTGCTTTTATTTTATGTTGTCCCAGTTTAATGTTGAATATTTAATTTTACCCTGTTTTAGCCATTAATATTAGCATACATGAGGTTTTATGGCGCTCCCCGTTTTAGTATCTTTGTTTATATTGTGCATCCTGGTGTTGTGCCCTTTTTACTATGTCTGTAAAGAACTTTGTAAACCCAGTTTTTAAATAAGGTGCTATATAAATAAAGTTATTATTTTTCTACTACTACTACTACTACTACTACTACTACTACTACTACTACTACTACTACTACTACTACTACTACTACTACTACTACAACAAAGTAGTTAGAACAGACCAAAAGTATCTAAAAAACAACAACAACAACAACAACAACAACAACAGGAGCTCAACCAATCCTCTATGGATCAGAACAGTATTTCTAATATAATAGTCTAATATTGTGTGGTTTCTCAGTTTTCCACAAAAACACTCTGACCTGAGGCCTAGATTCCATCAGGTCTCTGAAGGCGTGCTGTGGTATCTGAACCAAGACATTAACAGCAGGTCCCTGAAGTCCTGGAAGTGGAAAAGTGGACCTTCATGGATCAGGTTTACATATCCAACACCTCCCAGAGATGATCACTGGTCCTGATACTGGGATGTCCCTCCTTAGTCTATTTTTGGTCTGTACTAACTACTGCAGACCAGGAACACCCAACATGACCTTCAGTTGTGGAGATGCTCCGACCCAGTCATCACCATTACAATATGGACCTGGTCAGAGTCACTTGGTTCCTTATGTTGCCCATTTCACTCCAACACGTCAGCTTCGATGAATAAATGTTGATTTGCTGCTTCATATATCCAACCCACTGAGAGGTACCATTGTAATGAAATAATCAACATTACTACCACTTCTCCTGTCAGTGTCCAGAATGTTATGCTGGTCAGTTTACATTTGTGTACTACTGCTTTGTGTTCTACGGAGAATCCAAACTTCAAGGAATCCACCCCCCTCCTCAGCCCTTTAGGATTTTTCAATAATGAAAAGTGAAAGAACAGTGGGTGAAGATGGAGGTCCTTAAATACAGCTAGAGGGACACCTCTAACCAATGCCTAATATTGACAGTTACCCAGTGTGAAGTTTGATAATCACACAATTTCAAAGTGGTTCCAAGTTCTTTAACAACAACTTAAGTAGACTCTTGACCTCCTTTGAGCTGGCGATATAATTAATAAAAGCTTGAGGTTGACAATTATGTCTATTGCAATTCTAAAAATTCACATCATAAAGGTTTTAGACTCAATATTGTAACAGTCAGAATATAGAGACAGACACAACTTTGAAAAGAAAAAATAAATCTTACTAAAATTATTGAACCATTAAAAATGAAGGGACTGGTCTCGTCCTCTAAATCTACTTTATATGCAGTAACAGATGAATGGAATTAATGTTTACCTAAAGCTTCATCATTGTCCTCTGTATCACTTGCCAGTCTGAACAGTGTTGGTCTCATTTTCTCACAGCGCTGGTACAGGTCCTAAATCATACAGCAAATAAACCACATTCAATATAATCAAATTTAGATTCTTTGATCAGAAATCCACTGCTTTAAGAGTAGGTCTCATTATGATTGGAAAAGTCAGACTTCATGTTCACCTGTAGGAGTTCAGCATTGCTCTTATTGCTGGCAGAGCTGTCATAGTCCTGTAAGAGCTGAGTCAACAGGCTGACGCTCTCTTTCACCTCCTGAATGGCATTCACTCGCTTTGATACTTTCTCTGCTCGCCTCTGATCCTGAAAGAGTCAATAAAGTTACAAAAAAAGGCTGCAAAAACAGCTTCTACATTACCACTAATCTACATTAAAAATGTAAAACAGCATCGGAATGTTTTCACCGTTACGTCCTGGTCAAGGAGAGGCCAAACGACAGCACAAAGCAATTCCTATTACCCCTAAAAATCAGGACAAATCTCTCAGAGCTCCTGCTGAATCACTCTGCCAGCGTCACACTACCCCCCTAAGGGCAACTAACCCATTTCCTCATTCACCAAATGTTCCTTTCATGACTGCAGCATTCTGGCATCTGATTCCGCACTACAGAAAAGTGCATTTTGGAAATGGATTAAGGAGGGGTTAAGTAAAGAGGTTTACCTCTTGGACCATTTCTTTGATGAGTTTGTTGGCGGCTTTCAAGTCCTCGGGGTGTGAGCTGTTCAACAGACGAGACAGCATCTGCCAAAGCCAACAGCCAGAGTTTACAAGGTCAGCAGTGAAAAGACTTTATGAATCCCAGAGGAAACACAGGTGATAATCATGACCAAAAAGGGCTTAGTTCACATTACTTTTCATAGCCCAAACATATTTTTCCAATTTTTTTAATTACTATTATTCTTTTAAATGTCCTTACTTTTGACTTTTCTTCATCTTCAAAAATGGCATTCTTAGGTCTGGGTGGAGGAAGGTTCAGTAGTTTGTCAGGTGGCAGCTCTGGATCTTGTTTAATAATACCTGATTTAAAAAAAAAAACAACATATATTAAAGTGCCGATGTGCTCATTATTCCGCTCTTAAACGGTTAAATATTTAGACTTCCTGACCATGCAAATGGTTGTATTCATTTGTCAAAAACAGACTTGGGCATCCTGGAAGCAACTGTAGGGTATCTATAAACAATAATGATAAGAATTTAAATGCATTTAAAGGTGAGGCTTACCTTGTTTCTTCAGCATCTGATAGGCGTCGGATATTTTGGCCTCATCAGGTAATCCCAGAGTCCAACTATAGATCAACTCTAAAACCTTCTTTTTTACTGGCTCTGGTGACCGTGAACCCAGGTACTGGGTTGATAATGGAGACAGTTACTGAGTGATCAACAGATGTGTTAAGCATGTATGCACAGAAACAGACCAATAGTAAGCCTTACCTTTGGGGAAACTACTTTGATGAGTTCATTAAGAAAGCGGAACTTGCCTACTTCACCGTGAAACCTTTTGCCACAGTTTTTCATACATGTCTCTAGAACCTAGGAAAGCAAAAAGCAAAAAGATAAAACCAATTTAAGCAGCAACAAAGGGCAGGGTGACTTTAGCAAGATTACTGCTTTATATTATACATTCCTAGGAATTAAGCAGGAATACTTTTTAATGGCAAAACCATGTTGTAAGGTGTGGATTAAAATATTTTTCAAAGATCTAAGAAACATGTAGAGAGCTGTAGACAAATCCCAAACCAAAATATTTTTGAATAATACCAATTATTCACAATGTTGTTATTCTTCATAGACTAAACAGGTCAGATGTGAACGCACCACTAAGGCCTGCATGGCCTCCCACTCTTGTGGAGACTGGATCTTGTGGGCCAGCAGCCTGGTGGCCAGCTGAGGTCTGTAATAAAAAGGCATTAACAATAATAAATATTCAGTTCAGTTCCAAACAGCACTGCTTACAATTCTACAAAAGATCAAGCATACTAGAACCAAGAAACAACACATGCTCACACACACACACACACACACACACACACACACACACACACACACACACACACACACACTCCTCATCTTA
>JAQQZY010000028.1:7489194-7499727 GCA_030068375.1 Ostorhinchus rueppellii | reverse complement strand
GCATGGAGCCTATCCCAGCTACTTAGGGCGAAGGCAGGGTACACCCTGGACAAGTCGCCAGTTCATCACAGGGCTGATCAATTTACATATTTTATTAAATTGATTGACACTTAACCCAACAGAGAATTCACCAGTGCGTTAAATTTGGCAATTTCACTCAAGTGCCAGTTAAATATGCATCATAAGTGTACTATCCCGTCAAGTGTCTCAATCACTTAAGGTCACCTAAGGTAGAGAAGATATTTAGCTGACATGACAACGCAGTGTAATCCTTAATCACAAGCTACAGCATCTAGAATAACTCCTTAAAACATGATCGATACAACCATCATGTGAACGATTTGGCATTAAAGCCGTTTAAGTTGAGAGTAGAGGACGAGCAGCTGACTAAAACTGAGACTCAATCACAACATGATAGGCAGAGGTTAAGTAAACATGGCCCAACATAACTTTTACCATCATGCAAAACATAAAGCAAGGAAGCTGAACTCTGACGGACACACTTACTACGTGCCTACTCGTGTTAAAATCGATCCAGTGTGACACATAAGCCCGTCGTATCACCGTACAGAATAAACAAGGCAGCTGCTAACACAGTGAAACGATAGCTAGCTTGTTGTCGATACTCGCACGTATCACAGTGTGGTCTAGAACTTTCTTTCGAGGCCATAGCTCATCATTGTGTAATCTCAGTGCTTAAAGGTTAAACCTGGGGCCCTCGTCATCTTGTCACCCATTACCTGGTTAAGCGATCGAACTGAAGCTAAAGCTACGCCTGGTTGTGTTGTGTTGACAGCTGGCAGGCAGAGCACAGCAGCTCCGGGAGCTAGGTTAGCCTCCTGGATGTGACGGCAGGGTCTGTGCCCCCTCTGCCGGGCACCGCGCTGCTGTAGCGGGCTGTCTATTCATCAACAACAGCTCGTGTGTTATTTTGGGTGTGTCCAGGTTGCAGAACAGCACTGGCACGGTAAAATAAGTTGAAATACTCACTGATACGAGACTCCAAACTCTCCACATCGGGCGGCGCAGCCATCGTCACTGCGAGATTTATGTCGTGCGTCGGTCTCGCGAGTGAGGGACGCACGGGCACGTAGAGGTGGAGGAGTCACAGAACTAGACTGTATAGAATGATATTTGTTGTCTACCTTAATGATAGCTAATAATACTTGTCGTTCTGCGTTATATATTATGTTGTTGTCACATAAACAAATACCATCACAGCTTCAGTAAATATATGTGTAATTCTTAAACCATGAAAACGTAAATATTAATCCACAGTAATGTTATTTCTACACAGATAAAGTGCATAGGAATAACCTATCTACTAAACTAATTTCTATCACCTGAGAGCTACGTCAAGTGACGTAACACTACGGAAAGTTTATGACTTTCAAAATTAAAGCACATATGCTACTTTTATAATGAACGGCATTTTGATACAAAACTGACTTCCTTTAACTTTACTATTAAACGGCTCTCCTCATCTTCTGCTTGTCTTCTCAATCCGCACCAAACCCCTTATTTTTTATGCAGAGAATAAAATAAAAAATATAGTGTTTGCGCCTGTGTGTGTGTTTAATATGGTTTAACTGTAATTAGCAAAAATGTATTTTAATGTCCCAAGAAATTGCATGTGAACTGTAAGCGCATTTCTGTGGTCAGCATGTCCAAAAGAGAGCAACCTCTGAAAACATCCAGTAAATAACCTGTAATTAGAAACCAACTCCACCTAATTATAGAGTCGCACGGCTCTGCGTCTCCCTCTAGTGGGCCAGAATGTGCATTTCACTGAATATGGAGCACAACAAGGAGGACAACTGCAAGTAACGGGATTTCTTTTAAATTCGCACCTCCTCCAGCAGATCGACCCGGAGTCTTGCAGATGTTTACTCTGGACCACATCTCACTACTTTCAGAAGCCTGATCCTGGTAGGGTTTGGGTGGCTGTAGCCGTGAATGAGGGGGACATTTCAGACAGGGCTGTGCTGTGAATGGAAACTTTGAAGCTAACTGAACACGCCTGACGTGATAGCACACTTTTTTGTTTTTACTTCACTGAGGAACAGCACAGGCAACAGTTAACTTCCTTCCTGCTGTTTCGCCAAATCGATGCACAACTTGTTGGCAACAAGTAGCTGCAGAGGTGATAGATGCACATTTCCTGTTTCCACCGCAGAACCAAACCTGCCCAGCCTCATGTGATTTGTCTTTTTTTGTAAACTAACTGATCAAGTGCAATGTTCATCCAGCTCTCATGTCAAACCTCATGCAAGAAATGGCATCACCAAAGGCTTTGCGAGACTGGTGCCGTGTCACCTGCGCCAGTTACCCCAATGTGGAAATCAAGGACATGTCCACCTCTTTTAGAAGTGGTCTTGCATTTTGTGCCATCATCCACAAACACCGACCTGACTTAATGTAAGTACCAGCTCAGAGTCCTGTAACTCCTAACCTGAGAGGTGTATTCCCTGTGGTCTGGTGTGAATGTGTGCTGCTGCTGCGTGAAACTGGACTTGTCTTATGTTTTAGAGACAAAGGCATGAATAAAACTGTGTGGGAGTGTTTTACATTGACTACCTTTGCTATCCTCTAATCTGGAGCAGAGCAGGAGCTGTAGACTACCTGGGCATAATCTGCTCCCCACTGCTTAATCTGCCCCTGTCTCTCTCCTCAACCTTTTCTCGTCTCATTTAATGGGATTAGTGTCATGTGTTTTTACCTTTTGCATACAGCCATCACTTCCTTTAATCTCTGATCTTGACCACCATTTACTGCTGTGTGTGTCTGGTTTACCAGCATTTATTCACTGGCCACAGTTTTATTTGACTGAGTTATTTTTTTGTTTGTTTGTTTTTTAGTTACAATTATTACCTCCGCCAAGGAGGTTATGTTTTTGCCGGCGTTTATCTGTTTGTCTGTGTACAAAATAACTCAAAGTTATGGACGGATTAGGTGAAATTTTCAGGATAGCTTGGGAATGATACAAGGACCAATCGATTAGATTTTGGTGATGATCAAACACTACCTTGGCGGAGGTTCTGCGCTCTCTGAGTGCTTTTCTAGTTATTATTATTATTATTATTATTACACAGTGACCCTTCACCACCCCCATATTACATTTTATAAAAATGCAATCACAACATAAATATGTAAATACAAAAAAAAATTATACTTTTAAGAACATTTGTCTCTACCTGCCTTTTCTTTTGTACTCATGTGTTGCATATTGTTGCTGTAAACTGTTAAACTTCCCCATGGTGGGATCAGCAAAATCTTATCTTATCTTCAATGAATCCATCTTTTCATTTCCCCCCATTGCTCCAGAGAGTTCAACTCCCTCTCCACAAATAACATCTATGAAAATAATAAATTGGTGAGTCATTTGCATCAACCACAGTACAATACAAGCATGTCTTACACATTTCTGTGGGTGATGTTTTTACCATTACTCCCATGCATTGGACTGCATTGCATACCTGATTATTTTCCCTAACTTGCAGGCGTTTGAGGTTGCAGAGACAAAGTTGGGCATCCCTGCGTTGCTGAACGCAAACAACATGATTTCTTCTCAGGTGCCTGATTGTCTGAGTGTCATCACCTACCTTTTCCAGTTGTACTACTTTTTCAACAGGAAGTCTAATGGTGCGTTGGGTTCGACACCACATGACAGTTTTACCACATTTGTTTTCATCAATACTTTCCTGTGTTTTAACCAGTCTTTTGTCTATAAATCATGTCAGTATAATTAGACAGTCTGTGTCTATTGAAAACATGACACCAAATTTAAATTTGACATACCAGCATTTATTTACATTTCTACTCTTGACTTTGCAGTAGGTCTCGCCAGTTTAAAGTTATCCGATGCTGCCAATCCCACAAAGAGCACTGAAGATCTGAATTTTCCAAAGGTAATAGCGTACAATCATGTGAGCATATCTGTTTACTCACGGTCTTAGCTGTCACTGAGTTGAGTCTTCCTTACTCTTCCTCTCTTTTTAGAGCGTGACTGATCTGAAATCCAGTAAAGATGCTGATCTATCAAACACAAGGCTTCTTGGGGTGTGTAATTTGTGTTTCAAGCCTGTTCACCTCATACAGAGACATCTGATTGATGAAAAAGTCTACCACAGGAGGTGTTTCAGGTAACAGTAGCTGTTTTTTCAGCTTTGTTTAGTGTGTATATGCAGATATCTGATTGGGACAGTTTCTTTTTTTCCATGTACAATAGTATCAATTAATACAAAGCAACTGATCTGATTTTTCTATTAATCTGTGCTTTTTCTTTCTTTGTCTTTCAGGTGCAAACTATGCCACAGTTCTCTTTTACCAGGGTCATACACACAAGGGGTTGATGCTAGTTCCTTGATCTGTACTCATCACATAAAAAACAACAAAAGTGCTTTTGTGGACGCCAGTAACCAACTTGGATGTGGGTATTTATCTCTAGGTGGAAAGGCTATAAGCAGTGTCCCTCATTACATTAAGAAAACAGCATCACAGGACAGACAAGTTTTTACAGCACAAGAGAAGAAGGAGAAAGAAAAGCAGGAGAGCAGCAGAAGAACAGAAGAGTCACCTGTTGGACTGACTCCTCAATCTCTGCTGGTTGTTAAAGAAACGATTGACCAAAAAAATGGACCTACATCTTTTCAAGGAGACAACAAAGCAAAGCAGGATGCACCAAAAACTGAAGATGCTGGACGTTTGTCAGCTTGTGTGCAAGGGACAGAAGGAAGCAGTTGGCCAGTTCCAGCACCAAGGCGAATGGTTGGTTCCTCTGGGGTCCCTGTTCCTGCACCAAGGACCAAAAATTTCCAGATGATGAGCAGCTCCTCAGCTGAAGGTACTTACACAGTGTAATAGGAAAAAGGCAATTTTTCTGTAGTTTTCAGGTGTCATTGGATATTTGAAATAGGTTCATTGATGAATCTAAATTGCCCATAGCTGTGAATGTGAGAATGATTGTTTGTCTCTATATGTCTGCGATGAACTGACGACATGTCCAGAATGTACCCGACTTTAACCCGAAATGTAGCTGGAACAGGCTCCAGCAGCCCAGTGACTCAGAAAATGAATGAATGAATAATTTATTTGTTTTATGTTATTGTTTTTCCACGATAGCTTCTGCATGCACCTGTTCTCTCAGAGTAATTTTTGGTTCCTCTTTTTTTTTTTTTTTTTATCTGTGCAGGCAGTTCAGCCAAGCAAAGTATCTCGTCACCAAGTTTGTCAAACCTGTAAGTCTACAAACAGAAGCACAAACCACATTTTACTTGCTTGGCTTCAGTCTCTCTTGAATATGTGAAATGATACAATGTTTTCTCCATTTGGCTATTCATTTCTTAACATGTTATAATTATTAAAGCCATTTTGTACTACATATCATCAGAACAGTGTCTCACAAAAGGGAAACACACTTTATAGAAACAAAACCTTAAAATTCAATAAATATAATAAATAATTCTTCATGTAAATGTGAGCAAGACCTTAGATTTCTCATTGGATGGATTTTATACAGTTATGAATAGGGTGTAGAGCTGAAAGATATGCAAAAAAGATGCAAATATTTTTGCCAGATATCAAGAATCAAGAAGCTTTTATTGTCTTTGCACATATTTCAGAGCAATGAAATATTCTTTCAGTAACAACTGTCCAAGAAGGCATAAAGAGACAGTACATTACAGGGGGATACAGGATGGTTAAAACTGGTGAATCACTGGAGGCCTGTGTTATCAGAGGGAAAAATGAAAACCCCAGGATAGGTTAGGAGATATTGTACAATATCAGTAATATTGATCGAGTAATGAGACACTGTTGAACTTCCTTTTCATTGAAAAACATATTTAAAAAAAAAATAGGATTTTATTTTAACTGGGGTTCGTAACAAACTAATTATTGGTTTACACTGATCAATTATAGCATTCTGACCACAGACAGGTGTAGTGGAAATAAAATTGATTATTTTATTATGGGTAATGTATATTGGTCACCAAGTGAATATTCAGTCCTTGAAGTTGATCTATTGAAAGCAGCAAAATTGGAAAGTGTAAGGAGTGGAGTAACATTGACAAGGACCACATTGTGATGCTTTGATGACTGGACCAGAGCGACTTCAGACCTACAGGTCTTGTTGGGTGTTCCCAGTCTGTAGATATCTAGCAAAAGTGGTCAAACTAAAGGACAACCAGATCTCAACCTCACTGAGCATCAGTGTGATGTGCTGCACAAATGTCCATGGATCCTCAGCCATGAAGGTTCCACATCCAAACTTTCAGGATCTGCTGCTTATGTCAGTGTCCTAGATATCATAGCGCACTTTCAGAAGCCTTGTAGAATCCAGGCCTGGGGTCAGTGTCATTTGGTAAAAGAACAAGGACTTGCACAGCGTTAGACAGGTGGTAATATTAGTACGTTCCTACAGATGCTTGATTTGTTGTGGTTGTGCTTGGTACTATCCAGTGCAAATCAGGAACACCCAACCAAACCTACTGTTGTGGAGGTACTCTGACCCAGTCCTCTGGCCATCACAAGTTGACCCTTGTCATACAGTAGTAGCTCAGATCTTTACACTCACCCATTTTGCTTCTTTGAGCAGATAAACTTGTAGAACTAAATATTCATTTGGTATCTAATGTATACCACCCACAGAAAAAATAATCACCATTATCACCACTTCACCTTTCAGAGGTCAGAACGTTATGATTGATTGCCGTATGTCTTGAACATGATTTTTAGGCCCCTGTGGCAGCAAAACGTTCCATTTCTAATAGTATGTTGATAGCCATTGAGCTCCTGAGATTTACATGTAGCATTTGATCATGTTTTAGTTTTGTGTTGAGGATTACTCAGAAAGTTACACAGTGACACGTATAAATCACTATCCTTTTACTTGCTCTAGCACCAGTTCGACCAGTGCGAATCCTAAAGTCAAAACTAATCATCCATGGTTGACCATCATCCATCCTGGACCCTGGACACAACTGCCTCCTGCTCCGGCTCCAGTTCCGGCTCCTCGATCCAAATCTGTGTCCAGCCTGCAGGGGTCACAGTACAGACCCAGAGTCGCTCCTCCTCCGAATCCATTTGAAAGGAAGGACGAGGAGAAGGATGGCCAGGAGGAGGAGTCTGCTGTCCAGAGTCGTACAATTGATGCTGAAAATATCACTAATGTTAATGTAGAATCTGGGGATGGTGGAGTTTCAGACCCAGATATGAACCCAGCCTCCGGTGACGCAGCTAAACATTTACAGGGCAGTGGACGGACAGATGGACCTCATGTGACTGAAGCACAGAGTCACATTTTACCCAGGAGTCATTCTGTGGCAGCTATTTCATCCTGTTCTATTACATCTATCAACAAGTCTACCACATCTCAGAGTCAGGTATGACCAGAAATAACAACACAATTTAATCAGAATGTTTGAACAGACTCATATGTAATTACCTTCCAAAAATAAGTGCCAACATCATATTTGCCTAAATCATCAAATACTCTATTTCTGGTTAAGTTTTTTGTATTTCCTGAAAAATTTGCAGTGACACAGAGGTAACTATATACTGCTTTAACAGACGGATGCTTTTACACTGTGTAAACATGTCAGGTGAAACCGGTTTGAAGTGCTTGGGGATCTTTTGTCAAATAATTACGCAGCCATTTTTTTGTCGTTATCAGACTTGCAAAGAAAATCCTTTTGATCGAAAGCCTGCAATGCCCAAATCCCAGACATTTCAGGATCTCCCAACTAGACGACTGCCTGCCCCTGGACATGGCTTCCCACTCATCAAGAGGAGGGTACTGTGTCCCGATTGGCCCTTTTAAAAACAACCCATTATAAGAACCTCATATACACTGCCCGGCCAAAAAAAAAAAAAAAGAAAAGTCGCACATGCAATATTTCCCTGCAACATCTTTGGTTTTGATTACAGGAGACATTCATTGGCATCTGTTTTGCCACATAATGCTCATGTAGTGTCCCAGTAAGGTTCATGATATTTTCTCCATTCATAGCACTGCATCAAGTCTTCACCACATCCCAAATTAGAGTCTGGAACTTATGGAGGCTAACCCATGTGTGGAAATGATGTCTCATTCTCCCTGAACCGTTCTGTCACATACCTGATGACCCTGATCAGTCCTGGCATTGTCCAATCTGTTTGACATTAGACATGAGAGGACACTCACTGCAGTTAGAGTAAAATAACCTGTTCCAGCTCAAACATTATTAACCACTGCAGTATTTACCCATGGTGAAATATTGCATATGTGACTTTTTTTTTTGGCCGGGCAGTGTACAACTTAGTATTTAATCCAAAACATTTCAACTGTAAAAGTGTTAAGTTGCATTATTAAGTGCATTGATTTTTTTAGAACTCAACTATCAATGTAAATTTCAGCATTTCAATGAAGTGAAAATTAATTTGTTCCATACATCTTTGTCTGGTTTGTTGTCTAACAGGTGCAAACAGACTTGTGTGCTCCTACTGACAACCTGCGGGTGGAAATGGAACAGCTGCATAGACATCTGGAGGCTCTAGAACAAAGAGGAGTTGATCTGGAGAGGAGTATAAGAGGCTGCAAGAATGGTTCAAATTGTTTTGACTTTCATTTGTCTTAACACACTGATGGGTTCATGAGTGTTTTCAATGTACTGTGAACAAGAAACAGTGTAACATGGGGGGAAAAAAATCCTTTTTAAAGGCCCTTTTTTGTGTTTCAGATAAAGAAGAAGAAAAAATGCTGATGGACTGGTTCTGTCTTGTCCATGAGATTCACACCCTGATGCGCAGAGATACAGAGCTGGTTTATTTGTAAGTGGAAACAAACCAGGGCGAAGGTTTTGCTCTGAGTATATAGCAGGATCTGTTTTTGTTTTTACAGCCGTTCACTGTGTATCCAAAATGTTATGGGTCAGTCCATGTGCTACTGGTGGTCTCTAGACCAGTGTTTCCCAACCTTTTTTGAGCCACGGCACATATTTTACACTACAAAAATTACAAGGCACACCACCAAACTGAAATGTCACAAAAAGTATATTTATCGAAATATAACGCTAATTTAGCCTCAATTTACTTATTCAGTGTGAAACGTGGGCCTGTTTAGATGAACACAAAGCTGATATTCTTGTAGGAATTGAAAAGAGACACAGGAACCTTCCTCAACAGCTCTGAGTCTCTCCTTTTTTTGGGGGGGGGGCTACACTGCCTCAGGCTGTTTGGAACAAGAAAGCTAAGGTTGAGATCCATTGTATTATAGTATGGGAGGTGTATCCCCCCTGCCCCAACCTGATACTCAGCATCCATGCATCACTAGTGAGGGGAGCTTTATCAACAGAACACATCGGTTCACTTTCACTTTTATTTTGCAAAGGGAAGCAGGAAACCATTGTAGAGTGGATCATTGGTGTGTGCAGTCATATGTATCGATATCAAGCTGTTCACTTACCGTACCGATCAGGTGAAATTGGATAATTTTCCATGGCACACCTGATGACTTCTCACGGCACACTAATGTGCCACGGCACACTGATTGGGAAACACTGCTCTAGACCAACTATTGTATCTCCAATTTGCTTTATACCTGCAGAAAATAATGTTATCTATCCTAATAAACACCATACACAATTTCATCCTCATCTTGATAATGTTTTCAGATACTGGGGATTTGAAAATGGAGCAGGTTCTTGAATTTACTGAAAAAAAGATGCTAAGTTCAATAAGTAATTACTGTTGAAGTACTCATGATAGATGGATGAAACTGTCAAAACTGAGGTGGGTAATCCCAGCCCCAAAGAGTAAAAGTCCTGCCATGCATTTGTTCCAACCATGCACTGAACCAGCCCATTTGGAAAAACACAGCTCCTCATCCAGGTAGATGGATGGAATCACCTGTGTTAAGTGAACAGAACCAATACATGGCAGGACTTTTACTCTGTGGAGCTGGGATTACCCACCTCTGTCTAAGTAAATTCTATGAAAGATAACCCACATGTGCATATTTCTAAAATTATATTTTGCTGAAAACTGTCCTCAAATATATATATAAAATGCTCTGGTTTATGCGGTATTAAAAAAGTCATATCAAAATTGTACCAGAGGAAAGTGTATGCATGTGTTAGTATATGCACAAAATTAGTATCTCTAACAAAACTGCATTTATTATCGTATGAAATAATTAATTGTGATTAATGAACTGTTCCTCTGGTACATGTCCTGAACATTACTGATGCCACTCACATCAATTCACAGGCAGCGGAAACTTCCCATCTTTTGAAAAGCACTGTTTATTTTACACAGTTCGAACCCTTCGAATAGACATTAGTAGTTTAAAGGTTTAGTTTTACTGTCACTGTTAGTATGAATTGAACAGCATTGTTCATGGTGAGACTTGTCAGAATAAAGAGAATGTGAAAATTTAGTTATAAAATAGAAATAAACTTTCTGATATAGATTTGAGATGAACCTTAAATACAGGGGTGTCTGTATGTTAGTTTGCTATTTCTAATAACTATAGTGTAATTGCTAAATAATAAATGT
>JAQQZY010000028.1:7436656-7450304 GCA_030068375.1 Ostorhinchus rueppellii | reverse complement strand
AGCCAGTGCAGGGAAACCAACACTGGAGTAATGTGCTCTCTCTTTTTGGTTTTGGTTAGTAACCTAGCTGCAGAGTTTTGAATCAGCTGAAGTCTATCTGTGGTGCTTTTTGGGAGGCCTGTAAAGAGTGCATTACAGTAGTCCAGTCTGCTGGAGATAATGTCAGCTTACCAACTCATGACTAAAAACACTGTGCTGTCTGTATAATCTGCTACTGTGAACTCTTGTTATGCTTATAAGATAAGCTTTGTGAAATGTATTCTGCTGGATTTTGAGGTTCGTTGGGGGCAGAGGTCAGGGGCTATATCATCGGGGGACATGATGCTCAGAAGGGTGGCTGGCCCTGGATGGTTTACCTCAACTTCACATCAGATGGCATCAACAGTTGGCGCTGTGGTGGCACCCTCCTCAACAATCAGTGGGTGTTGACAGCTGCCAACTGCTGGAACAGGTCTGGATTTGTTCATCTGCATTTTACTGATGAAGTCTGTTGCTTTTACTGAATCCTAACTATGACCTGTATTTGGGGTTTGGGTTGTAATAGCATCTATAAAGAAACATAACCTAAACTACACTGGATTAAACATGGCTCAGATGTAACTCTAACCCTAAATTTACTCCCCAGAGATCTGGAGTTGGATGTTAAGTTTAAGGTTCTCAGAGTTTCAACCAGTCTTCTCTTATAGATCAAAATCATTTTTAATGTTGACAAAGAGATCATGTGAGATTTCCTGTGGCGAAATTGGCTCCTTTGATGCATGAGGTTAAATAGGAAACACTCACATGATAGTGTTGTTGCAGCAAATATGCTTTACACGAAACAATAGTTTTAATTTGCCTGAGATGCAGTGGCTAAAACAGAGGAAGTAATGTTTTTTTTAAAAAACAGGTTTCACATTGTTTTTCTATTCCAGGCAGTTAAAATAAAAGGTCTCTTCCAATGTGATAAGACCATAGTGTGTTTTACTGACAGTTTGACCTATATTCCAAATATTTTCACCATATATGTGACTTTTACAGTACAAAGGTTTTAATGATTATACAATGCATTCAGCTAAAGTGAGATCTTCTCTGATATGTCAATACCTTTTCTGGAAAACATCATAAAACTAAACAATAACTTTGTCTTATAAGTAATGCAATAAATCTCATATTGTCTGAACCAAAGGGTTAAAGACATGATAAGCTGAATACACACACTGACAAATGCATATGTGTCTTGGTGTTTTTTCCAATAAGACTGATATAAAACTAAAAGTATGGACGACTGACACGTACAAAAGATGATCCCTTGGAGCATGCACCAGGGCATAAACAACAACTGTATGAGGCCAAAAATACAGAAAAAATGAGCGCAAAGAAAACAATGTAAAAGGACAACACAGCGTAACAGGTGAACATGACAGAACAGACCAAAAATGTTAAAAACCTGACACAAAAAACCTGTCATATTACACACACTTTCTGAATGTATGTCAAATAAATATAGTATTCTTAATGATACTGTGAGTTCATGTCCAACAATGACATGAATTAACATTAACACCGGAGACAGAAACCAGACCCAACTGTCAAAATGACTGTTTCATGTAAAGGACTTTTGTTGTGAAAATGTAATAACGTCTTTGATGAATGGCTGCTAATATTTAAAGTAGTAAATAAAGCAATAAAATCTAAACCTTATTTGTCCCATTTCCCCCAAACCTGCACCATAGTGAATGTTTCTAAAGCATTTGAATTTCAAAATACTTATTTTGTTTTCAAAAATATTGTACGGATGTTTAAGAAAGAGGAAGGGTAACATGTAAGGGAGATGCTAATTCTTTAACTGATTTTCTTTGTTGTTTTTATCAATTTTAAATATTAAATGTCAGTTTGAAAAGTATACAGCATTGTGAATATAAGTATGAGCAATGTATACAGAATAAAAGAAAATAGAAATACATGTTCAAGGTTCATTGTGCATAAAACTACAAAGTGCACTATACAAGACTTTTAATAAATAATGTTTTTGTAAATCAATGTGATATCATGCATTCTTTCAACTGCATTTTCCAGTTTCCTTCTTATAGTTAAAAGTTTCAAACTAAGACTAAAACAATAGACAATCTCCACTACATCCAGCCAG
The DNA here is from genome assembly GCA_030068375.1 of Ostorhinchus rueppellii. Classification (NCBI taxonomy): domain Eukaryota; kingdom Metazoa; phylum Chordata; class Actinopteri; order Kurtiformes; family Apogonidae; genus Ostorhinchus; species Ostorhinchus rueppellii. The sequence continues at coordinate 7,448,176 of JAQQZY010000028.1, read as the reverse complement.
TCTCTCAAAAGTAAAAGTAAAACACTTGATTATGACAGAGAAACCACCAAGTATTTAAGACAAAATATGATAATAGATAATAGAAATGTCTAAAGTCTAAATATAAGGAACAATACAAAAGCAAACTGAATAATAAAACTGACATAAATATTGTTACACAAGGCAATTTGCACTGTACTGAATAAATGTTACACTAAATAAACTGGCTACTTCCTCAAAATAAACATAAAACTACTATCAAACTGAACTGAAAAATTAAGAAGATGGGAATAGAAACTCCTGACCATTTGAAAACAACATGAATTTTTTTTATAAAAAGTTACTTCAACACCACATTTCTCATAAATCCTATGTCAGCTGAATTTACTGAACCTTTTCATTATAATATAATTCAGAGTTTTGTGTGTTTTGACTCTACATTATCATTTCCATATATGGTGTGTGTTTACATTCACAGAAGCCCCGCCCCAAACATCAGGCGCTCCATGGCATGGGTGGGATCCCACAGCCTGCAGGAGGCGTCTGTGCGTTACATGGGCCTAGAAACTGTTGTCACACCTTATGGTTTCAAAGCCCTTGACACCGGGTTTGTCAATGACCTGGCCATGGTCAAACTGAAGAAGAAGCTGACCTTCAACACCCTGGTGAAAAGCATCAATCTGCCCCCCACGGATGTCACACTCGACCCATCATCTGAGTGTTGGATCACTGGATGGGGCTATGTTGAACCTGATGGTAGAGTCGACAAATGCACATCACTACAAATAAATACACAAACACACTCCTATGAGGCACAAATACTTCATTCCAGGACTTCAGCAGAGTTTCCACGTCTTTTAACAACTGTTGCTTTTACTGCATAGATTTTAACACTAGTACATGCAGTTTCTACTAATTCTGTTTTCAAAACTAACACTTTAATGTATTTAAGAAAAATAACCATCATCTTAATTGTGTATCTCGGCATATTTTCCCAACATCAGGACTGTGTCAGTGTTCCCACTGAAAATCATTGTAAAATAACAACCTAAGGTCAAAATATATTAAGATCTGACAAGATGGAGATGACATTATTAAAGCACTATTAAAAGACATAAGATGTAAACAATGAAAAAATGTAAAAGGATGTGACATTGGGAAGACATATGTTGATGTAAAATAAAAACAATAGTTAAAAGTCAACCTCTGAAGCCCAGTTGTCCCCAGTATGCCCTTGTACTGGGGCAGACACAGTTTCATCTGTATTGCCATGGTAACGCTGCATGACACTTATACCAATATATACATTCTATATGTCCACGTAACCAGAAAAAGTCAGCAAAAAGCTTAAAAAAAAACAACCCAAAACAACTGTTGAAAAACAGAACACAACTCAAACAACAAGCACTTAAATGTTCAAATCGGTTAACCAGTCCAACAGCCGGAGACCAGCATACGTCTGGAATAATTTAATAAAACAACCAATCAATGAGACAAACCTTGCAGTACTAAGCTGACACTAAGCAGATCCAACAGTACAAGGATTATTTCTCTACCAATAATGTCTATTGTGACAATGACTGTGGTCTTACCTTTGTTTTTTTTCTGAGCATAAATTCGTTTTATATGAATAAAACTTTTGCAATCAGCTTCAGTTACAATAAATGATTTTCACTGGAAGTAAATGTCCTGGAGCTTATTAAACAGCTGTATAGACTGCAGTTCTAAGTGTATGTAATGCATGTGACGAAGACCAAAATGGCTTCTGCCGTGGTATATTTTACCATCTTTGAGAGTGAAGTGAAGTGAAAAAGTAATGATAGAGGTGAAAATGGCCCCAGTCTGTGCATGTTTTTTCTAATATAAGGTACCATGGTGTACAATCACAAAATGGTGGGACTTCAAACTCTTTATTAAAGATGTATCATAAGCTCCACCCTTTAAACATCCTGTCAAATATAGTGATGGACAAAAGGCAAATTCATGGTTTGAAAACACCAGCCTGTCAATCATACTTTCTTTTATTCAAATGAGACTAAACCTGTGGTTCTGATCCAGTGTTCTCCTCTGTGTTGCTCAGTTCCGTTGCCTGGTAAAGAAACCCTCCAGGAGCTGATGGTGCACATCATCGATGACACTGTGTGTAAGCGGCAATATCCAGAGATGACTGAGGGGATGATGTGTGCAGGAGACATGAACGGAGGGAAAGACGCCTGCAATGTGAGTTTTAACCAATGCACAAAACCTACAAAGGAACTAAAAAGACAAACACCACTGAACACTGACCAAGTGGTTCTAGCCTTTCAGTTGTTTTATAATTATTTTAACAATACTACTTTTTGGAGAAGAAGAAATCTGTTTTTTTTTCTGCTGTTATCAGCTAGTTGTTTCCAATTCCATGTTTGATGTTTGTGTTTTCATGGTAGAAGCCTGTTCACTTAGTGCACAGGACTTCCTCTCAATATCCTTCTACTCACAGCTGATTTCTAAATGCATTTGTTAGTTCTCACAGCAGCTGTAGTAGTTTTCATAAAGTTAGAAAACAAGTAAGTTAACATCAACAAATCACACAACATAGACTCCAAACAAAATATCCTTTATGTACGTTTGGAGCTTACACGAACTGTTCAGTAGTTTTGAAAGTAAAACTGGTGGAGCATTTCCACAATAGTAGTGGAAGAAGACAAACCTTTAATGAGTAACTGTCTCTCATCATCATTTGGTTGCGTTACTGGTGAGCTTGTGTGTGTCTCTAACTACATACACATTGCTTTGACTGAAGGTTCACAGTTTGACATGCATTTGTACTTTGTGCCTTAAAGGGGGATTACGGGGGTCCCCTGGTATGCCGTACACCTACTGGAATTGTGCAGGTGGGCATCATGAGTTATGGGAGTTGTGGTCTGAGTGGCCGCCCCGGGGTCTACACCAAAGTGTCCACATACCTGAATTTCATCAAGCACTATATGCAGCAGTAGGATTCTGCAGACGTCTAAACCAGAGGCAGAAGCAGCAGCATTAGCGCTCACTCTGCCTCTCATTGACCACCTTGGCATGTGTGCCCATTTCACTTCACTTAAGTTCAATTCTTTGCATTAAATCTCTGAAGCATCAATTCCAGTGTGTGTGTGTGTGTGTGTGTGTGTTTTCTGAACTGGACCGAGTCCTTGTTTTTTTTCCTGTATTTCAACTCTTAACAGTAATATGAAGAACCCGTCTGTAGTTTGCTGTGCTCTTTCACTCACAGCCACAAATGTTTCAGCAATTGTATCTTAAACAATCTATGTTCAAAATATATTCAATTTGCCACTGAGAAATAAATACACGATAAAGTCTGTTATCTATGGCTGCCTGAGGAAGCAGAGAAGAGCTGTTAAATGCAATATGACAAGAATGTAAGCAGCATATTTAATATACGAGTGAATATCGACATCGGTTTGGGTTCATTCTGCTGATTTGATGTTTCGTCCAATATCAACTCTTTAAATAACTTTGGTGGCATTAATACCTGTCTCTTTAGTTGCTAAATGCTGCCTCATGTTCACTCTTTGTGTGTCAGCTTTTTGGTTTTGGACATAGTGGTGGATGTATACAAAAGTTGAGGTGTTAAATACAGCTGATGTTTGTGTCTGACAGCAAAACACAATAAAATGGTTGGAGAGAAAACTCAACTGATAAAAGTTCTGAACCTAAATATGTCACACTTTAATGTAGCAATAAAGTTAGATAATGTCAGTTTCATAGCTACAATTAGCAGAAAAAATAAATATTTACATTTTATGTAATTGTTAAACTCTACTTCACTGTATGGCCTTATGATTTATACCTAAATACATGGCAATGTTCTCGTGTTCCTTGGACTAAGGGTTTACTTATATGATGACTTTTGTCGGAGGTGAGGAGGGCCAGCAGGGGGTGTTCAAGACCTTTAAAAATGTCCTACATTACAGGTGTCAAACATGCAGCCTGGGGCCAAATCTGGCCCACCAAGGTGTCCAATCTGACCCATGAAATGCAAAAATGACACTGAAGTTAAGAACAATCAATGATGTAAAAACCATTTCAATTCAGGTTCCACATACAGACCAATTAGATCTGAAGTGGATCAGAACCAGTAAAATACAATTGGAAAAACCTATAAATAATGAAAAATGAACATTTTCTCTTTGTTTTAGTATGAAAGTGTAAAATTACATGAAAATGTTTACATTTACAAACTATCCTTTTATAAAAAATGTGAAAAACCTGAAAAAATATAAACATAAAAATTTTGAGGAGTAAGACCATTTTTATCAATATTCTGTCTGATATTGTTTTAATTTTAATCCAATTTCTAATGTACAGGCATAAATGATAAACTGATAATATGAAGCAGAATACGAGTAAAATGCACTTGTTTTTCTAAAAACATTTCAAGTTGTTCATGTTATTCAGATTTTTAAGGGAATGTTGTAGATGTTAACATTATTGTAATGTAATTTGACTTTTTTCACTGTTATTTTATTGGTCCAGCCCACTGGAGATCATTTTGGGGTGAATATGGCCCCTGAACTAAAATGAGTTTGACACCCATCAAACACAAAGCTCTACTACCATCTCTTGGATCTCAGTTTATTTTATCACCATTTGTCCTAAGTCCACTGTTTTGAAAAAAGAAAAAAAAAAAAAAAAAAAAAAAGAGTGTAAATTTATTAATTCATTCTTGATGACAGGTTCATTCAGGGTAAAAATTCAATGCCAGGAAAAATTGTAGTTATCCCTTTTCATCTTAAAATTGCATCTCAATCAAAACTTATTTGGATTTAGAACCACAAATAATCTTGACCCTAAAAGGAACAAGATTAAGGTGATAAGATGAATAACACCATCTTATAGGGGTTGTGTGATACTAACTTAAGCATTCTGTCAGAACTACGGTCTTTCTAGGTTTTGGGTTTTCTTTCTGGGTGTTTCTAGTTTATTTTGTGAATTCTTCACATTTTGGGACATTTCTGCTCAGACCTTTTAAAGCAGCATCCAAACAGAGTGAGAGCCAGAACACCAAGATGTCTCTGTAAATGCTCATCTGTGCAGGTCAGTGTTCATCCTTGTTTGTTCAACTCGACTGGTTCTCGTTCTTGAAAACATTTTGCTCCTCATCCAAGAGATTTGATTAGTTTTAAGTCTAATGTAGAGACTCTATGAATCAACGCTCTGTAAGGTCACCAGTCTACATACAAGTCTTCATGTTCACTCTGGTAACTGAACTAAAGCAATACAATAAAACACTCGATTAAACATTGTAAATCTTGTAAAATAAAACCCTATGCATTAGTGATTAGATCTTTAATATGAAGAAATGTCTTGGTGGTTTTTCTGAGGATTGGATCCCACCAGCATTGCGTCAGTGGCTACGACATAAATCATCTCACAAAATCCAACCCCCATCCTCTCCATAGAAACCATTTTTCAGTTTGTTGGTGAAAATATAGAAAAACAGAGTTGGAAATGTTTGGGTTTTTTAAAAAAAAAAAAAAAGGTATGTTATGCTGTGTTCATTCATTGAAAATAAAGAGATTTACACATCCATTTCTGCACATATGTTCTATGTTGTACCTTTAATAAGTCAAAGGTCCAGTCACATGATCTGTATTTGCCATCAAATCTGTCCATATGACAGGTTTGCACAGATGCACAGAGGAACCCAGGATCCACTTCAGTCTAGTTCATGTTCACAAATGTGTAACTTTGCTCCTGTGTTATTCTCAACTGTAAAATGAAGCTTTGAAGGATTTTAGGTCAGTTTATCACAGAGGGTAGATCCCAGGACAACAGGTCTCCCCACGTTCTATTTTGCAGTTTATACGTCAGATATGTCGGTACATTTCATCTCTGTGTTGAACTAACCATCACACGTCAACTCATGACGACACAAACCTTATCTGACAACGGGATGGGAGAACATGTTGTAGAGTTCCTTTCCACATTGTAAGAACAATAATAAAGGCAGCACCTTTATATGAACACTTGTTCTGGATTGTAGCTGAATGTGTTGAAAACAGCAGATGCAGCACCAAGGTGTGGACTGGCAGTGGAATTCCACTTTAAAAGGCACATACTGTATATTAAGTCAAAGCTCTACAGGCCAAGCCTTTAACCAAAATAAATATTTTAACAAATGAGCCAACAACAAACCACATTCACTCAGCTTAAAAAAAAAAAAAAAACAAGTAAATTAAGACAATCTGAAAGTTACTGGGTCTGTAACCTTTGGTGACTCAGTAACACTTTGGTTAAAATAACTTCAGAAGCAAATTTGAAAATAAGCGAAGAAAGAAGTCATTCATAATCTTTTCCATACCTATGAGGAAGAAAATAAAACATGATGGAGCAAATTTCTTCCAAAACCAAACAAATTTACATTTTACAAATACTCTGCAATTCACTCAGAAACAGTGTGCGATAAAAAATATACTCAACACGATAGCTTAAAAAAAAACAAAAAAAAAACCCCAACAACATCTTAACAGTTTAAAAATAAATTTAAACAAAAAAAAGAGAGACTTTTGGCACAATCTCTGAGTGCAGAAGTTTTCCCACTGCATTAATGCAGATTCATGTACATGAGGATATTCAGGAGTATGTCACCCTCCACACCACTGGGTGGCGATCTGTGTCCATTTAAAGCCCTGATGTGCAGAACTCTCAGCCTGGATCTACTCTACCATTTACCATTATTCTGACATCCTACTTCCATCCTCTACCGGTGTCAAAGACCCACATACAGGATATGCAACTCCACCATAAAAATGGAAGGTTTGGACACACACGTATCAACATGGGTCATTGTAATTCTATAACTTACTTCCGCATGCTCACCACAACTTCTCTTCTGAAACCTTTGTGCAAAGGTACTGCTGCTGCAGTAATGCTTCTGCATCGTTTAGTGTGGCCCCACACAAGAATGATTAAAATATTATTAACAACAACTAATAAACTCTTTCATTGTCGATGTGCATTTTCAGTGCTCACAGGTGATGGATGAGTAGACGGAGAATAAACCAAACACAGGGAAATGGAATCAGGTCATGACAAAGGAATAAAACATGGAGATGGTTTCACAGTGGTTATGTGGTATTGGTCAATCAATCAGACAATGGAGAGATGGAAATAGAAAGTTGGTCTTCAGGTAGAAAATGACAACTACTTAAGTTGACCAATTTCCTGATTGTTGTTTGCGGCTAAAAGCGAAGCTTTTTTTTTTTTTTTTTAATATATGCTTACTCTTCTAGTCTTCTGTGTACGTGGCAGAAATCAGCATAAGAGCATTTTAAACTGGCTGCTGACACACACTGTTGTAGAGGGTGAAACCTGATGAAAAACTGAAACCTCTGGAAATCGTATGCCAAAAGTTATGCTGTATTTCTGTACTTGTAAGACTTGCTATACTGGAATTGTTGAGAATTTCATAGATGCATCACGTTTTGTACTTGCATAGTATTTGTATGACATGTGGGTTGTTTGGTTTTGATAGTAAATGATCTCCAAGCATCACTAAATCCCATTTTCAGCATTATGTTTTGGCCTTTAGAATAGAGTCCACCCATATTTGAGTGTCATTCCCTACAGAATGTCTCTCTTTAGACACCTGTGGTTGAGGTTACGTAGCAGCTGTGTCACTGATTCCCTCCCATACACACACACACACACACACACACACACACACACACACACACACACAAACACACAAACACACACACTATCCCGGTCACTTTGTATCCTGAAAAAACAGCAGCGGTAAAATAAATGACGGGATGTCCCCATTCCTGCAGCACTGGTGTTTGTAGTCAAACATCCAGACTGTTGGGAATTTTCAAAGAAACTTCAGGAGGCAGATGCTGAACATCAAACCTCAATTCAGGGTCTTTTCATGATGCGAGGACTGACCGATCTGCTTATGTCATCCACCTGTCAGCTTACAGTTGTCTAATGGGGTGGGGGAGCGGCTCATAGGAGCAGCTGTTCCTGTGGTTCTGGACTCGGGTCTGAGGGGGACTGAGGAGAATCTCTGCTCCTCTCAGACCCCGTTTCTGGACCCTCCTTCCTTTCCTCCTCCTCCTCCGCTTTGCGTTTCTCTGCTTTGGTCTTAAACCTCAGACCATGACCTGGTGGAAAAGCACAATTCATGTCACATTCAATTCATCACTCACTTGGTTTGTCCATTACTGACTAACACGAATACTGATATTAATTAACTGTCAATAACAGCTCCAGTCAGTCAGCTGATGTTCTGTTGACATGTTACAAGTCCTCTGGTTTGACTGTTGGATTTAAAAACCACCCATTCTTTTATTATTTTCAGTGTGTGATTGCTATGACTTTATCACTAATAACATTCTATGGGATTATAACTAAAGAAAAAAAAAACATTCAAGATGTCAAATGTTAAAACAGATTACATTTGGTGATAGATTTAACTTTTTTCTAACTAAAGTCAGTTGTTTGTTCATGATTAAAAAGTGACTGTTGTTACAGAACCTAATGTTACTCTGTCTGTTAAGTGTTTTCGTTACTGAACAGAGGTTTGTACCAGAAATGAAATCTGATTAACTGGACTAGTTCTTGCCCCACCTTACTAAAGGCCAAGGTAAAGTGATCTTCAAGAGAATCAATGGAGCTGATCAGTATTCTGATAAACCTTCCACATGAGTTTGTTACAGTATCAGTGTAGATATGTGTGTGTGTGTGTGTGTGTGTGTGTGTGTGTGTGTACTGACTCGGACAGTCCGCCACCTCCTTGTACGCCTTCTTCTTACAACAGCCTCGACACAGGTTGAACACACACTTATTTCCCTACAACATAGAAAAAGTATTTGATCTGAAACCAACACACATTCAGGCTCACATGCCTTTATATTATTACACACATTTTAGAAACATCTAGAACTGTTTAAACATAGGTCCTCATTATATCTTTTCATCTGAATCATTTCAAAAGTAGTCCGTCTCTTTTCAGAGAAACTCAAAAGTCATTGAACAAACTAAGACGAGGATTATTATGGATTGTTTTTACTTGGATGAAAATCTTGTAGTCAGTGACTGAAGTCTGAATCCATAGGATGTCACCAAACACTGAGTTTACTCCTGCAGATGCTTTACCAGGCCTCGACTACAGATGCCTTCAGTACTAGTTCAGTCACTGACCGAGCCACTGAGGATTATTCCATTTCTTCATCTTCTAAAGCTCTTTGGTTTGGTCTTTGGTTTTCCGTATGTTTAGGGTCATTATCCATCTTCATCCCCTCAGTTTTGCAATATTCAACAGCACTGGATACTTTAAGACTCATTCTGTTACTTTATCACATCATCAGTAAACACCAGTCATGTTTTTTTCTGGTGAACAGCTACCAAATGCAAATTCAACACCTGCCATCAACTCCTGACCCTTTTTCTGCTTTATTTTACATAAAATAACCAGGAATAGGACACAAAGGACGTGGACATGAAGCTGTCAGTCAGTGTCCAATTACTTTGAACCTCTGAAAATGGACAGACATGTTTCTAAAGGGTTAATGAAAGATGTTCAAACACCTTGAACTAAAGCTAAAAGGCCACATTCAATCATATCTTGACCGTTTTATTTTATATCTACTTCGGTGGTGAACAGAGAACTGGGCAAAAACTGGGCCACTTTCCAAATATATGGACCTGACTGTATTTTAAAGCTTCTCCAAATGTTCTCCTGTATGTGCTGTTATTGGTGAAACAATTCTGTACTGGGACAGTGACTGCTTACCTTTGGGTTCCCACACTGATCACATTTGATGTATTTGGCTGCAGAAAAACGAACACATGGTCACAAATGTAGGGACTGTTTCAGGGTCAGAGATTTGTGACAGTCAAAGTTCTACTCACGTTTCTGCTCAGGACAGAAGTTCTTGTTGGGGTTTCTGGATCTCTTCTTCTGTTTATTTTTAGAGAGTGTATCAGCTGTTCTGTCCGAGTCCTCCAGCGCTCTCTTCTGGCAGACTGTCTTCTTCACCTCTGAGGCCTGACCATTACCGTTGGCAACAGCATCCTTTGGCCTGTGAGGTGTAGTTAGACAAGAGAACTTTACTTTACTAGTAGTGATTTTATTTCAAATTGTGACAGTAAACCAGGGAAATAATCAGTGACTGACGCTGGTCTGACGTAGGGTTGGCAGATCCAGTGGGGGAGGGGCAGCCCACTCCCCTTCTCCTCTACACCTTTTCCTCTGGCGATCTCCTCCTGTAACCACAAAACCATACAGCTGCAAAATCACCTCAACCCATACACTCTATATGAACTGTACACACCAACACACACAAAAACACTGTATATGAGCTGTATATATATATATATGCGCACGCATGTGTATGTGTGTGTATAGATTTCTAAGGCCCATGGAGCAACAATGAACATAGCACAAGAATATAAAAAAGTAGTATCTGACCAATAGGGAACCATAGGTGGTAGATGTGGTAGTTTTTATGCTGGGGAGAGCAGACTTTAGAGAAAAGATGTTAGTCTGTATTTAATAAGTAGTGAAATAAAAATAGTTTGGTATGTCATTCTTTAAAATGTAACTGACAATTAATGTACAGTATTAATAATTTGATTACCCAAATACTACTTTTGTTTGAAAAGCTAATCTGTAGCTCTTAGATCCAGAGCAGTTTTTCAGTCTGTTCCATCCACTGTTTCACTCTGTTACACAAAGCTAAATCTGCTGTGTTTTCATGCTCATATTCATGTTACCTGGCAGCGCAGCCTCAGCTGTTTACTGACGTCAGCCAAACCCTCTAAAGTCTTGACCTTGGCTAAGTCCTCCCTCAGGTCCTGATGGATTTGGAGTCTACAAACACACAACGAGACAATGAGAGAGACCAGGAGCTCAACAGAAACCAATTCATAACATTTGTCATTTCAGTTCTACCCATGCTCCTGACCTGGTTTTCCCTCAAACAGTTTGGTTTAAACCTCTTTAGCTGGGTTTCACATATCTTCTTTGTAATGTTTATTCACTGGTCTGGTTTGGTCCAGAAGGATTTTCTGAGCATGAGGACTTACGTGTGATGCCAGAGCTTGAAGAGGTGGGCACGTACGAATGACAAGGTGCAGGGGGGGTGCTGCTTCACCACCTCCAGATACTCCTCTGCCATCTCCCACACCGGAGGGCTACGACCCTCGAACAGAGCAGGGTTATGAAGGTTCCCCTCTGAAACCAACAGCAAAACATACACACAAATGCAGCACATCTGAATCATTAGTCACTGTTTAATGCCGCTAATGAAACATGACCTCATGGGTTTCATAGTCAGAGGAGCTCCTGACCTGCACTCATGACCCCCTGGACCCCGGTCTCCTGAATGCAGCGCTCCACATCACTCAGATGCTGAATGTTTCCATTGGCAAACACCGGAATCCCAACGGCCTTCCTGAAGCAATAAGCAAGAAAATAGTTCCCATACGAAATGAGCAAGACAAGCCCTTTGCGCTGTGAATTGCGCCGTCATTCATCATCAAAGTGAATGCACAGTA
>JAQQZY010000028.1:7417915-7430072 GCA_030068375.1 Ostorhinchus rueppellii | reverse complement strand
TAAGTAGCTGGGATAGGCTCCATGCGACCCCCGTGACCCTAGTGAGGATAAAGCGGGTATAGAAAATGAATGAGTGAATGTAATTGTTGTCTTTAATGTAATGAACATTTAAAGATTGTATTGACTTTGGATGTATTTATATCCATATCTCTACAATGAATGTACTGAAGATACAATGTGCTTTATTCTTTTGTCTATCAGTGATCTCCATCTAGCATGTCATTTTATGCAACCTTAAATGTTCTTTCTTTCTTTCGAGGGACTGGAGATGGAAACTCGCAAAAGCTATAATCTCATCATGTGAATCATCAGTTATTACAGCCATTTGTATTGTCTCTATCAAATAAACTTAATAAATAAATCTGTTCCATGCATTATGTTTCCAGCAATTAGAACTTTAAGGCTAAAGGTTAATTTGCTTTTTATCCTTGTTGGGAAATACAGCCTCTGCATTTTACCCATAATATAAATTATACACATACAGTGTCTAGCATTAGCATTAGCTTATAGTACACAGTATGGTCAGTGAGATGCCATTGAAAGAGCTTGGGGTCGGGGACCAATTACATTAGCACCGTGGTCAGGGAGGAGACAGGAGGATTTACATATATGTACCTGTTTTTTAATAACTGGTCTAAAAAGCTCATACTTATACATGTCATCTGTTTATCAAATTTAAGCCATAATAATCACTACTCCTATCTTTTATACTATTTTTCCATATTTTTCAACCTTTTTTGATAAATGAACATGAACAGTCCCACACAAAGTGACTCGACTATTATTTAATAATGACATTTTGACACAAGACTACTAGACAGTGAAGATACTGTTGACACACAGTGGATACAGAATATTTTAACAGAAAAACAAATAGAATAGAGGTTGAAGTTGTAACATGGAGTGGTGCATGTGATACACAGGTAACAGCAAAACATGGTATTTCTATGAAACCTATTTGAAATAAATATTGTAAATACATTTCAAAAATAATTTTAAGCAGCTCTCTCACTGTTTAACAGCAGTTTTAGCAAAACCAGACATACATTCAAATCACAGTGAGTCTACTCTCATAGAAAAAAATAGAGAATGTATGCTATTCATAAAAATACATTATTGTACTTTACAATAAAAGTACCTCTAGTATCTGGAAAAACAGCAAATATAATACTTAAAAATGAACACAAGAATTAAAAACAGAAAATAACAAATACTACAAGTAATTATTGCATGTGATGAATAAGAAACCCTGACATGCCTCTGTTTAATGAAGTTGAATGAGGTGGTCATGTCTGTTTTTCATATTTGATTGACAGATAAAGTCTCACCCACTGAGAATTCCATCATCACCATGGCTACTGACTGATAGATGAAGTAGTATGCCTGCTGTTGCGTGAAACTATGAACCATTTCCCTGCAAATGCACCAACAAAAAGACAAGCACATGTAACTGATAAATTAACTCATGTCTATGTGTAGAAGGGCTGCAGTGGTAAAGGAGGACATTCATCTTAGTAAATATAGGATTTGTTAATGCATAAGGGATTTTTGGAGTTTTGGAAGTTTGGAGAATTTTCAATATCTATTAATTATTACTGTATTTATTAGTCTTTACCATAATACTGGAAGGTCTCAGAGCATCTGTCTGTCTGTCTGTCTATCTGCATGGTTCTGAGAAATTGAGACATTTTTAACTGGTCAGTTTGGCACCTACCGCTGAGGGATAGTCCCATCTCAACATTAAGTATCTTTTTTCTTTAAAATTCTTTTTGTAAAGTCAGGAGGGATTGATTTAATTCATGTTGCTAAGCAGTTTCCAGGGGGCAAACATGACGATTAATGGGAAGCATAGTACCATGCTGTGTGGCAGGGAATGAAGTCAAAAACAGGAACGATGCATTTACTAACTTCAGTCCCAAGATATTGGTATTAATATAGTAACTGTCATTTACATTTTAAAGAATAATTTACTAAACAATTTTTTTTTTTTATGTCAGTACTTATAAAGTATAGATTAATACCTTAACGGTTGCATTTTGGGGGTGGGGGTGGGGGGGTTGATGCAAATTCGTGACAATTGACGTCAAGGGGTTAACATCTCTCTAGTCAACTCTCTTCAGCATAAAAACTACCACATCTAGGGCCTGTGGTTCCCCACAGGTCAACGCACTATTCTGATATTTATTGATTGTTTTATGTTTAATTTTTTATGGTTACTTTTTATACTGATTTGTCTTTTGGGGATGGGCAGGAGGTCTGAAGTGTGTTAATCAAAGCTTTTACCATAAAATCTAAGATCTCATTAATCATCCACAAAAATCTGCCTGGGAATTAACATTTCAAATCAGCTTGATGCTTGATGTTGTTTCAAAAATAATGGTGGAAACCTTAACAAAGACCCCAAAACAGCAAAGACGCAGACAATGAACCCTAAACATCAATCTGAAAGAAGCTAAAACAAGGGGCTGCATTGTTTCTGTGTTTCAAAACAATGAAAGATACTAAAATAAGCTAAATCTTTACAAGCTAGCATTGCTTGTAGGCTACCTGACAATTATTGTGTATCTTCCAGTGTGACTTTAATTTAATTAAACCAAGTAAGAAGTCATGAGAGTAAACCACTAAACCAAAAGTATTACAAACACTACAACAAGCAAATCGGATTTAAACAAATAAACAACAATCAAAGAAAACCTGATATATTACGAATATTAGGATAAAACACAGTATGAACATTTCAGAGCTATAAATAAATATTCTCTTTAAATGTCCAATATGGAATATTTGCACATACTTGTTAGCTTTATGTGTCATTGGATGATGTTAGCTAGGTCCAGTTCTAATCTAATAGTCGCAGATGTTACGACTGTAGAGGAGCAGAAGAGGCACCGACAGATTCAGGTGAGAGTGGAAGGACTTCCGCTGAAAAAACAACTCCTGTTTCCTACATACAAATCAGTGAACACACTTTTATCATGGACGTGGAAAACTGAGACAACTGTTAACAGCATGAAACTCAACATAAGCTTCACATCTGCAGATGAACACACACAAATCTGACCCATATTCATTCAAAATCACACAAATATTATCACATTACTGAAACAGAGAATAAACAATCTACAGCTCAGTGATCAATTAGTAAAATCCATTTTTGCCATATCAGTTCTCAGCCTTTTCAATAATTCCTGCTGCCTGATCCCATCCCATACCAGTTTCTATAGTTATTATAATCCAGTGGCCAATATTTTACAGCTTTATATTCTAATTCACATCCAACACACGACGATGAATTCAAAGCGACTCATTGAAGGTGAAGGACAAACATTTTTTAGCCTACAAATTAAAATGATGACAATAACACACTTGAAGTGTCCTTTGTTCTGTTAAACAATGAGCTATTTGGAGACAAATGCCATTTTTAACACACATAAGCTTTATATCTACAGTTAACCACAGTCACAAACACAGTTAGGTGACTTTCATGGAAAGTTCTGTTAAAGAACGGTGATGAAGGCTTCAATACAAACTTAATATACAATTCAGAAATGTTTTCTGAAAGATCTTGAAGACTGTAAACCTCTGATGAGGGTCATGTAAGCAACGTGTTCCTCTGAGGATGAATTAAAAAGCCACAAGAGCAGTAACAGCCTTTGAACAACTGTAACACTGACACCCATGCATGTACGTCAACAAACAACCATTTAACACTGAATTTACAGTGTATTTCTCACTAAAAACACAGAGTCTCTGTTTATCGGAAACTTTCAAGCTTTTAACAATCTCCACCCATTAAATGCAGAATGGTGTTATTAGTGACAATTTACCCACCAAACCAGGACTTACACTCTAGAGCACACAGCAAGAACAAAGCAGCATTTTTGTTTTTTAATGGTTAAGCTGGAATTATTCTGCATCTTTCTTACAGTCAACAAATCCAATTAAAAGATCAAACCAAAAAACTGAGCTCCTCCATTTCACAAATGATTGACTTCTCAGTAGATGGACGTTTGCTTTGGTCATTTCCATTGTCTTGGATTCAGATTCAGAATATTTTATCTGTCCACAGGGGGCAATTTAAGGCACATATGAGCAGCATGAGTTGAAAACAAGCTGCGCCCTGGAACATCTGTCCATGGTACATAATACATAATTTAAAAAAAAAATATTTAAGTCATTGTACCATTAACAACCCCTGGATTGGTTGTTGTTGGTTCTCAGTGCTATGACACAAGTGAACTCTGGTCTCTAAAATGGTTCCCATTTTTCACTCAATGGAATGTGCTGAAAGACATTTCTGGCTTTTGTGTGTGTGTGTGTGTGTGTGTGTGTGTGTGTGTGTGTGTGTGTGTGTGTGTGTGGGGTGTTATAGTCCATCATACCTGCAAAACCCACTCGATATACATGGAAATGAATATTTCACACACTGCTGGCACCCGCAGTATTATTAATCCTTTCATGCATAGTGCTCACTTCAGTGGACAGCTATTCTCCAGCTGTTCTCATGTATTTTCATGGATTTTGTTGTTTTAGTTCCATATCAGCCAACACAAGCAGCTTGATCAACCTGATCTACAGTAACATGTGAGTGTAAATCAATTGCTAGTTGTCATTAGACTGTAATTAACAGTTTTAATTAATTAAGTTGTTGTTTGTTTGTTTTTTGCATATTATCTCCATGAAATCCGTAATAACTTGTAGCAGAGTATGTTAAAATGTGAGAAAACATCAGATTAGCACTAAAAGGGTCTTGTTTCAAATTTTTCACACAGTTTATCTCTTTCTGTGATTGCATTTTACATACGTGTTTCTTTGCTTCAAAAATTTTAAAAATGCTGTGTCCAGCTGAGTGGCCATTTTTGTAACTCCATAAAAAATAGGTTAATTAAAAAAAATTCAACCACAATGGGTTTTTTTTTCATGCCTAAAGAGGAATAAAAGCACTCAGGAAAAAAAAAATCTTGACTAAGGTTTTCTTAATTCATACATCAAGGGTTAAAGTGTCAAATCTTGTTTTGTTGCAGTACCATAAGTGGCCACTAGGAGAACAGCATCAGGTTCTCTTTAATGTATCCATGGTTCTATGTTCCCACCGATTGGTAGTGGTGGAGAATCCCAACTCCATAAAGTAAAAGTCCTGCCATGTATTTGTTCCAACCATTCACTGAACCAGCTTATTTTCATTCATCCATTCATTTTCTGAACCCGCATTATCCTCACTGGGGTTACAAGGGTCACTTGGAGCCTATCCCAGTTACTTAAGGGTGAAGGCAAGGTACACCCAGGAAATGTCACCAAGAACCAGCTTATTTTGATGAGCACAACTCCTCATCCAGGTAGATAGGATAATTAGTGGAATCCCCAGTGTTAAGGGAACAGGCAGAACAGGACTTGGCATGGCAGGACTTTTACTTTACGGAGCTGGGATTGTCCACCACTACTGATTGGCATGTATTGGTGTGCTATTTATTGTTGAAAGGAAAATGTATTTTTGTAGGACATTCTTTAAGTTAGTAATACCCTGAAAAGGAAAATTATTAACCTGGATATTTGATGTTTTTTAGAACAGGAAAATTTCCATAGTTTGTGTTAATTACTGAACTGAATTCTGCAGGATCTCATCATGGTTTTGATCTTTTCACAGGATTTTAGACATAAATACAAGACATTTCCAGCCTTACATGTTTAATGAATTTGCTGGTGAATACATCCAAATAAAGCTCTGATTTTATCAACACTTAAATTTTTATATTATATCTAAATTAACATAGAATTCTATGGCAGTGACACCGATCAGCTTTGTGTAAATAACAGACATCAGAATTAACACTGACTGATGGAGGCTCAGCAATCCAACATCAGAACTGTTGTTATACGTTCTATCCTGTCATAGGATGTTTTTGACAAAGGGAATGTGTTTCTGTACCTGTGAACCCGTCCAAACCCTTCACTCATGTTTACACACATGTTTCAGGAGTTTGGTCCATTGCACCGTTTTGTTGAGGTTCTTTCAGGAACTTCTCCACTTCCTGTGAATCTACTCCTCTATTCTCTTCTCTGGCCTCCTCTACTTTCTCATCCTCCTGCTTTAATTCCATCACCACCTCCTTCTGTGTCTCCTTCTCTTGCTCCTCTCTGGCTCCTTTCTCCTCTTCTTCATGTTCTTCTTCAGGTTTGCAGGACTCCAGTTTCTTTGCTGTCTCTGTCTCTATCACATTATCAACCTTGTCTTCTGGCTCTGGACACTTGTTCTTTATACAAAAAAAGTTACAGGTGGCCAGAACCACAGCTGAGAGGACCACCTCACTTCCTGCCAGGAGGAAGACACACATGTAGTTCTTGGTGGCATCGAGTAGCCGACCTAAAGCAGAGGACAGAACCAGGCCACAAATCAACTCTATGTTGTGAATATAGACAAGTGTTTCTGATGCTTTTACTCATGTGTGACTCATCTGGTTTGTTTGTTTTTGTTTTGAAGAACAGTGTAGTCAACACTAATCACATGGAATCTGATCATTTCAGCGATTAACTTTCATTTGTGACCCTAAAGCAGAACAGGGAACAGTGGCGGATCCAGAAAGAAATGGAAGGGGTGGGGTTGGGGTTGGGGTTGGGGGTCAGTGGGCAGGAAAATTGTGGGGTCCAGGGCAAAGCCCCAGAAGAGGTTTCACACTGAGCAAACTTAATATTATAAATGCTTTAAATCACTTCAAACTGTAATTTTTTTCATTATCATACACTTATAAAATAAATACAATTTAACCTCACTAATATGACTACTTTCGGAACCAAAGCAAACAGTTCACTTTAATAAGGATGGCCTCAGTTATTGCACTGAATTCCACTGCATTCCAAATAATTTTAAATCAGAAACAATAGGTAACAATAAAGGTATTGTATTACAATGTATAATAACTACAATTCTATACTATTTCATCATTTAAAATATTTAATAACATACTTGTACATACATTAATTTAAATTAAAAAAAAACCAAAACAGCAGATTTGTGGACACTATATTAAACAGGAGGGCACAGTCATTGAGGAATTCAACCCTCTAGAGCAGTATTTCCTAATGTTCCAGTGAATGAACTCTGGCCCAGATCTGGTTATGTTCAGGATTAGAGCTGCAGCTACTGATTATTTTCATAATCTATTATTCCAGCAATAATTTTCTTCAATTCAATTAAACCATAAATTAAATAAATAGGCCAAAGATAGAGTCAAAATGTGAAAAAGACATATCTGAAATTGATGAACTTGTCCTCAATTCCAGAACCAGCTGAAACAACAACCACAAAAAGTATAAAAGTAAAGGGATAAATAAAAAAATGTGTGTATAGAAATAAAAACAATAACAACAGTATAAAAGTATATATAACAATATCTATAAATATAAACAACAACAAAGTCAAATGACATGGATTATTCACTGGTGAAATGTTTACCACCCCCTGCCACTGAAGCTTTGAATATTTTCTGTTGATTATTAGCAAAGCCCCAAATACCAACAAATGGAATGTAGCCTTGCTGTAATTAAATCCATATTTATTTTTAAAGAATCTAGTTCAAATCTTTTATGGCCTACAATTGGACAGCTATTGTAAGAATTGCCTAGCTGTAGCATAGCCACTTTTACACAGAGATCCCGGAAAAAAGGTGTGATGGTGATCCCACCTTTTTGCTACCATTGACCAGATCCGCTGTGTAAAAGTCCATTTATACAGCCATTTATACAGCCAAGCCAAAAGAGTAACAGAGGTGAGACAGGCTGGACTTTTACACAGCGGATCTGCGTTCCTGAATCAAAGGAGTGTTGTATGATGTATAACTTGTGAGTCGAGCATAGCTTCTTAGCTAACTTCTCCAGAGTCAACCTGTCTTTTACCGTTCTGCAAATGTTAGCATGGATATATTCCTCTAAGTGACAACAGCCCATGGATCTCAGGGTCTCCCAGTTCGATATCTTTTTTGGTTTGCTTACTGTACAGCCTGCACTCATTTTTAAACCTTCCCAGCATGGGGGTTGCACACACAATACGTCATCAAAACCTTATACCTTGGTTGCAGAACAAGAGGTGTTCCTTTACATAGCAGTCCGGAATCATGATTCTACCTTTATCATAGCTCTGTTACTACCTCCAAGGCATTACAGAGCCCTGACAGAGGTGGGACCAAATGACTCAACTATTTAATTTACACAGATGTCCCTCCAGAATAAAGGTGAAATATTCCTGGAACAGAAGTGCTGTGTAAAAGGATCTAACCTGAATATGTCCATCTAGTGTAAACTGACCTGCACCAGGCGGCCCAACGAGAACAGCGATGGCCTCAACGAGAAGAACCAGACCAATGGCACTGGAGAACTTCTCTGTCCCAACTATTGCCATGAGAACTTCAAACTGCAGTGCTCCTACCATGCCATAGGAGACACCAAAAAAGATGCAGAAGACCACCAGAGATGTATAGTCCTTAGCCTGGGACCAAAGAAACACCAACAAAGTCATCATGTTTAGGGACAATTCCATTATTAAACATTTTGGTGACAGGAAATAAAGAGCAGGGGGTCACTGACCTGTGATCCAATCAGGTCAGTGGTTCCATTGAAGATCATAGCAAAGCTAAAGAGGTAGACACAGCGAGGACGAACCCATTTAAGTCCTGCAATCACACCACACGTGGGCCGTGCAAAGATATCAATGAAGCCAAGAATGGTGAGCAGCAGAGCAGCTTTGGTGTCTTCAGTTCCCATCTCCTTAGCATAGCTCACAACAAAGACAGGGGGCACAAACAAGCCCAGCACCATGATGGAAGCTGCCACTGTGTAGATGATGAAACCACAGTCTTTGAAAACAGAAAAGTCCAGGAGCTTAGCTCTGGGTTTCTTCTGCTTCTTCTCTGTGTCCTCTGGGTTTTCCTGTTCCAGATTGTTGTCTTTGGGGGTCTTTGGAGGCACCAAAGGCTTCATGAGGGCTCCACATACACAGCAGTTGAGTAGAATACCCCCCAGGATGAGGAAGCCACCCCTCCATCCATACTGGTACTGGAGTACTTGGCCCAGCGGGGAAAGGCAGCAAAGGGCAACAGGACTTCCAGCTGCTGAAAGCCCATTGGCCAGAGGACGCTTCTCATCGAAGTAGCGGTTAAGCATAATTAGAGATGGCTGAAAGTTCAAGGCTAATCCCAGACCTACAGCAGTGAAAAAAAGTCTTTACTTCCACTTAGTTGAACATATACAACATCCACATCATTTATTTAAACATCACTCATTTAATGATTTTCATTTAATTTAATTCCTGCTGCTCATCTGGATGCACTGACATATGTGGTGACAGATCAGAGCAGACAGTATGGTGTTACCTATATGTTGTGTTTCTGTAGGAGCTAAACTTATTCTAAAACTCATGTGTCAAAAGTGGTGAGTTTTGTATATTATATTTATCTTGCACAAGTGTGTGGGAACAGTAACACTAAACAGCTCAGTAGTTCCCCTCTTGTACATTTCATATCACATGATGTTTGACTTAGATTTGTCAAATCTGATATATGTACAAAAAAAACCCTTGGACAAATACACAACATCCAACAGGTGTCACCATATCCAGCCAACATACTGCTGACACATGAAGTAATATTTACTTAGAACAACCTTAAAAGGCTGTTGTACAAAGCAAAGTCTTTCATCACATCTGTTTTAAGACTTTAACTCAGGGAACAGAGGAGATTCAGGGGACATCTACATGCAAGAACCCAGCCATGGCTGCCTGCTACTTTTATTGTAAGTTGTTGTAGAACAAGGACATTTCTTTTCAGTGATGTATTCATGCATAAGAGCTTTAAAGTTATCAACACTGATGCTGGCAAGTTACATCTACAGCTAGCAAGATCTGGAAAACTCAGGAATAACAGAATTTGAAAAGATCACTCGTATCACAAATCCACTAGTTCTGGTACAAAACAGGCTTTGAATACATGTGGGTTATCCTTGGATCTTTACAGACCCACACTGAACTCAGGACAGTCTAAGTCACTTCCACTGGAGAAAAAGTTTCAGTGAAAAAAAGGATTTTTAATTTCCCCAAAAACAGCTTGATGACATCTAATGGGTTTTAAATGCATGGAGTGAACCTGACCCTTTAAGTCCGGAGCCAATTTTGGCCCTTTTTAAATACTTTTGATGTTGTCTATATATACCACATAAAAAATGTCTAACATGCCCATGCTTGGAATCTCTTTTTTTCAGCAAAACTTCATCTATATGAAGAGACAATTATTATTTCACTATAACCTACTTCATTAACATTATGGGCCAAAAAATTCGCAAAAATCATCAAATTTGCATAGAGTACTGTCAGCTGATTCAACCACTTTTCACAATTAGTAAAATAGCAAATATATGGACAGAAATACAATGCCTGCCATCCCATCCCACGAGTATAAGTGCGCATTTATGCTCGGATAAACATACTTTCTACAATCAAATTAAAACAATCATATCTCCAGCTTTCCCTGGTCTCTCGGTACCAAATAAAAACTGGGACAGAGTTTCAAATCCACACTTTCAAGTGAAATTGACAGCAGTGCTCTATGTGACAGAGTTTTTTTTTGTTCAGTGCTTTAAAGACGCCATGTGATGTGATTATGCCGGCATGATCATTGGCCCCACAGAGTTAAGACAAGCCTGTTTGAATGTTTTTATATTAATCATGAATTACGTGCTATTGATCTGTGTATATTCACACGACTTTCACTTTGCATGAGGGATTCTTAACAAACTATGGTCTAATTTATAAAGGGCAAATCATGTCTGCTGAAAGAGCTCTATCAGAGATTCAGACCTGTTATGACTCCAGTGCAGAGGTAGATGTGGATGATGCTGGTGGAGAAAGAGGCCAGGATCATTCCCAGAGAGGCAAACAGGCCACCCACCATCATGACCGGACGACAGCCAAAACGGTTCACCAACACACTGCACAACGGACCTGAATGGAAAGAAACACCCGCAGGAAGGGTGGTGGTGGTGGAGTTACTGATGTGTAATACAGCTTTTACATCATAACGACTTAGATCAAACTGTTACTGATCTGCCTGAAGGGAAAATATGAGTAATAGTAGTTATGATTCAGTATTTGGATTATGTTAGAGGTGGTAAAAGTACACACATTCTCCACTGTAGGACTTTTATGTCAATATGTGTTATTATCCATCACTATTCAGGTTGATATTAGATCTGATTTTGTGAAGGTGTATAATAATGCCTCGGCCTTTATTTGTCTCAGCTGCAGGGGAACAAGGCCTTTGTTTTATAGACCCACAAATCTTTTCAATGTAAATGTCAGATTTACTTGAAACATTGTGATATCTTTAATCCTACACTTTCCATTTCATATCAATTTGTTCTTGTTAAATTTCTTAATTCATAGTTTTCATCATTTTATGCATATTGTGTCTTTTATAGTGTAGTCATTTTGTGGAGTAAACACTCATTTTGTCTATTTTGATTTAATATTGTGAAAGCCAGTTTAAAAAAATTAACCAAATATTCACAAAATCATTGTCTAAACTAAATGTTTTTAATGTCTAATGTCTCACATTGTTTTGGCCAGACTACATCTCTTGTTACATCTTAAACAACAAAAATGTTTCCTTCTAAATATTTTAATGTAATTTTTGATTTCTTTTTGTCAGATGAGTTTAAAAGGAGATGTCTTTTTAACTTTACATGTTTTGACTGTCATCTGCAGTCTTCCTCAGAAGGTGTCAGCTGATCACTGTGATCTCCCAATATTCTCTGGAGGAGAGAGAACATCGGGTGGTGGGGGGCGTGGTCAACCTGACAGAACTGCCACACCTGTCAGGTTGACCATGCCTAGGAAAACCACATAAGGACACGTCACAGCAATCAGCTGATGCCTTCTGAGGAAGCCTGCAGATGACAGTCAAAACATGTAAAGGTATAAAGATATCTCGTTTTACACGTCTGAAAAAAAGAAATCAAAAAATTATAATTACTAAGTAGACATAATGAACTTCATGGATATAAATATTTTCATCTTTTTAAGATTTTATATTCTCACAGGGAGCCTATCCCAGCTACTTAAGGGCGAAGGCGGGGTACACCCTGGACAAGTCGCCAGTTCATCACAGGGCTGACA
>JAQQZY010000028.1:7371715-7391503 GCA_030068375.1 Ostorhinchus rueppellii | reverse complement strand
GGGAGGAAACCGGAGTACCCGGAAAAAACCCACGCAGACACGGGGAGAACATGCAAACTCCACACAGAAAGGTCCCATGGTCCCGCCCGGGAATCGACCCCAGGACCTCCTTGCTGTGAGGCACGAGTGCTAACCACTGCACCGCCCATAACTAAAGTTATTTTTACAAACTACCATTACCTTTAATTTCAACATTGTAAGTCTAGAAAAAGCTTACATTTCCTGTGGTAGGATTTTTTTTAATGACTTTTCTTAAATACCAGCTGACATTTATGCATTTTGTGACTTCATGGATTTGCTATAGATGGAAATAGAGAAAGAAGAACCTGTTTTTAAAAGTGAATAAAAGTATTAGTCTTTGTAAAGCTCACTGATATAAAATGATATAAGCATCTGTGTTTAATAGCACCAAACCTTAATTTTACATTTAATAAATTAATCACTCACTTGCTGGGGTTATGAGCAATTCTGTGGTTAATCATTCAGTAAACCCCTGTGGATGGTTTGTAACTTCTCATCACCCCTCACTCTGAATTTCCATTTGAAAACTCAAATTACAGATAAAATTAAACTAAAAATCTAATTAAGTAAATACTGTCATTAAATTTAATTAAATTAACTAACTGGTTGAAATGGACCAGCAGCACTCTCAAACACTTTCAGGTCATTTCATTTTGGGTTGTATGTATATAATAAAAATTACCATAACCCTGCATGTTAATGAATGCAAATGATTTAAATTATTCAGGAGTGTTTGATTATTCATGAGCTACTACCAGGGTCGAACAGCAGCCAGTATCAAAATCTACCACGGTCTTAATATGCAGGTCATGTCATTGACTGGTTATCAAGGTTTTTTTTATGGCATACTGCCACAGACAAACATTCAGTATTCTACAGCAGAATCAGAATTGGCTTTGTTGGCCAAGTATGTGAACACAAACAAGGAATTTGGCTTCGGTTTTTAGACTGCTCACAACATACAGTTCCAACATGAACCCAGACAACATGTGGACCTAAACATGATACAGACAAACAGTCCATTAGAGACAAAGACAAGAATGGGTTGAGATTTACAGTGAATTTGCAATATAATATGTACAGAGTGCAAATTAGACTCCAGTGTGAGGGTCTTGATTGTGAAAAAAAATATACACGTTTAGGTCTATATATAAATTTTTGTAGTGCAAATACAGTTTTTTCACATCTGTTTAGAGAGGCTTAAAGCTGAACTTGTACACAGAGAAAACTGAAGGGGCATCTTGTTTATGTGGTTTTAGATGTATAACAATGCCAGCATATTTGTTTTTGGCCACATTGTTGTTGCATAGTTTGACCTCTTGAGGGAGCACCAGCCCCATGACATGAGAACAAAAGGAAGATTTACAACAGTAGGACTTCAGCCCTGCTGCTCACCTACACACCCAGCAGAAAGATAGACGAACGGACAGACAGACACAAAGACAGTCAGACTGGATGTCGTATTTCACCGATTCATTCGTCAGTGGAAAGGCAAAAAGGGAACAAACAAGTGGAAGAGGAAACTGACATTTCTTGAAAAACATCAGTCTGTGCTGAAACACAAACCATGTTCTCCAAAACCCACTTCCTCATTTGTGCAAGCTGAGCACAGGTTAATTATGCAAAGCAAAGATCCATTTACGACACAAAAATTTGTTAATGTATGTAAGGTGGACAGAGTTGAACCTAATGACATGGCAGTGGATCTTTGGTAATGGTTCAGCAGTGTTTTGTTTCAGGTTATGCAAGAGCTTCTGCTACTCTGCCAAATTTACATACATTACTTAACTACAGCTGACAACACATGCAAATTTGTAACAGACTTGGTGAGTAGTTCTATGAGTGATCATGTTACTAAACATCACTCATGTCCCGCAACACTGACACACATTCTCTATTACCAGTGTCATTCCAAACAGTGACAGTTCTTCAAAAAGGATTACCATACGCTTTAAAAATGTTTTGTTAGTATTAAAACCCATCTGCAAACCATGTCAATTACAATCTCGTTTACTAATACATTTCAAAAATGGATTAGAAAGACCAAAAATATAAATATTGGGAAAAAAATATTATGGCATTTCCGAATCACAAATGTCAAATGGTCAAGCTATAACCTGAACTTTTCACCCACAAATGTCACACACTGTCATACAGTTCACTGTTAATACCCTGGGCCTGAGCTCCAAATGACCCAAAACGTGAAAAGTGTTAAGTGGGAGATTTCTTTACCTCAATGGTCACAGTTCCAGCTACAGAAGAAGAACCACTAAACTTATTTAAGTAGCAGCAGGGGAAGCAGCAGCATTGCTACCTGAGCCTTAACTGGAAAATAGCCCCCCCATGTTGGTGAAAAAGGCTTTGCCTTTCGTAAAAACACACACACACACACACACACAAAAAATAAAAAAATAAAAAGAAGAATAGTATTGCAGTTGCCACAACAACCACCCAGTTGAAATTCACACAGAGCGCAAGTACACAGTGTACAGTGTACTGCAGGAAGAAGCAGAACTAAGGCTCAGTCACTGAGTATTTGCATGTTATGACTTTGTGAAAAAAAAAAGGCAGCTGTATGCGTATATAAGCTGAGGATAAAAGCAGTTTACGTTTTGTCATTTGGTGTATGAGCCAGAGATGTATAAAGTACTGCAGTAGAGAAGTGCAGTAGAAGTACAAGCGTTATATCAAAAAACTGACTTGAGTGAAAGTCGAAGTGTTCTTTAAACATCATACTTTAGTGAAAGTACTAAAGTATTCAAATTTTTTTGTACTTAAGTATTGCAAGTAGAAGTATGTAAAAAATTACTACTCAAGTACTGAAAGTAAAAGTAAAATTTAAAGTACTGTGTATACCAGGAGTGTTAAACTCATTTTAGTTCAGGGGCCACATACAGCCCAATACAACCTGAAGTGGGCTGGATCATTAAAATAATAAAATAATTTATAGATGATATCAATTCCATAATTATATCTGTAATTTCTATGTTTTAGTGTGAAAAAAGTAAAATTGTATTATTAAAATGTTTACATATGCAATCTACCTTTTAAAAACGAGAAAAACATGAACAAAATGAAACTTATTAAGAGAAAAAGTGCAATTTAAAAAAAAAATAAATTACAATTTATGCCATTATTTGGCCTCAGTTTCTCAGTTATGGGTTTGGTATGCTTCATAACATTTTTATAATAGTAACGAGGAACGATTCAGCACATGAAAAATGTATCGGAGTAAAAGTATTAAATTCATCCAAAATATGTAGTGCAGTAAAAGTGGAAGTAGGAGGAAAAAATAATACTCCAAAAAAGTACAGATACTGCATTTTAGTACTTAAGTACAGTACTTAAGTGGTTCCAATTCATTACTATACATCTCTGGTATGAGCTGATGTATGAACCCATGAACGATGAATGTCTGTCTGACAGTGTTGGTATTTCCATTTGTTTTTATCACTCCCATAGCATGACGTGCTTTAGTGATGTGTAGTTTCAACCAGATCATATAAGCTACTAAAAACTGTTTCACTTTGAGGAAAATTGTTATTTATTGGATTTCTACTCTTATGTAAATAAGTATATAGGCTATAGAGTTTTATTACTTTCTATTATATATATATATATATATATATATATATATATAAAAATAACACTCTTTATCTTTTGCGCCGTCTTTATACAAGCCCAACTGGTGCTGCTGCCTTGAGCAGTGACTTCATAAATTCAATAAAGGCTCATCTAATCCAAACCAGTGGCTGAGACAGTCCACCTGTGCTGTGGATTTCTTACCTGTGAGGTGGACATGCGAGACGTGTCCTGGCGTCCTGTCAGGTCTGAGGAGGAGATGTTGACGGGTGCTCCACGGTGAAGACGCATGCTCACTTTCCTCTCTTTCTCCATTCCTAAAGGATGAAGAGGTACATTATGACTCAGGTGGACGCTATAGCAGAGTTTTTTCATATAATGTTTGAGCATGTGCAGACCTGTGTGTGAGGCCGGGTTGAGTGGCGAGGGGGCAGCAACATCCTGAGCTGCTCGGGCCCTCCCTGAGGCTGAGGCCATGCCCCGAGCCCCAGGGTTCCTGCTGTGCCTCAGCCTCTCCTCGCGCTCCCGACGCTCCCGCTCAGCGTCCTCCACGGCTCTGTTGGCGCCCTGAAACGCAGACAAACACGGTTCCCTCAGTCTGAGTAACAACACTCTGTTTAGTTCAACAGGGACAAAAGACAAACATCACCACTTCAGCAGCAACTCCAAATGTTTCAATACATTTTTCTAGATTTAAACAGAGTTCCTTGAACATTGGAAGGACCCATAAGTTTACAATTTCAAAACCCTTTATTACAAGAACAGAAGCGTAATTTAGTCATTTACTGTACGAAATATTTTCTTTCTGTAATTGTTTGTCATTTTAATATTCAAGTCAAATACTGAGTGACATTACATTTCAGAAACAGTGTCTTGCAGATATTGGTTTTCATTTAGGTAAGATCATACTGACCAATAACAGAAATACAACTATGATCAACTCAAGAAGGGCTTCAACAACAACAAAAAAAAAAAAACTCAAGTGAAAGTAGGTCATTTTTGATTATTAAGATGTTTTTCCATATTGGCCTTGTATATGTATATACTGTACATTTATAACTGCTCAAACGTGCTGCCATATTTCATTTACTCTACTAGCATGAACTTCAAACTATTGCACACATACCCTTAAATTAAATACCTAACAAACAGACAAAAAAAAAAGCGCCGTATCATTTCAACAAATAAATACTCAACCAGGTTTCTTGTTTATTTTAACCTCAATCTCCATATATAAATCTGATCATTTCCCCACAGTTGGAATGTCCTCAAGTAACAAAGGAAAGAAAACTACTTACAAATTTGAGCATGTTCCAGTCAAAAACATAGTCGTAAGAGAAGCCCTGTCTGTGGAAGAGGTTTCTGAAAAGCTGGCGCAGATATGAGTAGTCGGGTTTGTCATCAAACCGAAGGGAGCGGCAGAAGTTCAGGTAGGTGGCGAACTCGGCTGTGAAAGAAAAGAACGGAGAGGTTAAGTATGAGACTGTTTATTCCCGCATGAAGAATCAATAGGTGACTGGACTCACATGGGTAGCCTTTACAGAGGACCTCGATGGGCGTGGACATCTTCTTTTCACTGATGCGTTCATACTTCTGCCTCTTGGTGGCAGCCTTGAGTCCCTGCCAGGGAAGTGAGCCAAGGTTGAAGTACATGAGGACGTAGCCAAGTGACTCCAGGTCATCCCGTCTGGATTGTTCTGTAAAACCACACATAAATATAAAAGCAGTCAGTTTATGAATGGAGCTCTGAGCAGACTTCTGCTGGTAATGGCTGGTGTGGTCGCACCAATGCCCAGGTGAGTGTTGATGGAGGCGTAGCGGGCGGTGCCAGTCAGGTTCTTGTTCTCGCGGTAGGGGATGTGCTGGTGTGTGCGGGCATCACGGTATTTCTTGGCCAGGCCGAAATCAATGATGTAGACCAGGTTGCCCTTCTTGCCCAGCCCCATCAGGAAGTTGTCTGGCTTCACATCTCTGTGGATGAAGTTCTTCGAGTGGATGTATTCAATACGACTAATCTATAGTAAAGAGGATTCTGATGTCAGACTTGTAATGAATTGAGCGTGAGCACAAGGAACAACTGCAAGGTATGGTTACAAACAAATGTTGCTTTATGTCCTTCCACTGTTCAGACCAATAAGTTCCAATAGATATACTTCATTTACAACAACTTTTCTTGAATATGAAGTCTAAGAGAAGTAGTTCTGTAAATTGGACCAATCAGCCCGATGTATTAACATTACATTGATCTCTTTTTTGCTATCTTAACTAATGGGGTTAAAGCTCAAGCTGTACACATCCAGACAGAACATATGATTTTGTTAATATCAGGCCATTGTATGTTGGCCATTGTATAAATGTAGACTGATGCGAATAATGAAAAATAAGTTACATTACTTGCTTCCTTTTTAGCAGGCCAACTAATGTCCTGTTACCCATTATATTAAGAAGTAATCTTCCAAATACTTCATAGGTTTCCTGTGCATTTTACAATACAGTAATTTTAATGTGTACTAAGAAACAGTCTGGTAAACAGTAAAATACTGGTTCACTAAACAGATTAACATTACTTGACCCAGAGACCATGTTCCATGTTAAAAGCCATGGATGAATGACACAGCAGACAGACAAAACTCATGAGACAAACTCAAGTTAATCAGTGTTCAGTTTGCCTTCATCTCTGGTTCATACCATTTGATCTGCCAGCAGCAGGACCGTCTTGAGGCTGAACTTCCGTGAGCAGAAGTTGAACAGGTCCTCCAGACTGGGCCCCAGCAGCTCCATCACCATCACATTGTAGTCACCCTCGGCACCACACCACTTTATTGTTGGGATACCCACTGAGAGAAAGAGTATAAACACATGATCACATTTTTTACAAGCTGAGTTAATATGAAGAAGGAAAGGCCGTGTCAAGGTTCACTTTCCCCACTTCTGTAATATTGTTGACTTCAGGGGCTAGTCTAAGATGTGGATGTGTTTTTTTTATTCTTCGGCTGAACTAAAGAATGTTTCCACTGTGCTAGCAAGTGCCACCATTAAAAACATTTCCACTGGCCTTGGTCAAACAAAAACATCATTGTGATACGAACACTTTGTAAAAGATGACCTGGAATGCACTGAACTTACTGAGCATTACAACACATTTTTCACTGAGATTTCTCTGCCATGTTTATCTGTAACTGATGCTTGTGCTAAAACACTTTGGACTCACTACACTGTTGTTTCTTCATTATTATATGATTATAATATTTTATTATATATACAGGGCTATATGTCAGCCCTGCGATGAACTGGCGACTTGTCCAAGGTGTACCCCGCCTTCGCCCTAAGCAGCTGGGATAGGCTCCATGCGACCCCCGTGACCCTAATGAGGATTAAGCGGGTATAGAAGATGAATGAATTTTATTTGTATAACTTGAGGATATTGTACCTTTTCATCAATGAGCATTTTTTATTTCACTTTATTCTTGTCCATATCCGAATGTAATGTGAAAATACACAACCTGTGTTTAAGTGTTTAATCCTATGATGTTATAGGAAGCATGATGGCTGAGGAGGAAGAGAAGCACAAGGCACAATGACTGATGAAGACCATGTGGTGAAAAAGAACAGTACTCTGCTATTTGTATTCTGCATAGACAAGCTGTCACAAGCATGACTGCAGAAAGCAAGGGGAATCATTGCAGTGATACAAGGTAGAAAAAAAAAATTAAACTTGCTTTCAAGAATAGACAAATTATCAGCCTTGGGTTATCTGACTGTCAATATCACCACAATTTAACCTGATATCTAATAAATTAAACATTTTTAACTGTGCTATGTTGACTTTAATACAGTACACCTTTCTGTAACTGATCTCCATAAACCTATTGCCTGTAGCACACACCTGACTGGTTTCATGTCACTTTCAATAGCCTACAAACACTGAAATAACAAAACACTTTTGCATTCTCTAGTACTAATTACTAATTCGTGCTCAATGTGAAGACTGTCAGTAAAGTGAAAAATAACTGAACTGTAATTTGTTTATTTAGAGCTCATCTTAATATCTGAAAGGCATTTAAATAATTCCAAGGCTTTTTTTTGTATTCTACAAATTTCACATTAACATTCATCATTCTTAATACAAATGTATAGACTACTAGCTCCAAATGCTAACAGGTATCTGTACTGGTCTTTAAAAAAATCCACACTTGTGTCTTACATAATCTATTTCATATCTAAAAACAAATGGTAAAATTGCCTCATTCAGCATCCTGAAAATCACTAATGTTCTGAATGGACAGAGGCCAATAAATGCTTGAGGTCTTTTTTTGGCCGTATTGATACTAAAGCAGAGACACATCACCTGCACAGCTCATTTACGCACTCTCAAGTCATATAGTCATGGCAATATTGCACCATATTAGAGCAGATTATCCTGATAGAGTCCAGGCCCAGCACACAGTGTCCTTGGTGTTACAGCCAGCTGGTTTAGTAGTAGCTGGTAATTGGCTGACGTCACCAAGGCAGAGAGGCCATCTGGCATTTCCTTGTACAGGCACACAGCAACAAAATGCTACTGCTCAGCACCTTGCACAACATGCACACACATGCGCTCTGCATCAGCTATTTATATACATACAAACGCAAATACATCCCACAGTCTAGGTCACAGTCTATGCCTCAATAAATCCTGCCATGTTGGAACAAAAATACAAATCCTCTGTGCACACAGGAGTGCTTACAAAAGCAAACTGTCAACTGTGCTGTTTTCTACAAGGACAGAACTGCAGCTATGTAGTAATGTAAGACCTGGGGGAGACATATTGACAAGTTTGCCACAAGCTTTTTCAGAGGTATTCTGACATTGGTAACACTTTACACTGGAGTGGCTTTATGAAGAGCAGCTGTCAGTCGTTTTCAACAAGCTGCAAGGATCCCTGAGCTGGCAGAACATTTAAAGATCCCACCACTGAAATGTTTAAGGCTGAGCCCTTGTGCACAGAGTGAATATCAACACTCTGAATCCTGTAGGGCATGTCATTCACACTCCGGTCTAATTGGGAAGTTATTTTGTCACCCCATCAATGCCAATACACAGGCACACCACTCGTTCATCTCCAGGGTTTCTATGTATGTTTTGGCCAGGCTGATGTTACTCAACTGGTTTTAGATTCACCACTTCTCCCTGCACTGAATTATCTGAAAAGGAGTGATATTTTGCCTTTTTTTAAAAAAAAAACAACAAACAAACAGAATTATGCATTTTAAAACATTTCCCTGTGGTCTACTTAAACTGTAAATGTTATGCTTGGAACTAAATTCTTCATTGATTAAACTCCACAGGCCCACCTTCAACCCTATTTCTGAGTAATGGCAGGAGAAAGGTCATTTTTGAGCCCTGGCCCTTTAAATGCAAAAAAACCAAAAAAACACTTCACATCCCACCCCCTCTAGATTGTTGATTGTGCTTCTCTGTCCTGTTCAGTCACTTGTGTTCGTTAATACAACCAACAACTGAACATTTCAGGTTAGTGGCTCAAAGTTTGGACATATTTTTTTCAATATGGACAACAACCGCTGCTGCTGACAACCAATTACTGTGCACTTGGAGACATGTTCGTTGAAGTCTTGACCTAATGTGCGCAAACATTTGAACATAACTAGTTATAGAGGTTACAAATTGAAAAGGAATTGAAATGAGTTGTAAAAATCTACTCTATTTTTGCAAAAATTAATATAAAGACAGTTTTGCTGCAACCTAGAGGGTTGAAGTAAAAAAAAATTTTTTTAACTATTAGGGTCCCCAAATACATGTACCAAAGACTAATATAAGTGAGTTTCGCAAAATACGACCCCTTTAAGTGGCTTACCATATTCTTAAGTACACTGTTACACATGGTAAATATACAGACTAATCATCCTGCCATCTCTGAGCAAAGAGAACAAACACTTTCACCTCAGAAAGTGCAATTCCAAACCACCCAAAGCTGCATTGATTAGTCAATTAACTGAGGGACAATCCATCAGGCACTTATGCAACATCTGTAAAAGCTGCGATAGAAAAAACAGGAATAATAATACACACTGTCCTGCAGATCAAATCCTGTAAGTCCAAATCAAGACTAAATAAGAGAAATTAAGTGATGCCATTTCTTGCCACTGTAAAAGAGCAAAGCCTCTTTTCCCAAATTCCTGTGTAGAGCAGAGGAGTCACGCCTGGTAGAATCTTGACAGTTATCCACCTGTCAATGACCAAAACTTCCCATTACTCAAAAGATTTTCTACAGCCTGAAGAACTAATTTCCTATCAGACTGTTTGGTTTACAGTGGCTCCTTTCCCACCAGATTCCCAGGTACTTTTATTACTAGGAACTTAAGGCACTTTTCCACTGGCTTTCTAAGTGTCAACCCCACACGGCACAGCTCGGTTCCCTCAGGTTTCCATGGGCACCAGCACGCTTCCAAAGCTGCCGATTTTGGTACCTGCTTTGTTGGGTGACGTAGCAACGCGAAGGGCACTGATTGGTTAATTGTTCCGACGAAAGGTCGGTGCAGCTCAGCTTGAACACACCTGCCATAGTTGAAAAACCAGCGACAGAGCAGGACCGCAGTTTCGCCAGCGATTTTGGATGTTTTGGAAGACGTCTCAGAAGATAAATCCATGGTCAACACTTTTGTGACTACTGGCAGACGAAAAAGTACGAGATCTGGACGGCACCATCCGAAATGAGGAAAGGACGCTGTGTGAACTTTCTCGTCTTGACTGGGTGACTCCGCCCACATTGTAGTTGGGACCGAGCCCAAGGAAAAACCTTCAAACCGAGCTGTACCGTGCTGTGCTGGCACCAACTGTGTAGGGCTAGTGGAAAAACGCTGTTATTTACCTGTGTAAAAGAAGTCACGCTGATGTTTGTTAAAGTTCCTGATAAAATAAAAGCTCCTGCAGTAGAAAAGGGCCTCATTAGTGAAGGGAAAGTATGAACCAGCAGCTTTAGTTACAGCTCAAACAAACTTTGATGTCACTACACCTCAGATCAAATTCCGCTGTTTTGCTCCACTGCATTACAGAGAATTTCAGTTAATAGTTGTGATTCATATTGCTAACCGACAACAAAAATCAGACCAATAAATCAAGATTCATTGTCAAAAACACTTTGACAAGCACATTGACACATCAGTAATTAGAATCTAGTAATTTAAAATATTCTAAAACGGCTATTCTGCGCTTTCCATTTTGGTACTTCAAGTGCATTCTGATGTACATATTTTAAAAAGTCAAAATTTTTGAATGCAGGGCTTTTACTTGTAATGGAGTCCCCCCCCACCCCCACCCCACCACACACTGTGTTAGTAATTTTACTTACAAAAACTCTGTGTACTTTCTCTACCACTCACTGGCAGATGGAAAATATGTAATATTTAGATAAATAAATACTGGAGTTTCTTAAAATAACTTAAATGCTTCTGTAATACAGACTCATTTATCCATGATCATAACTGATCCAAGTTTGGATAGTTTACCCCCGCCCCCCCAAGGCAAACGAGTCATCTCACTGCCTTGTCTCTGCTTTTACACACAATGGATGTTTTTCTGTTCATTTATTACATTTCATCATGTGGTATTTGTTTGAGGATTCAACTAATGACACTAATGACATTAGATAATACTTTGTTCTAATCTATCAACAGACTTTGGACAAAAATGAGCCTGACCACTAAAGCACATCTCATATGGATGTTTAAGCTGGAATGATGATTGATATGCATTGATCCTGGTTAATATATACATCAAATATTTAATATGTGATTGTGCGTGAGTGTTGTGCGATACAGTACCTCCACCCTGCATCATCTTGTAGATTTTGCTCTCTATGTGGAGCTGGGGGTGTTTGGTCTTCACGCATTCCAACTTTATGGCAACTTCTTCCCCAACTGAGATGTCAGTACCTGGAAACAGACAGCACAGTTCAGCTGTGAGGCAACACGTCACAGAATGAACAAAGGTATCATTGTGGTACTTATGTGCTGCTTCAAAAGGTTGATGAGTCAAAGTATTTCTGTAAGTTTGTATGCACATTAGATCATCCAAAATTACAGTTCTACTAATTATGAACCAAGAAGAAAAAACAAGGATGTTCTGATCATGATTAAAAGTGTATTTGTTGCCATTTCATGCACACCATGAAATAGTAGTAGTTCACACAATAAAGGCAGCCAAAGCAGGACAAAAGCTCCAAGCTGTTCCATTTCCTTTATCTTCTTCCTACTTGCATGTCCAGCCCTCACAGATATCACTGCATTTCCATCTCAATTTGCTACAACACAAGAGGATTGTGGGAAGAGTCCATGAGAGACCACTTTGTGCAGCTCTCTCATCTGATAGATTAAAGCTTCAGTTGGTTCTTCCTAAATATGGTTAAAGAGTCCAGCTCCCTCCACAAACAGGGAAACCGAACACCAGGTTACGTAATGCCACTTCAGCTGAGACTCAGAGAAGCCCTGCAGCCCAACGCAGTAGAGGTGCATCATCGATTTGATTGGATGATGTCATCTGGGTGGTGGGAGCTCAACTCGTAGGGCGGGGCTTCGCTCCAAACTGATGGACCACAGAACTGTTCCAACACAGCAATGCTGTTTCTGTGTGAGTGCTGCCCCAGGCCATCGTGCTGCTCAATGTCCAAGATTCTCAATTAAATGGCATTGATCTGCTGGATGACTATTCTGATCTATACTGGAATTGGTTAGAGGGTAACTTTACAGGGTCAGGCCATTCAAATCACACATTTCCATTTGCTTCTCCAGTGTTGATTGTGACATGATGTATTTGTGTATTTAAAGTGCTCTAGTGAGTTGACCATGTTATAAGACAACATCAAACTGTGGCACTGTGCCATTCAGGCCATCACCGTTGACTGTACCTGTTGACCTACAGAACAATATGAAACAAGGTGCTGTTAAAATAAGCCTGGATTTGATATTTAAAAGGGCTTATCTTTTCAGCCATTTTGCAGCTTTGTTTTGTTGGACATTACATGTTTGTTACTATAACAATTTAAATGTAAAAGAAAAATTGCAAGTTTAAGTTTGTTTTACAAAATATAAAAAAAATTAAAAGCATGTTCATACTACTGTGGCAGATATTTATTGGCTTTCAGTTTTTCTAAAATGTATGATTGAATCTGTGTTCATTCATAGACAATGTGGTGATGTGCTTAAAATCTTCACAATTTAAAAATGATAAAAACAAAATGTTAGCCAAACTGTCATTGTATCAGCCAAGAATTTTGCAAACATGCATATTGCATATTTGGTTTCAAGTCCCTCTAAAGGTTTAGCTATCATTCTGCTGTGACCATTTATATCCATCTGTCATTATTTTACAGGCAAAATGACTGGTAATAGAGTTGACAAACTAAAAACAAAAACTGGCCTATGCATCTGTAATTTTTGTGTACATGGTAATTTAGCACTACTCTATGATGCAGTAAAGATGCTAAATTAACACTACCTTGGTCCAGAAGTTACCTTTTGGCAAATTAATTGATCAGTGACAGCATTAAAACTGTCTGACAGGCTCTTCAAAGCCTGAACTGGTGTGGTGTGTGCCTTCTTGCATCATGGGAATGCAATTTGTCTGGACAGATTTTTCTGGAGAATACAGGCCCCTGCTGATCTCGTCAGAGTGGGGGTTGTGTGTACGTGTGTAGATTGTGTACATATGAGTGTCTGTGTCTGTTCAGTGTGAGCAGTTCTGCTGGTGCAAACATGTTCAGACACTTCCCTCTACATTGCCAAACAGCAGCACAGGCACACGGGTACATGTCAGCTGTTAAACTACACTGCTTCTGGAAACGTATGTCACAAGACTGTGTTAGAAACTGAAATAAAACAAGTCTATCTGAAGTGTCACTTAGAAATTAACAGCACAGATGCGGGCAACATGGTAAGAATGATGGTATGATACGATGCGAGTAAAACCAGCCACAGAATGCAAACCATCCCATTCCTGAATACTGTGGCGACATGCTGTGGGAGGCGTGAGTGACAAAGTCAACAAGCTGAACAGAGAAAGACAAAGTTTGAAGAGCGGGGGAATGTTCTGCCGGAAGCTGAAAAGTCTGTACTTCATTAAAAAGACCACATTATTAAACCCAGTTGGACTGAGTTCATGCAGCATTACTGAAATGGACAACTCCCTCACAGAAAAACACACTGATGGCTGTAGTAACAAGCAAATAAACTCACAAGACAACATTTGTCAACTTCAAAGATTCTGAACGAACATCAGTTAGTGTAAACATATGCAACGTGACTTCAAACCACAAAAACTGTTGCATGAGAAAGGTCCAATCACGTGTCTACTTCTCAGTTGGCTTTCCACATCAACACAGACCCATCCCTCTTCATCTACACTGATCACGTCTCAGTTTACCAAAGTAACACAAGCCAAGTTTCAGTACAGCACCAATTCAATATACAGAGTGAAACACAGTTGCTCTGAGTATAGTGTTATACCAGACTTAAAACACACCTCTAAAACACTCCACATTGGTCAGTATATTGTTGTATGGTAACTTTTACAATCATACAGCTGTCTGAAGAAATCTGTTCCCCTATATTGTTTTATGACTGACGTGATCAGCACTACACTTAAATAAATTCAACACTTGTAGAATTTGGATATTAATTACAGAATATTTAATAAATTAAATTATGGGGTTAAAAAAACCTTGCGGCTGTGTATTCTGTGAATTCCTGTTTATTATACAGTTAAGGGAGTTCTTTGGAAGCAGTCTGTCGAATGATTTTTGAAATCAGGGATGAAGCTACGAGAACAGTGGGATCCAACTCATCATGCAATTACAATCACATGAGATAGAGTTGGAAAATATCCCATCAAGCAGTTGGACAAACAATTTAAGATCATTGTGAGTATTTATGCAATTTGTAACAGTGATACTGACTGTATGAATATAAATAATTATTTTTTTAAAAAACTGTCTTTGAAAGGTTCAGTATGTAGACCTGTGACTTCTGGAGAATCTACCTGCATGAAAGGAACCCAATATTTAGGACTATGTTTTCACTAGTGAATATTCACCTGCAAATAACCTGTTTTTTGGGGGGTTTTTGTTTGTTTTTTTAAACACACATCCAGAAGGAGCAGCTCCCCTCAGTGTTGTACTGCCATATATCTATAAAATGAACAATTGAACCGCAACCCAACAAGGGATTTGTTTCAGAGCGGTTTGTGTGGAAGCTTAAAATAAAAAGAACATAATCAATGAGCACAGTGGTTATTTCAGTCCATTTCTTAATTTAATTTGGATCAATTAATGTACCATGCTGCCAAGAGAATTTATAATAAAATTTTCTGTGACATAAGATTTTAGTCATATTGTGGCTCCCAAAACATTCAACACTGGCACTTGTGCTAGAAATCCACTGACTGCTGCTCAGACGCATGTTCTTTTAACTGTCTTTTCAAGTACCCCAACTGTGCTGCTAAACATCCCATTATATTTCTTTTTTTTTTTTTTTTTAAAGACAGAGCATCTCTTCTGTTAAAAAAAAAAAAAAAAGTTAAAATATAATACACACGTACCAGTTACAACTACAGTCAATGTGACTGAACTAGATTGTTATATTATAATAAACCCTGGAGTGTGGAGAAGATGTTCAGTCATAATTCTTTTTATCTTGATATTAAAACCAGACATCGGTTTAAACAGGGAGGAACTGTTGTGTGTCTATTCCAGTCTCATCAGCTTTATTTAACATTCCAACTCAGAGTCTAAACTGGATAAAGCACAAAACAGAAACACAACAGGTGGAGTTATTTCATACAAGTAAACAAAAATCCAGTTGAGGGAGTTTCGCCGATGCCTTAGTCTTGTTTTAACATGTACAGACATCATGTACATGTACAGACAGAGTACAATTCAACAGGAAATCTGTACCAACTTGAACCCTACTCAGCCTCTGGACTGTCTGCTTTATGTGCACACTTGTGCCACAACTATTCAGAAAATCTTTCAAATGTGCCGTTTGTGACTGTGTCCCAGACAGAACACGCTGTGGAGGCTTTAACCAAGGAGCTGACCTTCCCTTCTGTCATTAACAGGCTGTCTCTCTCACTTGGACACAGAGTTGCTCACACACAATCAGCTTTTTCTAAACACACTGCGTTTACACTCTGTGAAGGAGCGCAATATGGCAATTTACGGGAAGAGAATCTAACGGTGTGTGCTGACAACTTAGACACAGTTCCAACAATCTTTCCAACATTTCTTTAATCTTTCATTTATTTCTACTTGGAGAAATTTCACATTTTCTCAACTACCCGACTGGAACCACACACTCTTGGGTTGACACGACCGCCACGTGCTTTACAACGTGTGATTAACAGTGTTACGTCACATTAGTCCGCAGCCACTCAAGCACAAGGGGAGGTACACAAAAACACAAAGTGATTATGTAAGCAGCTGGCAGCTCTGAGTCAGAGCAGAACCAGTGGGTCATGTGGAAACCCGGATCCTCCTATTGCATTAGTCTGACCTCCCTCATGTGCTTTGAGTTTGAGGGGACATTCAGAGTTCTTTGCCAAAGTTCAGAGGAAATGAAATGATAGAAGTTTTGATCCACAGGTGTCTGAGACAAGAGTTTCCTCAAGTCTACTACACCACAACTTTGTGCTTTTAAGGAAAGAGAACTGAACAATACAAGTGTCAATGTGTCTCACTAACAATATTACACAAGTAGATCCTCCTCTCTCACTGGACTATGACTGGTGTTCATATGTCAGGCCTTTTTAGTACAAACACTTTGGATTTTCTGATTCATTTAAACATAACATATTAAAACTGGTTTACATGCATCTTTATTGATTAGAGTAATTTATTTCCATCTCATCTGTACAATTTTGTTGTTGCATTAGTCACTGTGTTAAAGTCTTTCCATCATCACGTGTATCTTTGTAAATGCACTAATCTATTTCAGTTTATACTGTGTATTGCAGAATTGACTGTACTGTGTAGATAGGCACTGGATAAAAAAAAATTTGACCAGATTGAGACATTTGTTTTTTTCTCCATTTTAGAGGTGTACTCCCTTTACTCTTAATATATTATATAAATTATTTATATAA
Organism: Ostorhinchus rueppellii; assembly: GCA_030068375.1. Lineage (NCBI taxonomy): Eukaryota > Metazoa > Chordata > Actinopteri > Kurtiformes > Apogonidae > Ostorhinchus > Ostorhinchus rueppellii. Next base: position 7,374,768 of record JAQQZY010000028.1, on the reverse strand, counting down.
CTTATTTCAGTGTACAAAATGTAAACCATGATATATTCCGAGACTATTCTCATATCACAAAATCTCCAGCCTCTGCAATCTTAGATATTGGACATCAATACGATAAAATGATGGTTGTTGAAGCATATTGTAAGGTCAGAGGTCAGTCTATTCTCCTGTGCATGTTGATTGGATGTCAATGATGAAGTGATTGGTCCACAGGCAGCAGAAACACTTCATGAATTAACAATGTCTCCCTTCCATTGTTGTTCTGATGACTAATTCTTAAGCTCAGAAATGTGATCAGCTGTTTCAGGCACTGTTGCCAGGACCCCCTCCTCCACTAAGGCCAACAGAGGACGCATTACAGTATGAGGTGGTGCAACTCAGGAAGATGGTATGACAAGCAGAATTATTCTGCACTTCCCACTATCATCATCATCGTTGTAGTCGACCACAGCCACGCATGATTCAGTCACACATCCAAACTCACTGTCTATTCAGTCAGCTACATCTAACCAGCATCTACCTAACCAGCATTACTAATGTGCATTTCAAACTCTGGCCTTATTGGAAGCTCCAATCAAATTAAAAACAGGACCTGATCAATAGGCCACAGCTCTCCAGCCTTTGAAGAGGAAACTAGTCATATGTGAACATGTCCCCTCAGGCTCTGAACAAGCAGGAGAATACATTAACCATTTTACTGTCAAAGCCACCTCACTAGGCCATGGCGCCTAATATGAGGAAATATCAACCAACGAACACCTCCCTGGCATTTCAAACATGACAAATAACTTTTGTTAATTTAAGATAATTAATCTTAAAATGTGAGATTTTCTGACGACCTCAAGGACAGGCTGCTTTTCAACTACCACTAAGCCCTGTAAACCCATCTAATGTTAACAAGCTGACCCGGCCTACGGTGCTGTGAGGCATTTATTACACGACAAATGAACTTTGCTTGTTCAACAGTAAAACCTAAACCTGGTGCCCTGCCTCCTGCTCTGTGGTGATAAAGGACATTAAAATATTATGTCAATGATAAAGAAACTCATTAGCATAACGTCCGGCTAGGCATCAGCCATTTCAGTTTTCCTCCTCTGATAGAAACGGCTTATATTTGGAGATTAACTCCAGTTCATTACGGCTAATGAGTAGTTATCTACTTGACTACATTAGAAGACAACCAATTAACTCAAACCATTCAATTTTAGACCAATTTCATTTTGTATATTAATTATTTTTACTGCTAGCCTCTATGCTACTCAGACTGCTAGCTTTAGAGCTAATGTTGCAACCACTAAACACTGAACAGCTGATTGACTTAGAGCTCGTTTTAGAAACCCCGAACAGCAATCAGCCGATGAGCTGGTACAATTGTACCTACAGGGCCACACAAATGGAAACAAACGGACATAAGTTTATTAGGCTGTAACTTACCCAGGTAGATGTCTCCAAATGAGCCACTTCCAATTTTTCTGCCCAGCCTGTATCGGTTTCCTACTCTCAACTCCATGATAAGCTATCTGTAATCGGCTAGCAAGCACGCTCGCTAGCTCTACAATAACAAATAAATTGTCACTTTTAACGTCCAAGCCTGTTTTCAATGAGCACAGGCAAAACACCCACTACAGAAAATATCCACAGTCAAGGAACTCTATGTTCTGTACGTTGTCTCCGGATCAAGTCAGCTCCCACAATCTTTCGCCACTTGTTTTAAAATGTTAGTAACAACATATCGCAGTAATACTAGGCTTGTTATGAAGCTATAAGTGTGAACTTTATGCTCCCGATATTTGTGATGGCGTAAGATTATAATTATCCAAGGATGAAGATGGATTTTGAAGAGATGACGTTTAAGTCTCGGATGAGATCCTGTCGGTCTTGCTGTCTATGTTCTCTATTAGGACCTTGTTTAGTGCAGCCCGACACCTTACGTAACTTCCGTGTTAGGGATTTGGGCGGAGTCTACCAGAGATCGTGTTAGTCAAAGATTTGCTAAATACCAATGGTAGAAAACGTAACAATACAACCGTATATTTACACACCAATACAGCATTTTTGTGCTAGCTAAGCCATTTTTCAAACTTCCATCACAAGTTATTTTGTTAAAAGGCATCTGAGGACAAATTTAGCCACATTAAATTATATTTGTAAGTTTTGGCAATTTTTTGAAATGCTTAAAATTAACACAATTTTCCTGTAAACTTTACCTGTTGTGATACAAACACATGAAATTTGATGTGATGCGAAGTGTTCAATGTATGATGTGTTCTCTACAAGTAAAATAGTCTTGTACAATATCACACACGATAGAAAGACTTAATTCTTTATCCAAAAATATTTTAATAATAATAACCTTAAAGAAAGTTGGAAACATATGAATAAAAATGCACTTCTTACCTACTGAAGCGGTAAGACTTAAAACAGAAAGACTTGAGGAAAGACAGTGTGTAATTTATTATTCTAGAGGAAATACAATACGAAGAATAATAAAACCAACTCGAGAGAGAACAGCTGTTTTTTTTAACCTTTCGATAAACAAGTGTTTCTGGTAGTGATGCAGAAAAACATTTTTAACTTGTATACTTTATTTCTGTTTCATTACTTATAAATCATAGCTGAATGCAGTTGAAATACCATTACATTTATCCAAAAGCCTTAATTGTCCACACTGGTGTAACACCTACAGCCTCAGGGAGCAGCTGTACTTTCTCCTGGCAAGACAGGTTCACCTTACGTCCGCCATCTTTAACTTCCTCTCTGTGTAACGTCTTTTAAGTGCAAGTACTAATCTTTACTAAATAAAGGGATCTGGTCTTTCCACATAACAAAAGGTTGGTTCCTTTGTCCGGCAGCTGCCCCCCCACCCCACCCCCCCACCCCCCACGGACACACGGCACAGAAAATCTCGAAAATTACGGATAAAATTAAAGAAAAAAAATACGTCAAATGAGACACAGCAAAACTGAGTTTTATTCCTATTTACAGACTAAATATTCGAAAAAACAATTATCTGTGCCATAATTGCTGTGTAAGGGTATTACGTTATTGGACGCAACAATATATAA
>JAQQZY010000028.1:7341599-7359932 GCA_030068375.1 Ostorhinchus rueppellii | reverse complement strand
TACATATACATATACATGACAAATACAACCAAATCAACGTGCAGATTATCACACACTGGTCCTGTCATGGTCCACTGAGGTAAAGCCAATGATCTACTCTGAAGACAAATCCACATTTATGATTGGAGGAAGAAATAGACTTACTGCTAAACATGATGACAGAGGACATCCACAGGTTTATGAATAAAAGCAAATATGTAAACATTGAGCTTTACCAGAAGGTTTTTGATAGCGATCACAGTCTGTCACCAGTGGAATAGTTGAGACACATTATTTTAATGGGGTCTACACTTGAGGGAGTGATGTATTTGAAAGGCTTGTAATATTTTACTATTTGTCAAATTTCCATCTGAAAAGTAGCTAAAGCCATCAGACAAATGTAGAAAATTAGACCTGTAGAAAAGGTGTAGTGGAGCACAAGAATAAAGCTACATAAAACAGAAATACTCAAATACTAACAAATTCTACTTTAATATACTCTAGTACTCTCGTAAAAGTACATCATGGTGTACGTCTTGTTTGTTTTATCAGGCCCTGGAAATAATTCGAAAGCACAACTTCTCTACAGCCATCTTTGCTCCAGGTTGGGTGTATGAGACTCAGGATAAGAGGGAATTCCGCCACAATCAGGACAGGTGAGAGTACCATGGGGTTAAAAAACATGACTAATGTTTAACGGGAAACAAAGAAAGAAGGTATTGTGATTGTGACAAAGACTGTGGTGTGTTCAGGTTCTGGGCTCTGCTGTCGGACCACCTGTACATCCATCGGCCGGTGTCTCTCCCATTCGTCTCCTCCTTCTGCCAGGGCTTTGGGAAGGCTGTCTACTGGAGGGGACAGGTACAGGCAGACCTGGAATGTGGTCGTCCCATGCAAACATGTTGACAATGATCTACGTAGTCAGGGGTCAGCAAGTTTTATAATCTGAAGAGCTATTTTTGACTTGGAAAAAGAAGAAAGAAATCTGTCTGGAGACATGAAAAAAAATATTTCTGCCCATGTACATTTCACCATGAGGTGACTACTCTGTTGTAGACTATTTGTGATTAGTCTGTTTAACTTTGCTTTTCCTTTATAATTGCAATTTTAACTTTACAAGGAAAAAATTCAAGGTTTTTACTAATTGTGTATTTGAGAAAAAGCTCCACTTCCATTTATATTAGCTTACTTTTAAGCAAATTACAAACAAATACAAATTGAGTATCTTGTATTGAATTTGACAAAAAGTACTGTGATACATTTTGGTTAATATACTGTCAAAAAATCATTTCATTCTGTGAATAGCCTGTACATTTTTGCAGATGGACAATCATAGAATAGATTTATGCCTACAACAATGTTAAAAAGTAATGATTCATTCAGTTTCAAAATGTTCCTTAGGTTTTCTGACAAAGCCACAGGGAGCCACAGAGAAAGGCTAAGGAGATCATTTGGCCATTGATTGGAGACCCCTGTGCTTGGTCCATGACTGCAGTTTTATTTTGCATGTGTGCAGCGGGAGAGGAATGGGAACTGGTTCAACCTGAGTGCACAGCACATCCAGCCATTGTACCACACCAGTGTGGAGAACCGAGGGTGGATGAGGAGCCGAGGCTGCCCAGAGGATGCCTGGGATGGGGGCTGCTCATTGCTGATGGAGGGCCTCATCCCCCAAAATCAAACTGCTCCTGTTTGTGCCAAGTGTGTGTCCAGCTGTTCACCAGGGAATCAGATCATTCCATGTTGGTTCCTCTGTTCAGGTGGACCCTCTTCTGTTCTGTTTCAGGATGTTCTCTCTCCATGTCCCCCTGCCATCCACCAGTCTACTGGTCCTCATCTATAAGGCCTCTGCTGGGATCTGTGTGTCTCTGCAGCTGAAGACCACAGATGCCAGTCAGACACGCACTGATGTCCACGATGTCAAACGTAAGCTCTTCCTGATTTTTATTTATTTTTTAATTTATTTATTTATTTATTTTTTTTCAAAGTTTAGAGGGGCTTTAAACTATCCAATCCAGCTTTATTTGTAAGCCACTTTAAAGCAACCACAATGGACCAAAGTGCTGTACAGAAAATAAAACAACAACAGAGTAAAATACAGAAATAGATTAAAAAGATAGAATCGGTACAATTAAAAACAACAACAAATTAAAACAGGAACAACTAGAGAAGCACTCGGAGAGCGCAGACCTCCGCCAAGGCAGTGTTTGTACTTTCATCCACTAGATGGCGCTGAATGTACGGATGACCACCAAAATCTAATCATCTGTAGGATACTCTATTTCTGACAATCTGAAAATTTCATGAAAATCCGTCCATAACTTTTTGAGTTATCTTGCTAACAGACAAATAAACAGACAAACGCCAGCAAAAACATAACGTCCTTGGTGGAGGTAATAAAACCAGCACAGAAATGATGATTTGATGTTTGTAAATTCCACCAAGAAATACATTTATTAACAATTTAATTTATTGAGTTATCAAGTTTTGTTACTTTTGTTATCACGTAGTGAAGTCTGATATTGCAGTCAACTGAACCTCAACTTACATTCCAGTCATAAAATCATGAAAATTCAACGGTCACCTTTAAAGCCAGTATTTGGTTTGTCTTTTCTGGACTTTTTAGTGAATGAGGAAATAACTATGGTCGACACTCAAACATAATGCACCTTAATGCTGGCAGCCATCTGACAGAAAACAGAACAAAAAAACAAGTCCACCCTGAGTTACTGTGAACCATGACCCACAGAGGGATTCCACTCTGACCATGGAAATAAACCCTTTACATTTTCAGGTGATTAGACTCCAATGAAAACATATCTGACTATTTATTACATTGACTGAAGTCTCTGCTCCTGGATTCCACTGAATCGTATGCACCTTTAAAGTAATACATGTCTGTTCAGACTTTGTCATGCCACAGAAAAATGTGTTGTGTAGCTAACCAACTAAATATGAATCATAAAAAGTAAACAAAAAGGTGAATATACTTTAGTAAAGTTTAGGTCTGAGGGTCCAAATGTCACAGTCTGGGCAATTCAGTATAATTTTTAGGTCAGCACATATGGGTTGATCATGGATGGCAGGAAATCTCTGACAATCTTTTGGAATTTTTCAAGTCAGCTCTGTCTCTCTTGATAAATCGACCACAAATTCGAGCCTAAGCAACTATATTCCCACTTGAAAAAATCTTTAAAATATTTTATTTTGGAAATAATAATGTATATTTTTGAATTTCATTCTCATCAGTTGTTGCTTGTAGCTTCAGCTGGATTAGTCTTCCTCAAACTAAGGGAGACAATGAAACCTAGGCAGTTCTGAAGGTCTTGTGGAAACCCTGTATATTAGACCTAAATTATACCCATTTAACTGTCGCTCATCGGCTTATCTTTGTCACTGTATTTGTTGCCGTATTCGTTTGCAATTTCTTCAAACATCTTCTCTGACAAAACTGTTGGTTGAATTCATTTCATATGTTTTATGTAGCTTCCTTGGGATGATGTCTACAAAGTTTGTTGACAGTTTTAGATATTTTGATTTGTCAACTTTTGACGAATTTTTCAAGTATTAAAAATTTGTCTTTACTTACAATGGTCCATATTTTGATGGTGAACAAAATGGAAATGGTTAGAGATATCGATATAGTTACTCTGAGCACTGATAGGAAATCATATATGGATTTTCATTTAATTAGTTGAGTTATCATCCAGTCAAAGTACCACCCACTTTTTTGGGAGATTGATTTCCTGCATCAAGACCACAGAACTCTGACAGAAGCTGACAACCTCACAAATTCAACATGTTAAGGATTCTTGATAAAACATGTTGGGAAGCTACAGGGCCATTGGCCCTATTTTTTAAGTTGCTTCTTAGTTTGGATCCAAATTAATAAACGGTTATTGATGGTAAATGTGTTTTTAATGTGTTAAACCACAAAAACCATACAGTTACTTAAAGTAAGTTAAGTGTTTGTCAAGGGTGCCTGGTGGCTTTGAAAAGAGCGGTGTAAGGGCTTCAGAAAGCGCTGTGGGAGGTAAAACTATACATTCAATACAGCATTTATTCAGACCGATACAGATTGTTTGTGGGCAGTTAAATGTGTTTTGCTCCATGGCTCAGCTTCTATGTCAGGACTCCTGTCTGAACGAGGTTTGTAACATGCAGCCTCCCCACTACAGTATTTTTTCCTATTTATCCAAGTTCATAAGCTGTATCCCTGCCCAGAATAATGTTGCTGTGACCAAGTGGAAGAGTGCTGCTCATGTGTTCCGTATCGTTCCAGTGTGAAGGGAGGGTCAGGCTTATTCTGGCATCAGTGAATCGTTGAACCATTTCTGAGCAGCCCTAAAAAAAAAAGACAAACAAAACTAATGTAAAACACTTCAACAGTCCCAGTCCACTGTTCAGTACCACATAATTCACAGTCTGATCACATGTTTTTAAGTATGTTTTAACATGTATGGTGACCCCTGTCCATAGATGCTCAGTGTAGATGTGTGTGTTTCTTCTAGCTCTGGACGAAGGCCACCAGCTAGTCCGAGAGTTCTCTGAGCTCTGTGGCGACTTGGATCCACATGGGTGGACCGTGAGGTAAGACCCTTGGATCAGTCCTGGCCCTAATGAATCATTTGGGGAAAAACAAGTAAAGGCGGCCTCATTCACAGTGAAAAGTCTGAACTGGTAAACCAGGGGGAGCCTGTTAGTGATGATTCTGTGACTCTGTTGTGGATCACAGTAAATTATGTTTGTGTGACAGTTAAACAGCTTACGTGAACAATAAAAACATCCAATATAATACAAGAACAATCAGCATTATCTGGAACAATTCAGTTCATTCAAGCACAGTAAGATAGTCATCATATTCATGTACCTGAACAGATGGAGAGAAACTAAATATATCAAAACATTCATAAAGTTTTTTCCAGAAACACAAATTAGACAAAGAAAATAAAATAACAACAGGCAATCTTGCAAATTCAATAGCTTTTTGTTCATAAATAAATGTACTATTATCTGATACATTTTCGTGTCTTTATTTTAAAACCACAGAACTAAAAAGTGCAAAATGACTGAAAACTATCACTGGAAGTTACTTTAAAATGTAATCTGATGATCAGTCTTAAACTCATATAAAAGTGAAAGCTACAGTAGTAAGTTTTATTTTTACAGTTACATGTGCATACAGGGAATTTGGTAATCCAAATGAACAGGACAGAGACTATTACTATGTCTGTCAAAGCTGATAAATTTACACTTGATAGTTGATGAGATGTGGCAGAGTCAGGCCAAGAACAGCCTTTAAAATAGTAAAATCCTAAAGTTCCTTCCAGGGTTATATTAGAGTAGCACCAGTCAGACTTTCCTGGACCACTGTCAGACTTAGACTGGATGTTCCAGTTGCAGCCGAGTTCACAGGGCTGCGGATGGATGGAGGTTTAGGTTGAATCTAAACTCCAGTCACTGTTTCCACATCTCAGAATCTAAAGCATAAATAAGGTATCCATGGTTCCAGCTCTGGAACATGACCACACTGTGACCAGTATGACTCATGGTGATGAGTATCTGCCAGATACGGTGGCAAAGCTAAGATGACCTGGGATAACCCCGATGACATCATCAGGTGTCCTTTCGCTTGAATTAGGAAAAATATATGAGGGTGAGATAACAGGTGTGACCGGCTTCACTGTGTTTGACTGAACAGGAGGAAATACTTCACATGATGAGTCATTATGAGTGTGGAGTTTATATCCACATGTCAGTTTACAGTCATTATCCTCTCACTGTTACCACTGAGCCGTTGGATTCCATTGCATAGCTGTGTAAATCCAGTTGTGTGTCTTTGCTGATCTGTGTTGAGGTGTTCTCGGTTGGAGGAGGGTGGATGTATCCTCAGAGAAGTGGATGTTACCATCCAGAGGGATGGAGAACCCCAGGATACAGCATTTAGCTGCAGAATTGGTGAAATCATGGTGAGAAAGCGCAGTTCACTGGCTTCACAAACTAAAACAACACTCAGGAAATCTGTCATTCTTACACATTTGAAAAGCAGCAGTAATAAAATTAAATGAGTATTGTAATGTCACCAGGGATTTCAACTTTAATGTTCACTATCCATCAGCTCCGTCTCAACTGTGTGAATTTCCACTTCCAAGGGTTTTAGAGCACTTCATTTGACATTTTTCAATAGGACGTGTGTCCTATCACATCACTTTGGCATTTAATTAGCATTCAACCACTTCGTAACAACTTTCTGATACCGTTAGGCAATAAAGAGTAAAGTTGTAAATTAATGTTGAAATATGGAACTACCTTCAATGAAGGTCCTTCATTATTACCATATTTATGTACAGAGGTTTTATAAAGTGATAAATGATATGAATGAAACTTTTCTTTATCAAATGTTTCCACATGTACCTTTCTTTATTGATGGTGTTTCTAATTGTAAATGTAATCCCACCCCTTGGTGTGTTTTACTTTTTAATGTGTGTTGCTGACCTTAACTCCATCTCCTTCATCAGGTTCTGGACGTGGGTCATCTGCAGACCCCCCCCCAGCTGCTCCAGGGGTTGTGTATTTATGATGTGGTGTGGTTGCGAGGTGCTGGACCCTCAACCGAGTCCAGCTCCCCATGCCTGCACCTCAATGCCACCCTGCGCTGGGATTACCCATCAGAGCTAGTACGTCATTTCAGGGTGTACTGGCGTAGGCTGAGGGGGCCCGATCCCAGAACCCCCCCAGGTCAACTGATATTGGTTGCCCGGGCATATTCCAGCCCCTTCAGGGTGACGGAGCTGGCTATTCCGGATCCACCGGGTCTGCTTGAGCTGGTGGTGGAGCCGGTGACAACCAAAGGCTTCCTGATCCCAGAGAGTCACTGGGGAAGAAGAAGCCTGAGCTACACAGAGGAGCAGCTTGGCCACAAATAAAGAACTTTAGAATAACAGATCCATGGCAGCCCCTCTAGGCAGGCTTGTCAGAAAAATCATGGCAGGCCTGTACAAATCTGCATGAATTCTATGGTTTACATTGTTTAACACACTTTTACTTTTACACATTTGCTCAGCTGTGTGCGTTTTTCAAGCACAGACAAGAACTACTCAATTCCTAATGTCTTTAAAACCTGTAAATGTACTGGATAGAAGTGCATAACATTTATAGATCTGATGTAACTCAGTTGTTGGATTCAAAGTTTTGGTGAAAACTGATCTGAGTCAAGCACAAGTTTCAAAACAAACTGATACTGAAGTGTTTACAGGGACTGAACTGTCACTGGCTGCATTTAACATCGACCATTGTTTTGAATGAGTGTAAACAGATCTTTAACAAACCTATAAAACTGATTAGATTATAAAGTAAATTAGAAGTTTCTTTCATAGAACTTCATTAAATACAGTATAACTTACAGACAGTATTTGGACAGATACTGCTGTTAAAAGTGTCACTTTTACACAAATGTTAAATTGACTTTGTTGAATCCTGCATCTCAGATGATCTTGATTAGAGCTGTGTTAAATTTAATGGCACATTTGCACTATCAAACACATATGCAATACTCTATGGAATTTTGAACATTTTCCGTAGGTTTAGCAGTGTGCTGCTTAAGAACAAGTTACCAAATATTACCAATACAAGTCAATAAATTCTGAATTAAAAACCAAATATGCATTTATATACCAAAGCAATAATCATATTCCTTATTTCATATCATCTATAGATGTATACTTTATTGCTTAACAAAATAATATGGTACAGCACACTTTGACTGAAGGAACATGATATTTTGCAAAGATCATTTTGACAATATTTGATATATTCATGATGCACTGAACATTAGTCTGCTGTTGATTTTAAAGTTATGGAAGAAAAGGTTTTGACTGACTATCACATATCACGTACATTTCAGTTTGATAAGCTGCATTTCCAGAGAGGAAAAAAAAATCTTCTGCACAGTAGTTGTGGACAGTGAGATCATTGTATGAAATGCATCTGATTTGTGCGTTCAGTGAATTCAAAGTAAATGTCATTTATGCTGTACTAACGTGTGGTTAATGTTGTAACATCAGTGAGTCATGTAAACCTTTTTAATCATGTTTCATCCTCACTTTCATGTTCTTTAATCTCTGTTGGTGAGTAAACCTCTATCTCTGCATGCCTGATCATCCAGTTCAGTGAGACAGATTGATCTTTCTTAAAGGGAGCTGGAAACAAATTGCACATGTTCACCTTAACCTTAGTTACTGTTGTGTTTTTCATGTGTTGGTCACATGGTGTAGTAGGGTTACAGTCAGGAACAGGTGGGCATTAACTTGAATCCTGCATATGCTGGTACCCTATTGCTCCAATAAGGAAGCACAACATTTATAAAAACAGTGTCTTTATTGTCTTTACAGCTAAAATTTGCACAGGTTGTCATTGAAAACAAGTGAGATTTGGTTTGATTTAGCAGAATCAAATATAAAAGATGACGTGATGAGTGTGATTGTCGGAGCCGTTCCAGACGGCATCAGCGGTGAGGTTCAGACCTGCTGCTGGGTAATCATCTTCAGCATCTGCAACGCCATTGGCCCCTGGTCTGAGGGGATCTGAACCACAGACAGATGAGGGGCAGATTTACATTTTATACATTCTATCCTGTGTGGGTTTTTTTTGTCTCCATTCAACAAATCCAGTGTCTTACCATGTGTCCAGCTTTGAGGATCCAATAGAAGCCAAAGTTCTTATAATTCTTGTAGAAGGCACCGGTGACACCTGGGGAGGCGGGGTCATCCAGGGCCGTCCACCTCAACTTGTTAAAGAAAGGAAGCCCCTCCCACTTCAGCCGCTTCACCCACAACTCCTGACCTGTGAGACAAAACACCATATCCTCATGAACTGATCATGTATTCACAGTTCCACAGACAGGTAGGGGTTTGCAGAGTGAGTTACCCATGGTGTCCACGATGAGGTCCAGCTGTCCATTATAGACGCTGACATTGACACCAGCACTGAGCAACTGGTCCACAGTGTCCACTACCGGCCTCATGAAGTCTCCCGCCATGTTACTGAACACCTCCTCAGCTTGACCTGGAACAAACAGGGACACAACATACTGAAACAGCTTCTTAAAGCTTAATCTCATGATGGGTTTGAGCGACTCAATTCAAACAGAAGCCAGACCTCCCCAGGTCACATTCTGTGGGATGATGCCCAGCTTCTTTCTGATTGGTCCATTCATCAGTTCGCTCAGTGACAGACTGTGGAGACGATGAATGTGGCGGTGGATCTGCAGAGCTAGTGGAAAGGCCATCATTACTTGTTGTAGTAAATAAAACTAGTTAAAAGGAAGTCACTTTTTCTCATTGCATCTTACGAATAAAGTCCCCTTCAGGTGATGACTTTGTCCGTTTATCATCGGGTTGTTGGGTGAGGATGTTGTAGAAGTTGACTCCATTGGTGTTCTGACATTAAACCAAAACAGACTACGTGTAAGACCAGTAACCCTGACAGCATCAAACATGGACAACTTGGCTTTTTTTTTTTAATAACCATCTTATGAATATTCCACTCCTCATTCTTGTCCAGTTAAAGGGCTTTGACCCACCTGCTCCACCACAGTCTCGGCCACAGACCATAACTCTGTGGCTTTCAAAAACTGTTTGTTGGTCACAGCTTCCTTCACCGCCTCTGCTGCTTTGGTTACATCTGCTAGGCCATAATCATCCAGCAGAGACTGGAAAGGAAACAGGTGTTAGAAATACATAAAGCCATAGAAATAATTTTTAATACTTATCTACCCTTTAATTTCAAAACCATATATTTGAGATGCATTTCTCTAGAGGTCTCCATTTATACATCGCTTCTTTAAGCTGAAACCCTGTATATCAAAGAAAAAATAATAATTCACTGCTGTTTATGTTTTTGCTCTCTACACCCACTTTCTGGATGTATATAGTTTGTAGTTTGTGTAACTTTTTTTTTTTCAATTAAAAAAAAAAAAAATCTTTCAATAAAAAAGAGAATTTTAAAAAAAGGGAAACAGGTTGTTAGAAAGTAACCATCACAGATTGGCTTAACTTCACCAAAACAGCAGGTACATGAATGTGTGGCTGGTAGAATGTCAGGTGACTTACAGTTACGTAAAGGTAAGGGCCCCAGGTCATGACAGAGTCTGAAGAGGAACAAAAACACGCTTTACTGGCAGCAGTCTTTGGTCATAAATTCTTTAAAAAGGTCTGGTCAGCCTAGAATGTGACAGATGCGGAGTCAACCTGGCGAAACAGCTCATGGTGATGTTGGTACTGGTTGGTTTGACTTTGAAAAGGTTTGTCCTGATGTGGACACTCTGTGTGTAATCAAAGTATGAAAGTACCACATGGGCAGCATCTTATTCTTTTCCTCCAACAAGGAACTGGTTTTGGTTCTTGATTGCAAACTGAATTTAGACCCATTATGAACATTGAGTAAAATAAATTCAGAACTCAAAATATTGTTTCACAGCCAGAACCAAAACAGTTAGGGACATGTAGTAAAAGAAAGTGAAATATCTGCTGTCTGAATTTAGGGCGTTTCTTTACATCTGAAAATACAAACCTAGGTCTCAAACCAGGTCCATGCTTTTACGTAGAAAATATTTGGACTGAAGTTGTGACCATGGGAAGCACATGGCCACTGTTGCCCTCACCTAAGCTCCACTGGACAGTCGATGACCACCTGGGCAGTGTGGTACTGAGGGGGCACACTCGGTGCTGACTGCTCAGTTTTTTTAGTTTTGTTTTTTTAGTCTAGACTGGATGGTGGGTGTTGGCCTAAGAGGCTGTGGGCCAGATTTGACCCACTTAAATGCAGCAGGCTGACTGATTGCTGCGGATTGTTCACACCTGCAGCAGGGAGGAGTGCAGGTGGACCAAACCATAATCCCTGTTTTTTTTTAATCGAATTGTAACATTAATTTTGTGGAAAAGAGGAAATATTGATAAATGTTTTGAATACTGTGTCACTGAAATAATATCATTTGTGTTAAGAGGGGAGGACCCTACTTAGAAGTAAAATAATATCATGATGGTAATGGTTTATGCTGGGTGGGTGGAGTCTTGGCTTTTTAAAAGGGGGTGAGCCCCACAAGACACACTTTTGCCTGGAAGACCTGGAGGGTTACTGTGCTGCTGAGGAGCTGGTGGTGCCTAGTGAAAGGTAGTTGTTTTGTTGTTAACCATGGTGTTTGTTTTTCTGTCTTTATATTATGGAATTTGTAACTACTGATGTCATATACTGTATATGCTTTGTAATGTATGTAATAAGTCTAACTACCACTTAAACTATTTAGTTCAACAGATATTTGCACATGGGTATCAGTTTATAGGCATACAATAACAGATGCTGTATACTACTTAATTCATTAATGGCATATACTGGGACTCTGTAAGGCTCATTTTTTTTATAACCTTAATTTATATTGTTGAATGATTATTGGATGATCTGTGTACTATATTCTAGTCTGATAATGGATTGTTTTGTATTTTTACTTTAGGCATGTTGGGTCTACCTAATGTAATTGCCACCTTCTGGTTTTTTTTTTTTTTTTTTTTTTACACCTTTATTACACTTTAAATGCACTAATACTGAGATTTTGTAGATGAATCACCCTGAACCCTGCCCTGGTGTGCAACTGCCATCTTTTACCACATTTGAGGTTTTTGGTCCAGTGCCACGGTCAGACACTACCTTTACCTAAGCCAAGGCGTGACAGAACTGCTTCGTCCTACAATCATCGTCTATGTTCAATTTCCCTTTAAAGACAGACTTGTATCAAGATGCTGTTCTACCTTTTTGGTGACTGCCTTTTTTTTTTCTGTAGTTGCTCCTAAGGTCCAAACCATAAAAAGTGTTTTCACCCTATACATTAACTGAACCACATTTGTTTTTAGATACTTTACACCACCTGATGTAGTAATTTCTGATGAAAAGCGCTCCATTAAGCAAAAGTTGCATTTCCTTCTACTTGACACATTACTTCATTTGATTGAATTGGATAAATCATTAACATTTTTATTGATTTGACCAGGTTCGGTTCTGGTGGGAAGATGTGGATTGGCAGAGAATGCATAAATGGCATGTCCTAGGTACCGGGAAGCCTCTACACTGAAAACATGGTTTGGATCTGACATAGAGACGAACAATCACTCACATTCACACCTACGGGCAATTTAGATTAGCCGATTAACCTATCAGTGCATGTCTTTGGATTGTGGGAGGAAACCCACGCAGACACGGGGAGAGAAGGTCCCAAGGTCCCGCCCAGGAATCTAACCCAGGACCTCCTTGCTGTGAGGCACCCGTGCTAACCACTGCACCACCGTGTTGCCCCATGGTTTGGATCGAAGTAGAAAATCTGAACCACACGAAGTAGGTTTGAAAGCGTGAACAGCAACTGCACTTAAGGCCAGACCGTGGCAAAAGAAGTGGGTTGGGTTCACCAGAACAAATAAAGCGAAGCCTGAAAGATTAAAAAAAAACCCTGAATAAAAATTGTGTTTGTGCACAGTCCTCAACAGATCATTGATTCGAACTATTCTGTTTAAAACCTGTGGAAATGTGGCCTCATTCATTGTCACAGAAGACCTTTAGATGGAGACGGCAAACTGCAGGGGTTGTGTGTAGAATGTCTAAACTGATACTGACCCAGTGGGGAAATCCATGAGTCTCCAAGTGCAACACCGGCAAAGTTACATTTGATCGTCCCTTTGGTTATAGCCTTGAAAAACGACAGACATGGAATCAAAGTCACACCAGCATCTCAACAGTTCAGTGAGATGTGTAAAACTGCACTTTCCCTGGTGGCTGGTAGTCCAGTAAAGGCATGGGCTCATGACACCAACATAATAAAATAATTATAATTTTGATATAAAATTTCTTTGGTAAAAAGAAAAACTCAATTTGAAGCTATAATACTATTAGTTCTACTGCAATAATACTTCTGTTTCTGTAGAAAAAATGCTGATGTGCAGATTAGTCATGCACCATGTGAGTGTTTAACCCTTTAAACTGTATCAAACACTGACTGAAAAAAGACAGGGGGAAAAAGGAAGTGGATACCATTGAGCATCACACTCACCTTGGTGAGTTCCAAGGAGATAACGGCCGCCATCTTTCCTCCGTAAGATTCAGAGAAGATGTAGAAGGGGACGCTCTGCACAGAATAAACACATCCTTGCAAATGTGTCCCAAACCAATGAGTGTCTCATACCTTCTGTATATACCAGCTGCATTTGAAGGATTTTATTCGACCATAAATATGGCAAGTTTCTCTAGAGCAACTCCTGACCTCAAGTATTTGAGTTTGGCTGTAGTTGGAAAATATGATCAAACTGATCTTGTTACTTTTATTTAGTCAACTACAGCACCAATCTAATAAGATTATGGTGGTGTCACTCAGGTCGATTGATAAAAATATAACTTGTTTAATGGAATAAACTTTTTTCATTGAGTTATAACTCATTGGATTATTACTGTCATATCTCTACCTCCTGGTTATGGGTTCTATCCTCTGAAGGGTTGGTGTCCTTTAAATCTGTTCTGTCCTTTGCTGCTCCTGAACTTTCACCTGATTAGTTAACACCGCTCACCTGGGTGCTCAGCTGCTTCTCATTATCTCTCCCCTATATATTCCTCCCTCTGACTCTTCCCTGGTGCCAGTTTGTTAGATGCCCAGCATGAATTACCAGCATGTTTCCCAGTTCAGCTTTTCGGTGTTTAACCAGTTTCAGTCCTCTGTTTCTGTCTCCTGCCCTTGTTTCTGCTCAGTCTGACTACGATTCTTGCCTGCTCCCTGGTACACCTGTTTGCCTCCGGTTTGACCTGCCCTTTGTCCCTGGACCACGTCTTCAGCCTGTTGCCGCCCCGGAACCCGACCCGCCTTCTGTCTGTGGACCTCGTCTCCTGCCCGCCTTCACCCCGGACCCAGAACCACCTTCTGTCCTTGGATCACGTCTCCTGCCCGTCGCACCCCTGGAACCTGACCTGCCTTCCGCCCCTGGACTCCGCTTCCTGCCTGCGCCACATCGCGCCCTACGGGACCAGATCTTGGACCATCTTGGACCCAGGCGTTCGGATCAGTGCACACCCGTGTGTGACGAAGAGAACTGTAAACATTTTCTGTGTGCCTTGGTTTATTGTATTGAACATCAACTTATCAGTAAACCTCTTAAAACTTTACTCCTGTCTCTGGTCTCGCTCCTGGGTTCTATTTTGTACCATTACCATACATTTTCATGACAAAGAAGTGCAACTCCTGCCTTTTGTAATATCCCCTCCCAGTGTTACTGTTATCTGTATATTTGTGGAGTTCACCAGGACTGTGCTACAGTGAAGGATGGGAATACACAAGACCTACCTGAAACTCTGCCTGTTTTGTAAAGAAGTGTTGCAGCAGGACCAACATGTCTGAGGCCACTGTGGCCACATCTGTGGCAAATCCATCTGGTCTTTCAGTGTAGCTGAAGCCAGTGCCCACGGGGTTGTCAACAAATAACACACTGGCTGCCTGCACCTGAATGACACAAAACACATGTCACTGCTAGGTTACAGATAGTTAGTTGATGAGAAGGTGTGTGTTAGCAAACAGGACATAAAGCTACTCACCCAACTAGTGTTTCTGGGCTGTAGATCCCTATTCAAAGGACCGATCTCCTCGAAGTTTCCAAACCCACTTCCTGATCCTCCTGGTCCACCCTGTGTACATACAGGGAAAGATTGGAGTAGGTCCAAGTATTAGGACAAACAGAGCTGTTTAAAGGTTTGGTGTGTGATATTTAATGCCATCTAGTGTTCAAGTTACAGATTAGAACCAAGGGAAAAACTCCTGACCTCACCCTCCACTATGCCTAAATGCAATTTTGAGTTGTTCATCTCATATTCTCAGGTTATTATGCTATATTTTCTACATTTTAAAAACTGAACCTTTGCTGTAGTTGAATGTCAATGAATACTAAAGGTGAGGTTTTACATGTATATAACTTCCGATGCATACTACATTAAGCACAGTGCTGGTTTTCAGAAACTATTTTCTAATGTGTGTAACTGTGTTACAATTTTAAGAATTTCCTTAATACAGAGTTTAGAGATTACCAATAAATAGCAGGCTGTCTAGATTAGGCAGGTTTCCATCTAAATGTCCATCTGCTAGTTTTGGTTCACCATCATTAACATTTGGGTTTAAAACGGTAACATATGTCCTGCAGATTCATCAGGCCATTAAACCAGAGGCTGCTTTTAGTTTTTGTCTCCTGAAGTAAACCTTTAGCTTGGATCATATAAGACTGTTTCAAACAAGTCTTTGTCAAACATTTGTTTCAGTGTTGAATGTTAACATTTTGTTGTTTCCATGTAATTAATAAATTCTGTTATTTCTTGAAATAAATGAATAAATGTGTAACACATGAATACATGCATAATTATTCACTAAATCTGTTTCTACTGCAATTATTCACATTTACCTTTTTTACATGAACCGACATCTAAAAGAAAATGCATCTTCTAATATCTATTATATTATCTATTATTAACATTTGTGTGTTCATGTGTGCCACAGTGATGTCAAGAGTTTCTTATAGCCATTCAGTGTTCGACATTAAATCCTGTTTTGAATGTACAGAGTTAAACATCTTGACCTGTTTCCTCTTTTGTAGTTAAAAATACACACAACCCCACAGTTACTCATGTAGTCACAAAACTGGTTTTCCAGGATGTGTTTTTATATATATATATATATATGTGTGTGTGTGTGTGTGTGTGTGTGTATATATATATATATATATATATATATATATATATATATGTATGTATGTGTGTGTATGTGTATATATATATATGTGTGTGTATGTATGTATATATATATATATGAGTATATGTATGTGTATGTATATATATATGTGTATGTATGTATGTGTGTGTGTGTGTTTGTTTATAAAACTCTGTGAGAGTCTTGACAACACCCGTCATCTGCCGTGACTCTCCGTGTCCGTGGGGTGTCCATACCTGCAGCCACATGACCAGGGGCAGATCGGGGCTGTTAGCTGAGTAAAGCCACCAGAACATGTGGGCCCCGGGGCGCACCTCCACATAGTCCCACACTTCCGTGGGCCCCGATACGGGACTGAGGAGTCCTGCAAAGACCAAATTCCATCCATCGGATTCAGTTGGAGTTCAGTTACAGAACTATTCAGACAAAGAACCTAAACTAAACAGAAGTGAAACGGTTACGGAGGGACACGGTTAATGCACCAAATGTTACTTTCGGTTTCAGGGTGAGTCCCGTCGGATCATCTTTAGTCTGACACAAAGGCTCTGTTAAAGCAAAAATAAATCCTACCTTTGTGGAGGAGAAACCCGAAGAAAAACAACACAGTGGAAGTCTGGAACCGGCCCATGATCGATGCGGACTGAGTTTAGATTCCGCAGATTCAGACCCACGGATAGTCACATGACCACACCCCAGGTCAGCTGACCCACGAGCGCGTCTAGTTCCGTTGTACGGTGCTCGCGACAGACCAGCCAGGCTCAGTGGCGTCCAGTGAACCAGGTTCAGTCAGACCCACTGATAGTTTTCCAGACTCAACCAACTGGAAAAGGTGGAACTTCAAACCCCAAGAGAAAGAAAAGTGAAATTCAACTTCATGGCTGTAAGTAACCCAACGTCTCATAAACATAATAAAGTGTTTATTATAAGTTATTTTTGAAATGTGTCGTGCATTACGTGCTGTAAATCAGGCAGTATATTCTTGCTAACGTAACCAGTTTGGTAATTCACTACACAGTGCGCTTGCACTGTAAAAAGTGAAACATTCAAACTTAAAACATTTTCTTCGGTCACACGTAAAAAAAATAGTTGATTGAATCAAATTAAATGACATTCGATAACATTTTAATGTACATTTTAATTTTTTTATGCTTGACCTATTGAAGAAAATGTTTTAAGTTGATTCAGTGTTTTACTTTTTACAGTGTGGAAAAAACTACAAAAACGAACGAGACCTATAGCGACTTTCAGCATATGTGCTCAGTGTGTGTGTTATGAGAACATATTGTAACTTGTTTGTTTTTGTTTTGTTTTTTTTACATATTACCGTGTGCGCGCGCGCGTGTGTGTGCGTGTGTGTATGTGTGTGTATGTGTGTGTATGTGTGTGTGTGTGTGTGTGTGTGTGTGTGTGTGTGTGTGTGTGTGTGTGCACGTGTGTGTGTGTGACCTGCACAGATGCATCAGACTATACTAAGGAGAGGCCAGGATCCACTTCTGTCTCTGAACAGATGTACAGTTTGCTGCAGCAGCTATCACTGCACCTTTTGTAAAATGGCATTTGCCGATTTTTACAAGGTGAAGTACCACACAGAGAATCATGTCAGCATTGCAGTGGAATACGAAGGTGTGTATGAATAATTTCAAGTTTCTCAAGTCAGTTCTGTCACAGAGAGTGTGTGTGTATGCCCATTTCCCACACAGCAATGCTTGAAGGTGAATGAACCCTTCTGTTGTTTTCATGTTGAATACATTTTGTTTGTAGGCACCTTTCTAAACAGCCAAGGACACCATACAAAGTAAAACATGGTTAAAAACACAGTATAAACAGTAAAGCAGGGTTTAAAAACAAACAAACATTTAAAACAGCAAGAACAATTTAAAAACTTGAAGGAAAAAAGGATAAAAATGGATAACTAAGATAAACAGAGACAGTCAGCATGGGTATCCTTGAAGGAACAGGTGGGTTTTGAGGTGAGGTTTAAAACTGGTTGAACTGTGAAATATTTCAAATTTTGGGTGGGAAGGAATTCCAGAGGTGGGGGGCAGAAGAGCTGAAGGCTCTGGACCCCATGGGGGACATGCGGGCAGAAGGGATGGTGAGACTGAGGGATGATGATTTTTAGTTCAGCTAGGTGTGTTGATATAGAGAAGTTCAGTCAGGTAAGGAGGGGCAAGGTTGTGTAGGGCTTTGAACATTATGAGGAGGATTTAGTTTGTGATTTGATGTGAGGGAACAAGTGAAGCTGCTGGAGAACTGGGGTGATGTGATGGACAGAGGGTGTCCTGGTAAAGTTCCTGGCTGCAGCATTTTGAACATGTTCTCATTTGCGTAGAGACTTGAGGGGGCGACTATATGAGAAGTGAGTTACAGTATTCTAGGCAGGAGGTGACAAGAGGCAAGGCAAGTTTATTTGTATAGCACATTTCATGTACAGGGCAAAGTTCTTTACATAGAACATAAAAGCAAACATAAAAGAGAAAGTTAAAATATAAAAACAATGACAGTTAAAATGAAAACATTAAAATGACAGTTAATTAAAATGAAATAAAAGACAATTAACAAAAGACATTAAGCAAAAT
>JAQQZY010000028.1:7302429-7330784 GCA_030068375.1 Ostorhinchus rueppellii | reverse complement strand
AGTCTGGGCATCCCTGCTTAGACTGTTGCCCCCGCGACCCGGCCCCGGATAAGCGGAAGAAGATGGATGGATGGATGAAAAAATGGAATTTTATCAATACAGACATTCAATAACCGACTCATCGTAATATGATTCCAAAGTTTTTATTCACTTGCAGCTTCTCTACCGGTGCACTCAGATCGTGCACGCATGTGTCCACATATCGATATGTATTGGATAATCTTCCCATCCGTAGTATCAACACATTACTGAATGGGAGGCGGGGAAGTAAAAATCAATGTTTTAATTAAGAAACAGAACAAAACTATGGATAGATTAGTTTCTTTAGACATTTCCATTACAATTTCTGGATTTAACTGCTGTTGGTCATCATTTTATTTATTAACATTTAATAAGTATAAGTATGAAACTGAGTGCAGACCTGTCAGTATTTTGACAGTGTGTTGTTTTTCCTGCTGCCTCCTGATCTCTGAACCTATGATGCTCCGACCATTTCACATTAAACATGAATAGACCTAAAGCCAAACAATCAGAGGGCAACTATCTGTTAATTATTAACACTTATTTACGTTTGTGCTCCGGGCTGCTAACATAGTATTACATGACATAAAGAGAGTAGACAGGTGAACGATAAGGTACTCATCCAGTTCTTTATTTCTCCACATGTACTTGACAGACTTCTGTCAGGTTTTGTGAAAGATCACTCATGTTTTCATATGAATATTAAAAGGTTTATCACACTTGTGGCATCAAGTGAAGTAACCAGTTTCTTATAAAATGTCTCTGGTGAACATAGCTGATGTCAGTAGGATGTCTGTATGTTTGAGCTGCAGTGACAGAAAGCTGACCCAAAACCAGGTCTCATCAGGACTGAAAATCAAAGAAGTTAGTGAGTAAAAAATCCAAATAGCCGTTTATGTTGTTATAATGTACAGAAGACCTATTTTTCTTTGTCTAGTACCACTGAGGAAACTAATAACGTTTGAGTTTATCAATACTCCAGTCTCCAGTCATTTAGTACGATGTTTCAGTACCTTTCTGTCAAAGTCTACAAAGGGATCTACGGGGCTCTTCCACATAGGCCTCCATATAACCAACATATCAATAACCACTTGTCTGAAATAAGTGCTGCAGTTCATAAAAATGTAACTTAAAAGATCAAAAATATAATTAATACACTTACCTGACAGACATAAATCCCTGACATGGTAGAACATACAGTTGACACTCGCAACACACTGAAGGTGACAGCCAATGAAAACACGGTTTGTCCAGGTACAAACCTCTCATTTGACCGAATCGGTAAGAGAACAAAAGAGACTTTGTCATTCCAGACATGACATGAGCCTGTGCAAATCATTCGTAGGAATAGTAGTACTTTGTGGGTTGATATTTTAAGCTTGTATAATTATAAAAGTAATAACCTGCCAGTATTTACTTTGTTGACACAGGTAACGGAACGTTGGGATGCCCTCCTTGAACCAAGACTCATCATTTAAAATGGACACAACACATCACTCTTACACAACTACATCACATGGAAAGTGACTACAAAGTTGGAAAGATGAGGTGCAGCTTTACATAGTGTGGATTGTATTTATAATGAATATTGAGATGCATTTTTTTCACACAAGTTGAATGGTTTCCAGTATGAAATGATAATGGTTTTACTTTTTGTACAGAGATATGACTGTAATTCTATTCTGTAAAAATACCTTTTCTAATAAAATACTCAGCCCTTGGCTTTAACTATAAAGGAAAGTGTCTCCAGTGTTTCTCCAGTGAGTACAACAGATAATTACTGCATGATAATTGCAGTAGTTGTAGTTTTTACTGTGACACAGTTACAAGAAGAGGAATTCTTTAATTCAGGCAGAGCTCAGTTTAATCTATTTAAGGTCTTTGGTGGATCATTATCTTGCATGTAATCAACATAAAAATGTTGATTGCAAAGTTGAAGGGTCTATCTAAATTATGACATATTGGCCTTCTGCATTATAAGTTAGTACAAATGAACCCAGATTTTGACATAGTACATACATTTTGAGTATAATACACATGACTTTCTCTTTCCCATGGTCCCAGTACATATGGATATAGAGCAAAACCAACTTTTGAATAAATTCTGTTACAAGTTGACAAAAAGGAACTCCTTTTAGGTGTCAAGAACAACTTGATTATATATCAAATAATAATTAAACTGTAAATAAATCCTTAATAATTTTAAATATATATGTAGCCTATAAATAGCATGATTAAAAAAATAAATAAAAATCTGTGAGTACATTATATAATCAAACCTTGCACACATGCACACGTACCCTAACCTGCTACTTACAGAAATTAATATTGTAATTCTCCATACAGATTTTGAAGTAGTTGGACAAATTGTTGTGATGTAATGAAAAGATGAGCCTTGGTGTATATGACACAAGAAGAATAACAAAAAAAGACAAAATGAAGATGATGTAAAAGATGTAACAAGATTCAAAGATGGTATACAAGCTGCAAATCATGTTTTAATGAAAATGAAAAAAAATAATAAATTAAATGAGGTGAAACCAACATAAAAGGCCAAACATCAAAATGAACAAGACTCAAACTGAAAACAAAACAAGATGAAAATGTAAAGGATGTAAATTCTAAAAGACATCACAAGACAAGTAGTGAAAAATTTCTATTTGTTATAAAGGTAACTTGTAAACCCATTGAGGTGTTACTGTGTGGAACTGTGAGGCAAAAGTACTATAAGATCCATACAATCTAATGCTCAAAAACATTTGAACAATATTAATATAACTTAAGACTGTAACTCTGAGTCTGAGTTAGCTTTGGATAAAACCAACAGCATAAGGAAAGGGGTGTATGACTTTTTGAGGTGTAATTTATGATAATTACATGACTAGGTTTGGCACATTATATTAAATGAATACAGTAAAAATAGTTGGCTAATAAAATCAAGCAGGCTTGAATACTTGTATACAAAGTCAAAAATAAATATAATATAAAAATACCTGGTGCACATACCCTCTTTTTTTCCTCACTTTTTTTTTTTTTTTTTTTAAATTTGAGTGAGCATGACGCATAAACGAATAAGAATGCCAAGAAATAATACAGGGTGTATGGATTTATACAGAAATTGTTTAAAAAATTACTTCCAAAAGATCAGTTTATCCTTTATATTTCATATCAATTAGATTAATAATCCTGTGGTTTAGCGTTTCTTATAAAATACTACATTTTAGAAGAGAAGCAGCAGCGCGTGCTTACACACCTGGATAATATGGCAATGGAATGAATTGACACCTGGCTCGTGACGCACTGCCTCGTGTCTGATCGTCCAATCAGCGTCTCGTACGTCACAGCAGCAGCATCATCATCATCCGTCTGTGTTGGAGCAGATCTCAAAGCGGTGGTGTAGAGGTGGAGGTGATGATGGCGGCGGTGGAAGCGGTCCCCTCACGGTCCATCTGATAGACCTCCCACCACCACGTCCACGGCTCGAGGATGGAGGGACATGTGTTTCCGGACCAGGAGCAGCTGTTGCAGTTCTTGCGGAGGCTCAAGGAGGTTTTCGACGTGTGTGACGAGGATGCGGACGGCTTCATCCGGGTGGAGCATCTGGTGGACCTCGGTCTGCAGTTTGGTCAAAGAGACGAGGTGAGGAACGGGGATGAATCACATCGTATCGCATTGTCGCCGTCACCTGTCATAGACGTGAGGTTATTTATGATCCAGTGGTGGTGATAATACTCTCCAATAAGCCGAACCTGTCCGGACGATCACAGGTGTGTTGACCAGCCGTGATCACATGATTCGGACTCGGACAGAACTAGTCTGATCTGAGAGAGCAGGTGACAGGTAGTTAGAGCCTGAAACTGACCACCACTAACCTGCTACATCCACATAAGTTATTTCGGTTCAAACTATGGATTTGTAGTGTTACCAGCATAGTCACCAGTCCAATGACCGTGGACCTGCTCTGTTTTTAACCAGTAAAATATTGCCTGTCCAACTCATACTGATTCACAGTGTTAGACATTCAATTTATCCCAACATTATACTAAAGATAGTGTTTTTGATTTATAGATTATTCTTATCTTTAAAAAGCTTTAACCCGTAAACACACAAACATTCACCACTGACCTAAACCGTCTGCTAATGTAAAATGTTTAACACCTATTGCTCCATCAGTACCTGTCAATTATTGGTGTAAAATGCAGTTTGTCATCTTTCCATGGTCATCACATATGACACATTTGGACATTCAGAGGCTCTGTAGTGAACATGGAAACACCGTCATCTTCTGCATCATTGATTCACCTGTAAACCCAAAGGAGTCTGATAAATGACAGTGGATGAACACACTTGGTTAATATATGGGTAATGATAGATTTTACTGAAAAAGTCAATTTTCCTTCAGTTGTCTCTGTTTTGATATAATCTTTGAATTTACTCTGAGTTTAATGGACATTTACATTATCTGGAAATTTAATATAAGAAAATAAATGATTTGCACTGAAAATCCAAAATCCTGAGGGTTATATTATAATAAATGGTGATAAATCACTTTGGAAAGACAAAAGCATTTGGAAGTTGTGACAAAAGTAATTGTGTTATTAAAAGAGATGCTCAAATGTTGATTAATTTCACAATCCAAATATTGGATTAATCATCATTCCTATTCCATTTAATATCAGATACACAGCATTAAATACATTTCAAGATATAAAAATAATAAAGATTAAATTGTTATAAAGTTTTATTTGGCAGGTGAATAGTTACTTACTATAGAATAATTTGGGTGAGCATTAATTCAGAGGCATAATGTGTGTGATACAGATTATGTTAGATGTGTTAGCCTTATGTGTATAGATGATGATATAGGATGTTCCCTGATGGAAAGTGATGCCACCGTCACTAGTGAAGGATGCAGTAAAATGTAAAATCACATAAATAGGTGGTAGACTAAATATAATGGTTGTGTGACCTATGGCTCAGTGACTATATATATAAAAAAAAACCAATTAAATCATATTTGTAGTGGGAATGGTCATTTTTGTTGTACAGTTTTACTTAAACAACAGGATGGAGTCTTGGCAAATAATTACTGTACTTGGTCATATTGTGATTTTGATAATATTTTGATTAATTCTTCAGTATCAGTAACTATTCATTATGAGCAGATCACATTAGTGCTTATGTACCATAGGTGTGAGACGATACCTGTACCAAAACAGACAATAAGATGATGCACACAAGTTTCTTCCTGATTTGACCGACTTGTCTAATATATATGGTAGAGTTACATCTGTCAACTAAATGTCTGGGCTGATTACTGGTTATGTAGCTTTGATTAAAAATTCCACACAAGGATGGTTGCTAAAAGTGACTGTTGTGACAGGTCCAGAGGTCCTGAGCATTGATATTGATTGGACTCCCCTCATCTCTGATGGATTTGTTTTGTTAAAGATGCCTGTTTTTGCAAATAGTATTAAGAGCCAAAGGACGCAGATTGTTTTTGCATCTGCTGATTAACCAGTTACTGTAACCTTGTACTGACAGTCTCAGCGAGTATGTTAATCATTTGTCAAAGTCACAAAACCCAACACAGTAAATCAACAAGACGGCACAGTGCGCCCTGATGATAATATTTGCATGAGTATG
This sequence comes from Ostorhinchus rueppellii, assembly GCA_030068375.1. Lineage (NCBI taxonomy): Eukaryota > Metazoa > Chordata > Actinopteri > Kurtiformes > Apogonidae > Ostorhinchus > Ostorhinchus rueppellii. Next base: position 7,325,117 of record JAQQZY010000028.1, on the reverse strand, counting down.
ATGGAGGATCGTTGTTTGACATGTTTCACTGTTTAGATCAGAGCTTTGGTTCAGGATTATTTTCTCGTACTCCTTCACATTGTGGTTTATTTGGCTGTTTTGATTCTTTGTATTTGACCTAAAATCCAGACTAAACCAGTCGGCTGATGTTTAGCATTTACAGATGCATATCTTTGTGGATTGGTTTTGCCATGTGTATTTGTTATGTGTGTGACTGCTGCAGATGCTTACACTGTTCCTTTGTTTATTGGGAGGTTTATTTAGAATGCGTGTTTCAACAAAAAGGATTTTAGATTACCTGAGGCTCAGTACAATGGATGTTAGAAAGAATCGAGAAAATGTTCAGATTTAAGATCCAGGAATCAGAATTGTTTTGGTTTCTTCAAAAATACTCAAACAAATGATCACTCATCAGCTTAGTTGTTGGTTAAAGTGATACTTGGCAATAATCTGTGAACTGTTGTAGTTATGGAGTGTCAGTATGCCAACAGCACCTTCACAGATTTAAGTATTTATTTCAACTAACATGTACACAACAAAATGTATATGTGTCCTAATAAATGATTCCCATAGGTTAACTATTGCTGTAGCCAAATTGGGTATGAATTTGTCAAAGGAGCCCCTAGAGCAAGATTATTTAGAGGATAATGTTAACCCAGATGAGTATGTAATTGAGAACTGCCAATGATGCAGGTTAAACGTTGGATGAAGTCTAACGGCCCAAGTGGATTTTCCTTTAAGCTGTCATGGCGCCTGAGCACCCAGAACACATGACTAAAAATAACACATTCATATTCCTCATCTTCCTCCTCCTTCTCACAGACCCCCCCCCCCAACTCTGTGTTCTCTGTTGCCATGGCGACAAGCACTGCACAAGGAGCCTGTGAGCCGATTGGAGGCTTATAATTAATGAAATAATGCACCATCTACTGAAACAGTCTGAGATAGTCCTACACCAGTATTCTATTTCTATGTGTCTGATGTAGTGTCCTCTGTTAAACATCAAGTCCTCTGGTGATCAGTGCAGGGAGGACTTGTGCACTGTGGATGGAAATGTATAAAAATAATTTTGCAAAATTTGCACTGTAGTCACTGGGGAAAAACACATTGTACGGTCTCTCAGTTTCAGCTCACATTGGATGTTAGTGGGTAGAAAATCCAACATTTAGTTAATTCTACTTTACAAAGAACATGATCAAAAGACAAAAGTACCATATTTTTCTCACCATCTGTTTAAGCCACTATCCTGCATGTTTTAGATGTATCCCTCTTCCAACACACCTGACTCAGATTATAAGCCTATCATCAAGTTCTGCAGAAAGCTGATGATGACCATCAGTTGTGTTGCTCTCGAGTACAATGGTTGCTGACCCCTGGTCTAGCCCGTATACCTGGCCACCTCAGTGTAGGTCAGACTGGCCTGTACCATTCCCCAATGACACGTGTGCCATTTTGACATACACTGGAATAGCACGTGTGGCTTTATAAAGAGGCTTTCCAAACCAGTCCTCAAACTGTACATATTCATATTTTTCAGTGTTCAAAACGCAGAGGTCCCCAAAGGTGCAGTGAAACATGACCAAGAGACAAATCCACAATTTCTCAAGCAGTCACACACTAAGTGATCAAACCAAACGGATTGTATCAACCCATCCTCCCCACTTACCTAAATATACCAAATTACGTATATTTGGTAAAGTTTTTAGTGACTGTCCATGTACATGATGCTTGATGAAGTTTTCCATTTCACTGTCATTATCTCACTCATGACCCCTCCTAAATGACGCCGGTGATCCCTCCACTCCTTCAGCTTCACCATTTCTATGCAAATACATTCACCTCTGGTTCCAAAAAGCCAACCAAACAATGGCCAAAATGCAAACTACTGATTTCAAATACCCCTGGGTAATGTGACAGATTTTCTGTCTACTGCTGAAGTATGCACAAACAGATTAAATGCTGCTTACACTACTCCCTGTACACTCAGATATTCGTACTCCAAGCTCTCTGTCTCCAGGTTTGAGGCATCACTAGGTTAATCACTGGCAGCATTATCTATTGTAATAATGGTCAATATCCTGCTCATAGGTTTTGCCGTATATCAAAATGCATCCACTGGAGTCCGTTTAAAAGCTTGAACTGCACAGTGTATTAAAGCACTGGTGGTCTAATAAATAATTATGAGGGACTTGTCTGTGCATGTCTGATTATAGAATTTGTAGTTGAATGGATGACATGGAGCATATAAGTTGAGGGGCAGCCCATTTACAGTGTGTCTGTGTGGTAAAGACTGAGCTGTGACAGTAGACACTGATGTAGCACATGTATCACGGTTTACTCTGTTCTCCATTTTAGCCAGATTTCTCTAGAGAACCTGCCATCCCAAAGCCTATTTTAGCATCAAAGTCACACACCTGCTCTGAGTGTGTCAGGTCTGCAACATCCGGATGTCAAAAGAAGTGTTGACGTCGACTTTATGTCAAAAGTAGTTGATGAAGGGGCAGACATAAGGCTTGTGTGATCGTAGTTTGGATGGCATCGTCAGCACTGCTCAGTGTGCTGATGGCATGGATGTCAAAGTATTTTACCTCATCCCACTGCTGAATCCTGAAATGAGCAGAAAATAAATGCCTAACTGCACATATGCACCACATGACTTGTGAGTTAATGTCATGTCCTTTTGAAGACAGGATTTCAGCCATTAAACCTAGCCTTGGCAGTAGTTGTAGAGGAAGCACATTACTCTTAAAGAAAAAGGTGAAACTCATTATGATATTTCATTTAGGCCTGTCATTATTCTTTGAAATTATCATGTTTAATTTGCATAATCATAACTTTCTTCAGTTAATAGTTTGTCATTATTTCCAATTTTGTTACCTTTGGCCACACTGGCTGCAGGGTATTGTCATCAGTTGGTTGTCAGTCCGTCTGTCCAAAAACTTTAACATTAGGGATGCATTTGGGATCCATCCATCGGGGGGGCACAAACAGCAAACAGACACCGTGGAATTCACAGCCCCATATGATCCAGTGGGTTGTTTCTATCACATGACATTACTGTGGCGTGTCTTATAGGCTGCTCAGTTGGATTGGCCAGACACCAGGGATGTGGTCCTGGAGAAAACGTTAGACGGCGGGGGGCCATAAACCCTCCCTGCTGTTTGACCAACCCACCTGAGCAGCCTATAAGACATGTCACAGTAACATCATGTGATCCTTCTGACGAAGGCTACAGGAAGTAGCTGAAACTAGTCAAGCAGGTAAACGAACAACTACCCCTGTCTGATAAACAAATGATCAATAATAACTGTAAGTGGAAGACCATATGAAACTATACCAGAAAGTCAGGCCACTGGCTGGCAGTAGTGCACCTGATGAGTCAGGTCGAGGGTTTTCAAGTGTATGTTTTTAAGTTGTTACGATCACTGTAACGGCAGTCTTCTTCTGCTGTTGTTTAATGGAGAATTCACTGAACTTTTAAATGTCAGTACTTTTCATATTTCAGTTATAGGCTTTGTGTACAAATGTATTTATATCATATCAGTACTATTTTCATATATGAAGCTTAAAAGCCCATTATTACACTGATACTGTAGTAGTTAATTGATACTACAACTGCGAGGTAAATTACCAGTTAAATATAAAAATGAATACTTTACAGATGTGTCTGTAATATGTGGTTATTTGGTATATGAGCTGGACAATGACTGGACACAACAGAATCTGTTCTATAATAAGCTGCATGTGTAACTGCTCATGTGTAGGACACTACACTCTGTCCTCGTGTTATTTCATGAATTTCTCTGCAGTATAGAACAATAACGTTTCCTACAGATATGCCTTGTGTCATTTCAGTCACACTAGAATCCATTATCTGCTCTTTCTTCAGGCCCCTACATTTTTAAACCAATAACAATCCTTCAATTTGTTTGACAGACCAAAAATAAGTACATGAAATTGTCCATTTTGGTTGTATTGTGATGTTCTGGACTTCCATCTGTCCATCCTCACCTCAGAATCAAACTGTGTATTGACTCATCAAATGCAGTGAGTTAATTTCACTTTCAAGCAGGGCTGTCGAGCTCATTTTAGTTCAGGGGCCACATGCAGCCCAATGTAATCTCAAGTGGGCCACAACAGTAAAATAATAACCTATACATAAAAATCTAACCTGAGATATCTTTTTTTTTTTTTTTTTTATATTATTCTCAAGAAATTTCAGGTTTCTCATATTTGTTCAGGTTATTCAGTCAGGATAGTTTAAATATTCTTACAATATAATTTTACTTTTTACATTAAGCCTAAGAAGATTTGGAGTCATTATTATGGTATTATTTTATTTGATATCACACTGAGCTCGATGTGGCCCCTGAACACCCTTGACTGTTAATATTTTCACTGTAATTTTTATACTTAACAAGTTCACCCCTTGGGCTGGATTGGACTATTTGGCAGGCCAGTTTTGGTTTGCAGGCCATATGTTTGACACCTCTTCCATTTAATTTTGTCCTTTTTTTTAGATATTTGGTAATGCCATGTGGTACCCATCTGAACATGTCTTGTGCCAAAAAACTAATTGGTATACAAAAACAAATGGAAAATAATGCCACCACTAATGAGCCTTTTGTGTAGTTGAGTCTCTTGGCTGAAGGACGGACTGAGGTGTACTTTGTGCAGATGATGCCCAAGACTTAATTAAGTAAATAATGAATGATTTATGATTTTGTCAATGTATCAGTAAACCTGAATGCATCTATTTCCTGTAGGTGAAGAAGTTGACCAGTTACCTAGATCCTAATGCTGATGGGAAAATCAACTTCAAAGACTTTTGCCACGGGGTCTTCGCTATCAAAGGTATGTAAAATATAAATGCCTATAGAGAACTAGAGTGACATAAGGGACTTCTTCATACATGAAGATACTACAGCCGACATGTGGTGTATTATCTAGATACTCTCTGTTTTTCGTGAGCTTGTTTATATACAGTGACGTAAACAGGATTATAATGCAGTTATCTGTGTGTTCTTCATCTCCTTGCTTGTCTTGGTTTCTCTGGTTGGTAGGTTGTGAGGAGATCCTGAAGATGGCGGTGGGTCCTCGTGGTCGAACCTCCAGCCAACCGTCAGTCACTGATAACGGCTACATTTACCAGGTAACATCTTTAACAAGAGTGAAGCCTTTACACCACTGTACTGGGAACCTCAAAAGTGGATTAATACTCAAGAACAAGTGGGCTATGTTCTGGAAGGCTTTATCGTCTAGATGACTCAGTTTTTTTGCAATAGTACACAGTAAAATCACACTAATCTAAAGCAAGCCCTGTGACATTTGTGTAAATGGACTTGTACAGTTAAAGCTATACCTACCGATCTGGCATATCACACAGTAGTTTGTAAAAATTTGAACATGAATAACCCGCCTCCCCCCCCAAAGCCCTGTCCGCTTCCCCCTGCCTGAGTTCTGACACTCCCCTCCTCTCACCTGACACACACGGTGGTCTGTTTCAGCATGGTCATGCAATCATATACATCGACCTCCTGCTGCACAGCAGCACCTCCTGTTTCATTAAGGGACCCTGTATTTAAGGGTCTGGTCTGTGCAGCACCGGGTCATTGTCTTCACTGCACTTCATTGGCTGGACAGACTGGGTCATACTGTTAGCAGTGTGGACGCCACTAAATTTCTGTGGATATTTGAGGTTTCACAGACCATACATTTATCATCCTATGTCATCCTACATTGTGTGACACCAAGTCCGTGTATGTGGAGTCCTGTGGTCGTAAAAATTGAGCTTTGCAGAGTCAAGTATACCGGACTCCCAGACTTTATCGCCATCATTCATTCACTGGACTGTTACTGGTGCAATCAGGTTTTTCTGTTTGTTCCCCTTGTTTGTTGTTTCTGTTATTAAATCTGTTTTTTCCCTTCAACACTGTGCATTTGAGTCTTATCCATTCACATCCCTTGACAGAAAGACCAGCGCAAGTGAAACCTCAGACTCGGAAGCACTGGTATCAGATGCAGGATGGTGGTAATGGATGACTGACAGGGGACTCAGCCAGGCTCAGCCTATAATCTTATTTTGACTGAATAAAATGACTGGTCAGACTTTTATCAGAAATATAGGGAATTAAATATTTTTGAGTTTCCAAACCTGGTGGATTTCTTTTACATTTTAGTTTGCTACACACTTATGAGGAGCATTTTAAGGTTACAAAAAAAGTGTAAAAATGCCACATCGTAGAGTACAGCTTTAATTGTAGTATATATTATATGTTATTTCGCAAAAGGAAAAAAACTCTGAAAACCTAGCAATTATTAGTTTTCTACTAAAGGGGAACAAGTATCCAGTGAAGATGGCATTCAGTCTGTATCATCCTAAGTTTCACTTCAAAATGTGTTTTGTCAGCAGTACATTTTAGTTAAATTACTGGTTAATTTTTATGTTTATCATTTCTAACGTTTTCTAGCATGTTCACTATGATGCAGGTCCATGCCTCTCAATATTCCCACTTGAAATCAGCCTCCCTTAACTGATCAGTTGCCTAGCAACGAGAGAGCAAGAGAGAGAGAGAGAGAGTGAGTGAGATGGATGGAGGTGTGGCTTTATCCCAACATTTCTAATCCCGAAGCATTGCTGTGTTTTGGAATGTGAATGCCACTGAGCCGTCATGCTTTAGGAATACAGTGGATTTCTGTTGTCTTTGGGCTAAAGGCAACCGTTGGGCGTTGCTGAGGATCACATGTGGCTCGTAGACTTATCTGGTAAGGTGTGTGGTTGTGTGTCATATGCAGAGGTCAGTGAACTGAACTGTCTGCTCTTAATAAAATGGCTATTTATTGGATGTTGAGGGAAAGTTGTAATTTATTTTATCTGCAAGTCACATTTTGTTCCGGCAGTTATCTTATCACATACTGATACTTAGTTTTGCAGCTGCTGATTGAGCTGTGTTAAGTTTGTATTAAAGGTCGAGCTGTATCCACACAGATGTTCAGATGTGTGTGACCGATGAAACCCTTCTGTACTATAGTTTATAATTTGGTGCTGTGAGATGTCTGCTTTATTAGATGGAGTTGAAATTGAAGGATGGTTCTCTAGAGAGATATTGGATTCATCCATTAATCCTCTGCATCATGACTGAATGTATAATTTATGCATGCTACTAGTAAAGCACAGCTTCCCCATCAAACCAGTATAAGTGGTGACACTGTAGTTAACACATAGTGGGGGGGCTCATTGATAAACTTGTGAGCATCCTCTGTAATGTCTGTGCCCTGCATTACTTTGCCTAGTGAGCTGCACTTCATTGTTATAACACTATAGTGGAAGCATGAAGTTACGCATCAGTTGTAAAGGCTTACTGCTCATGACATAAAGTGGATGTGTAACCTTGGCGTTTTCCCCTGTTCATGTGTCCACTCAGTCCTTAACTTAAATTTAACTTGTCTTCTCTTTGTTTTTGTTGTTTCACGCTCTTTCCTTTGTATCAGACATAAACATGTGTATAATTGATGAATTGAAGCCACAGGGCAGATCTGCAGAAGGCCTTCTACCATGTCTGCTTTGCATTTAGTCTAATAGTGCGTCTGAGTGAGCAGATATGCACATACACACACCAAAGAGCAGAGGAGGAAAACATATATTTTGTCATTGCAAGTGGAAATTGCATTTGAAACAGGGTGTGTCTTGCAGTGGTACCTCAGTTGGGTGAAGCCAGACAGGTGTATGTATTATTAATAACACAGATCTGGGGCACGCCACCCCCCCCCTAGGAGACCCTCCCTGGGTCAAATACTAACATTACTCTGGAGTCTTACTGGTGTCGATTTTTATTGCAGATGAGGAGAATCTAAATGTCCTTTTCCTCTTTGAGTCTTTTTACCAACAGTGATCTGCTCAGTATTAAAATATTCTGTAGGATTGACACAGATTTTACTGCCATCCATTAAAAGAGGATCTTTCCTGCTGAAAAGGGATTTGTTGGATCTTTTTAATATTATAAGGTCCTATCTTTAGATGCAGAAAAAGCACTCGACTGGGTGTCTTGGAAATATCTACTTTAAACCTTAACTAGATTTGGAAAGAATTTTAGTTCTTGGATTTGTATTTTGTACTTGGTGGGATGAGTACAGGGCTACAATTGAGGTGAATAGATCACAATCACCATCTTTCACTCTTGAAAGAGGCACATGCCATTGATGCCCATTATCACCTGAACTTTTTGCCCTTTGCATTGAGCCATTTCACAAATGTTTAGGTGCAATAGAAATATTGGTGGCATAAGGGTGGATGAGGACGAGCACAAAATGTCAGTGTATGCAGATGATGTACTTCTGTAGTCATCAAACCTGTCACAGTCTTTATCTACACTGATGAGAACAATTAAACATTTGGGTTACTCCTCTGGCTATAAGATCAATGCCAGCAAATCAGAGTTTAAGAATATTAACAGACTTATCTCAAAACAGTTTAAGGAAAATTGTGAATTCCAATGGCCAGCTGAAGCTATTAAATACTGTGGCATTGTAATTATACCAACACAAGCTATATGATGCAAGCTATGATAAAATAATTAACAATATCCGGGAAGATCTAGCGAGATGGTCAACCCTTCTTTTATCTCTTGTAGGCTGTATAAAATGAATTGGTATAAATGTTGTTCGAAGATTTTTGTACCCATTCCAGATTCCTCCTATTCCTGTATTGAACTCACTCTTTAATATGCTAGATTGACTAATTTCGAGATTTATATGGTAAAAGAAGAGGCCTAAAGTCCAACTCAAAACTCTACAGCTTTCTAAATTTAAAGGTAAACTTGCCCTCCCATGCCTATAATTATACTTCTGGGCTGTGCAACTAAAATTCATGGTTGCTTGGATTATAAATTATGTTTCCACCAGATGGTTAAGTATAGTTATCACAGTGTTAATATGTACTGAAACAGTTGGTATTGGCAAATATATCTCTGAAATCCTGTAGGGTAAATGTATGGACTAGAAACGCTGTTCAAATTTGGAGAGAAATACAGAAAAAACACAAGTTGCCATTTGCTTCATCTGTCTTGATTACAATTAAATACATTTCCAGTTTCAGACCATCACAACTAAATTCAGGATTTAATCCCCCACCACCACCCTGGTAGTTTTTGTTTCGTTTTGTTTGTTTCTTGATCTGTTGATATGAATCTGTGTGACATGACACTTTTAGTTTGTTGTCTTTAGAGTATCTACAGTCCAAGTCTTATGATTGTATGATGAATGTCTGTGTCTAATAAATAAGTTTTAAAAAATCTATAGATATTATAAGGTCTGACTTGGTGCTTCATAAATAAAACAGAATTTAATCAAAATATAAATGGTTGATTTATTTGTAATAATGTAGTGTCACATTAAAAATCGAACTGCCAATCACTGTTATGCTATTAAAATAAGTAGTATTTGAGTTTATGCAAGCAAGAAAGTGTTTCCCATTAATTACTGTAATGGTCATTTGTCCTGCAGTTTCATGATGAACTGAAATATTTTTGCATAACTCATAATAACACACTTTAACTGTAATGCTGTGTTTCTAGTGTTGTTTCAGTAAAACTCCTGAGTAATCCTGAATTGGCCTACTGCACAATCTGCAGCTACCAAGAGATGAACGCAATTTCAATATATTGCCATCATGATTTTGTTTCATTTGTGATGGAAATGCATGGGACACAAACTCCTGGAAATTGGTGTGGGCTATTTTATTTATGTTTACATTAGTTTTTAATTTTTATTTATTTATTTTTTTTTAATAGAATGGCAAAGCTAAGCTTGGTTCTCCTATCATCGTGTGTACGAGGTCCTACTGCAGCTCCTGCAGTGACGCTGCTGCTGATGGGGAGTGTGACATGGACAGTAGCACTGAAAATGGAAACGGCTCGGACTCCCTGAACCCAACACGGCAACGCAGGTCAGTAAGAACAGCTGAAACTAATGACTATTTCAACAGTAAACTAGTCATCTACTGTAATGACTAGCTAGAGTTTGAACTGCAAAAGAAAAAAAAAAAACAAAACAAAAAAAAAACAACAAAAGCCAACACTGGCACTATAATGATGATGATGATGATAATAATGGATCAGATTTATATGGCACTGTTCTATGAACACATACTCAAAGCACGCACAGTGGATCCACTATTCATTCACTCACACATTCTCCCTCTGGTGGTGGTAAACTACATATGTAGCCACAGCTAACCCTGGGCAGACTGACGGGAGCGTGGCTGCTGATTTTTGCCTACGTCCCCTCCAACCACCACCGAACATTCATATGTATTCATACATCAGTGTGAGTAGCAACACTGGAGGCAAAGAGGGTGACGTGTCTTGCCCAAGGACACAACAGCACAAGACTAGGACAGAGCGGAATTTGAACCACCAACCCTTTGATTATTGGATGACCCACTTTACCTGTGTTTATTGCAGTGATAAAATGCATTTTCTTTCCTTTGGCAAGAACATTTGTATCATAATTATAATACAAAACAAAGTTTGTTTGACAAATATAAAATTCAGTATTCGATAAATATTGCAGCAGCAATAAAGTACTTTTTCCCTTTTAACAGAAGTGCATTTTGTGTCATTTTGGCATTTGTTCAGTTCCCTGTCTAACGAAATTAAACACCTTAAATACTATAGAGTTTCCATAAAATAAAAAATGTTTCACAAGCGTGCATGATGTCATTAACAACTGTTGATGATGCCTTTGACTATTTGTCAACTAGTTGTTGTATCCCTATTCAGTAATAATGATGTCTTGAGGTGTTGGGTTTGAATTATTTATAAAAGGCTTAATGATACAAAAACAATATTTATTGCAACAAATGAAAATGTTGTAAAATACACTACGAGACAAAATTGCTGTAAAAGAGCTGACAAGAAAAAATATCTAAAAAAAAAAAAAAAAAAAAAAAAAAAAATTTTCATTTGTTTGGTGATGAAATATTTCAGATTTAAACAAAAAAAATAAAAATGGTTACACTGATTAAATCTTTGCTAACATTTAAATGTTGATGAGTAAAACAACAAAACACAAAGATGTTCTGTTTTAGCTGACAACGTAAAGCACATCTTCATATAAAGTTTTCTGTGAATCTAGATATTCCTGTTTGATTGGCCTCCCTCTGATCCCTCCGTCTGCTCTTTGTTGTTGTATTTTGTAGCCTCCCCACGGCCTCGGTGTCTGCTCCTGTTATCTCGGGGGAGGAGCAGTTTGAGGACTATGGTGAAGGGGAGGATGTGGACTTCACTCCCAGCAGCCCTTGTCCTGAAGAGGATGTCCGAACTAATGGCTTTTCAGACATGGGATCCTCCCTTCCCTCAAGGTCAGCGACCACACTCAGTCACACACTATGTTGTTGTTTTTCTGTTGAGCGGTTTGCACTGGAGATGTTTTGACCTCAGCTGGCCTCTATCTGCACTGATGCCCAGTCACTCTGAACTGGATGTCTGTATAGGTTATATGAAATTGGAGACACTGATTAAAAAGGAAACAGAGTACAAATTGTTAGAATACTGAGCTGCTCGTAGTTTTGAGATATGAAACAGACCCAATAGTAGATAATACTGAGGAAGATATTAGATTACAAAACTATAAATGCTCTCATTACAGACAAAGCCAGACTCAGAAGTAGCTTATTTTTTCCTTTGCCAACTTCAGCTCTTCAATCATAAATTAAACTGAACAGCAAATACTATATTTTGTTTTAGGATAAAAGTTCATTTCCAAAAAAAACAGTAGCCAACTGTTAAAATAACAGAGGGCCCTTACTGCTGACTAAAAACTGCAGGAGCTGAAATCAGGAATAGCACCAGAATATGTTAATGCACATCTACTCTCTTCTTTGTCCAATTCCACAGACTAAAACTAAATATAAATTGTGTTTCACATTATACAGTAAAGCTGTTGAGACAGAGTCTAGAGAAGGGGGCATGATTCTTGTTTCCTCTGTCATTTAAATTGCAATATGTCTGCAAAAACCTATTGGGCATTCCAGCTTCATGGTCAGTGGATCACCAAACAAACTCTGTTTCCAGATAAAAGCACCCTTTAAGCTGTGATTTCCATGGCTTTGTGAGGTGCATATACATGGCAGTACAGCTATTTCCTGTCTGTCTTACTGATAGGACACATGCATTGGGTGTAAAATAAAATGATCTAAATGACAAAATGTTGAATTACAATTTTGACACATCATTGTTCATTTAAATGAATGTGACGTTATTGTAGCTTTTCAAAAAGTTGCATGTACTTGTTTTTTTTGTTTTTTTTTTTTACAGATTTAACTCAAAAATCATGAAAAAGCAACAAAATCACTCAAATGAACTATATGTGTGTGTGCTTTTGCCAATATGTGAAATATTTTTGAAGGTTTTAATTGGCCCTAGATCTAATTTGAAATCTTTAGAAATCCTGTATACTATGTACAGTATATTATTATAATTGTATATTTTTGTTCTAAATCAAAAGAAAGATGGAAGAACAAGTATTTTTTTTTTTTTCCCCCTTACAGTGCAGGACAGACTCCTCAAAAGATGCGGCAGTTGTATAATAGTGAGCTGCTGGACATTTACTGTTCTCAATGCTGCAAGAAAGTCAATCTACTCAATGACCTGGAGGCTCGGCTAAGAAACCTAAAGGCAAACAGGTAGAACACATGCACATGGAAACACTAGTGCAGGCACATAAATGAAAGGAACTGGTGAGACTAAGGAGCTGCTGCATTAGCATCAGCCATACAGTATATAGACTACAAACACTCATATTAGCTCACGCACACAGAGGATCCACCCTAATCCAACATCGACTCAACATCAAAGGGTGAGCCTGTGGGGTTCCTATAGCAACCGCATCCCCATCTGGTCAGGGGGATGGTGTGTTTTTTTTTTTTTTTTTTTTTTTTTTTTTTTTTTGGAGACTGCTCTAATGCACCAACACTGATGCAGTACCGTGACTAGTATAAGGAGGAGAAACATTTGAAATAATATGATAAAAGCTGTAATGATGCTCTACAACGACTGATGTGTGTTTGATCTCATGTTTCAGCCCTAATAGAAAGATTTCCAGCACAGCCTTTGGTCGGTGAGTAACCTGATTCTTTTGCAGTAAAACCACTGCAGTGAATCACATTTGCATAGAAAGGAAAAAAATGTGTTGATTAGGAATTGCATTACAGTGCTGCACACAGTATATAATATATATAATAAGTCACTGTGACCAACATGTCAATTAGATGGTTGTGGATGTGTGTTGTCATCACTGCAGGCAGTTGTTCCAGGCCAACCACAGCGTATTTGGGTCCAGTCAGGGCAGTAGCACAGAGGATTTGTTCACGGACAGTATCGACTCCTGTGACCTCGACATCACTGAGAAAGTACACAAACACACAAAACAGCTCTCACTATAGTTCACATGACAACATGCCTGATTTAGATTTGCTCTAATGACTATAATAATTAGGAAGGGATGAATATAAACTGAAGCCACATCATCAGATTTAGATTTCAAAACCAGAGGGGTTGCTCCTTTTGAGTCCAAAATAGCTCCTCATTTTGCACCTGAATAGTGCTTAAATGTATTTACTTAACATATTGTAAGATGACTTATTTATATATTTATTTTTAACTTCGCAGGAAGAATCTTTAGTTAACTCCCCTCATCTCAGTGACCTTTTGTCTTTCTCCATATCCTTCCGCCAATCCATTACAATAGTCCCAACAGAAACGATATAGACCCAGTTACATTATACAAATAAAATTAACAAAGCAAAAATATATCCTCTTACAATATGAAGGTCATTGAGGTGGCAGTAGTAGTGGTTTTATATTATTTAGTGCTTTGGGATTACTAACATGCCATCATACTACTGGATTGTTCTGTTGTAGGTTTTTTAGGGGGTTATCTAAATACATTTAACACAGATATTAAAATGCCTCAGAGGACAGCAAGTTGAACATACTCTGTAGTAAAAATGTCAGCCATCCTTGGTCTGTGAGGGGAAATGCTGACAAATAGTCACACCTGCTTTATCTCCTCAGGTCAGTTATCTGGAGAAGAAGGTGACAGAGTTGGAAAGTGACAGTCTGGCCAACGGTGATCTCAAGTCTAAACTCAAACAGGAGAACACACAACTTGTTCACAGGTACCACACCACACCATCCATCCACATACTGTTATCCCAAATATGACAATATTCTCAATTTCATACAAGTCAGAGTTAGGGATTTTTCCAAGTGGTACATTTTCCAAGTAAATCTGAAGTCTGCTTTATTCAGGTTTTTAGATCGTCTTTTGAATATGTACAAATGTGTGTAGAGGGGGTTTACACAGGTTGAGACACTCGGTTCTTCTTTATACTCAGCTGGTGTAAAGATCCTGAATAGAATAGAATAGGTCTTTATAGTCACTGTTACAGGAACAATGAAAATTTGACAGCAGCAGTGAAAAGATAGACAACCAATTGAAAGACCATATCTCTGGTAATTTTTGGCTACTTCCAAACCCTTTTCCCGTGTGTGTGTGTGTGTGTGTGTGTGTGTGTGTGTGTGTGTGTGTTTCCACTACAGGGTGCATGAGCTGGAGGAGCAGGTGAAGGATGCAGAGACAAGGGCAGATCAGAGTTTGGAGGAGGAGTCCAAGAGGCACCGCGAGGCTTACACCAAGATGGAAAGAGACAGAAACACAGAGATAGAACTGCTCTGTAACAGGTGAATCATCCACAGGCTCATTCATCCGCATTTCTAGGTATGTGATTACAAAATATCATAGGTGATGATGCTTCTGCAAAGACAAGTAACACTGGAGACTCTTCAGTTCTGAGAATGCCAAGCATCTCTCCACATTCAGTTGATACGCTCTGGCTATGTGTTTATGTGTTGTGATAGTAGCGTGTCACTGTTTTACTTGAACACAGGTGTCAAACTCCAGTTCTCAAGGGCTGGTATCCTGCATGTGTTGGCTATTTCCCTCTTCCAGCACACCTGGTTCAATTAATGATCAGCTCATCATCATACTCTGCACAACCACGATAATTACGGAATGGTTTCTAGGTGTGCTGGAAATCTAAAACATGCAGGATACCAGCCCTCAATGACTGGAGTTAGACACCCCTGACTCAGAATATAAACTTCCTGGCTAAAGAAGAGTGTTAACTAAACCAATAGTCCAGGGGCCTCATGCACAAAGGGTACGTACGCCCAAAAACCGTGCGTACGCCCTTTACTACCTTCACATCCAGATGTACAAAGAGTGAACTGACCATTGAAATGTGCGCTGCTTCACGCCAACTCCACAGCTGGCGTACGCACGTTTCTTGTGCTTTAGAACCTTTGGCGACACTTGTAGGTGAAACTAGGAAACAGTTAATAATGTGGAAAAAGATCATTCCTCAGAGTGAAGTGCACATCAGAGAAACACAGATGAACAGTGAACACACTGCCACAGCAGCACATCCAACACCAGAACCAGACCCTGGACCCACCAATGCCAATCCTGCCATCCGAACAGGATGTGATTTCAATCACAAAACTAGACAAGAACACTGAATTCACCTGTTAACAAATGCATTTAATGTCTGTGAAAAACATTTATAAGTTCGTCCGGTCGCTCCTTGATGCCACTGATTGTGCACCGACGTCCTCCTGTGACTTCTGTGAGCACGGACCCATGGCGGTAGGGCGAGCTGTCGGACCGGAGGAATCCCACAGACTGGGACTGTGTCTCACTGTCTTCTGTCTCATTGTCTTTGTGAAATAATTAACTGAGTAATTAAACATGAGCCAGAGTCTTTTATTTCCGCTTTGATATCCTGACATAATTACGCTGATCAGATTATTATATGATCCGTAGAATGAACAAATGTGTGACTGGCACAAATACTAAATATACATTTACTTTGGAGCTGATCTGATCCTCTGTCAGACCAGTGTCACAAAGGTGGTGACTCTGAACGGGATCAGTTCGTCCTCTTTCGGTCTCCACATGATGACATCGAGGTGGACGTGAAGCAATCACGTGGACAGAGGAATCCCAGAGGGAATCCCACCTGCACACACTGTTTATACTAATTTGCATATTTAAATGTGGGGGTGTGGAGAGGGAGGAGTTTGGTACTCCAGCATATGCGCTCAATTCCACGCTGATTGGGATGTACAAAAGAAGTGTGCTTGGATTCAGGTGTACGCACAGTTTTGTTCATGTGGATTTTTTTGTGCGTATGGGCAAATCTAGATTTCGGCATCCACGTGGTTTTAGTATGAAATCCACGCAAGCCTTTGTACATGAGGCCCCTGATCCTTCCATTGCATAACTACTGCAGTGATTAATATTTTTCAGCTGCAACAAGTTCTTTAAGCCTAGCTGATGCAGTTAGTAACTTTACATTTGTGAGACAACTGTCAGTTTGATAAAGAGAAGACAGACTGGCCACCAGAGTCCAGACCTGAACCACACTGAGAGTCTTTGGGATGTGATGGAGAACATTTTAAATAGCGGTCCATCTCTCCCATCATCAATACACAATCCTGGTGAAAAATGCAGCTCTGGATGGAAATAAATGGAGTGACATTTAATATATATAAATAAAATATTGCATAAGCACTGTGGCATAAATGATACTACAATGTCCAGTAATCAAAGGTAAAGGTTATCCAGAGAAATATCAGGACTTTTTTTTTTTTTTTGCCAGGATGTGCAATTTACTGTTGCAGATTATAAGGTAACGACAATATGAGTTACCATAGTGACACAGATGACATACAGATCTATATCACAATGTCACCTGGAGACTAAGGCCCTGTACAGGCTCTTGGTAAATGCATTGAGGAGAAAAATGACTGGATGTGCCACAACTTTCTTCAGTTGAACAAAAACAAAACTGAGGCAAAGAGAAACCCCTGAAGGTCACCACAGAGCTTCAGGCTATACACTTAAAAACCACCAAACAGGCCAGAAATCTGGGTGTCGTGATGGACTCAGACCTAAATTTTGAAAAATGCATCAAGGCAGTCACAAAATCTGCCTACTGTCATCTTAACATCTCAAGGATAAAAAATCTGTTGTCACAGCAGGACCTGGAAAAACTAGTCTGTGCATTCATCTTTAGTCGGCTTGACTATTTTAACAGTTTCTTTACAGGTCGACCTAAAAAAACCCAGACAGCTGCAGGTCATTCAGAACTCTGCTGTTAAGAGTTCTCACTAAGACCAAAGAAGCGGACCACATTAGTCCACCTCTGAGGTCCTTCCAATGGCAGCCTGTCTGTCAGAGCATGGACTTTAAAGTTCTTTTGCTGGTCTATAAAGCTCTGAATGGTTTAGGACCTAAATACATCAGTGACCTCCTGACCCAGTACCACCTTCATGTCATTTGAATCCGGTCTGTTGTCAGTTCCCAGAGTTAGAACCAGACACAGAGAAGCTGCGTTCAGCTTCTATGCTCCACATGTCTGGAACAAACTCCCAGAAAGCCTCAGATCAGCTGAAACAATCAGTTTATTGAAATCCAGGTTAAAGACTCACCTGTTCTGAGCTGCATTTGAATAGAGTTCTGATTCAGAAGTTCAGATCTGCTCGGTTTCTTAAGTTTATCGGTTTTATCAATATCATCTATTTATCTGATTTTTATCTTTTTTTTTTTTTTTTTTATCTCATGCCTATACTTTTTATTGCTCCCTGCTGTAATGCTCTTAATGTTTAATGTAAAGCCCTTTGAATTGTTTTATACATGACGTTTGCAATAGAAATAAATCTGCCTTAACTTAAGTTAAGCGCACATTTAAGCATTTTATTTGCATCACATTCTTAACCTGTTGCCAAACTACAGTATATATTATTAAATACTGATTATATTATATGCCTTCCGCAAACTGTGGGTCTGTAAGTTCATCTACAGCTGATTTTTATTTATTTGTTTATTTTTTAAACCAACTTAAAAAATGTGTGTGTGTGTGTGTGTGTGTGTGTGTGTTATTACAATATATATTTTTTTAAAATTATTTAAATATTTCATCCCTGTCCCCAAACTGTCATTGGCCCTTGAATAATCTCCTAAATTGTATTGTGTGTGTGTGTTTATGTGTAAACAGGATACAGCAGCTGGAGGATGAGAATGGAGATATGAAGTTAAATGTGTGCAGACTCAAGTCTCAGACAGAGAAACTGGATCAGGTAAGTTTGATGCAGTCTCTGCTCTCATCTTCAGGTGTTCAGGTTTTAAAGGTGTTCTCATGGACTCTAAACGTTGCCTCGTGACACCTTTGGCTTCCTGTTCTGTTTTCCTACAGGAGAAGCAGAAAATGACAGACAAACTGGAGGACACAAGTCTGAGGCTCAAAGATGAGATGGACTTGTACAGGAAGATCATGGACAAACTGTGGCAAAACCGCCATGACTTCCAGAAGGAAAAAGAGGCCATGCAGGAGGTCAGACGCGCACCTGAATCTGGATTAGAGTGAATCAGATCTGTGAGTAGAACTGATTAAAAATGTTTGATGTAATGTGTGCAGCTGATTGATGACCTGCGCCGGGAGCTGGAGCATTTGCAGTTGTTTAAGCTGGAGATGGAGCATCCAGGCCAAGGCAAGAGCCTGTCTGAGTACAACGCCAGGACCAGAGAGATCGAAATGGAGCACGAAGTCAAGAGGCTGAAGCAGGTCTGCACACATTCATACTCCAAAACACGAGGCATTATGACACACCCTTAAAGCCTCAGTAGCCTCATACACTGCCCGACCAAAATAAAGTCTCACATGCAATATTTGACTGCACCACCTTTGGTTTTGATTCCAGGAGACATTCACTAGATTTAACTCGGCAAATAGTTCAGATCCTTCCATGGGTAAATACTGCAGTGGTTAATGATGTTTCAGCTGGAACAGGTTATTGAACTCTAACTGCAGTGAGTGTCCTCATGTCTTAAACGTGTAAAAGAATGGACAATGCCAAGACAGATCAGGATCATCAGGTATGTGACAGAATGGTTCAGGGAGAATGAGACCTCATTTCCACAAATGGTTTGGCCAACATAAAATCCATACTCTTATTCAGGATGTGATGAAGACTTGATGCAGCACTCTTATTCTGCATCATCAATAATCACAAAATGAATGCAACTATGGATAGGAAAAAATACTATGAACCTTATTGTGGGATCATATGGCAAAAATGTCACAGTGAATGTCTCCTGTAATCCAAACCAAAGGTGGTACAGTCAAATATTGGATGTGCGACTTTTTTTTTTTTTTTTTTTTTTTTTTTTTGGCCGGGCAGTATATATACTCACTTTATATGGTGAGCTTAACTGTTATGAAAATGTGTTTTAATCAGGAGAACTATAAGCTACGGGATCAGAATGATGACCTGAACGCTCAGATCCTCAGTCTGAGTCTGTATGAGGCCAAAAACCTGTTTTCATGCCACACCAAGGCCCAGTGCCTGGCAGCTGAGATCGATAATGCCTCCAGGGACGAGGTGAGTCTGCTGATGGTGGACGTCTGATACCGGGTGTGGCATGACTGTCCTTCTAATGACCATCTCTGTCTGTCTGTCTCAGCTGGTCGATGCTCTGAAGGAGCAGGAGGAGATCAACCTGCGTCTGAGGCAGTACATGGACAAGATCATCCTGGCCATTCTGGACCATAACCCATCCATCCTGGAGATCAAGAATTAAACGCCACACACACAATGCTGTATTACTGCTTAAATATGTAGTTCCATAGTACAGTCTCGCATACATGTCTGTAAACTGTACGTCACCACAGCAGCAGATGTTCATCCTGTCTCCACTAGAACCAAAGCCAGGCTGTCGGTCACAGTCACATCACATGCAATCACTGCTTGATCACTCACTGAAATGGAGATGGAGGAAGAGTTGGGATTGCACTTGATCTTATGTAGACACACTACCTGAACCAATGAGCTGAGTGCTACAGGTTGTCACTGGCTGTCACTCGCACGGTTCAATTTGACAGAAACAATGAGCAGTGTTAAGGACCGTGTTGCTGATTCTGTGAACCACTGCCAAAGCAGGTTTTCCACTTTTCTTGTGTTTAGTATCATAGTGAATTATTGTTTACTTTCATTCTGTGTTGGAATGGATAGAAACCAGGTATGCAGTATAGTCCAGAAGTCTCAAATGTACTAAGCTAATGCTATAGCTAACTTACAAACAGATTTACACTGCTAACGCTGTCTGTTAATTTCAACTAATTGATGTGTGTTTGGTAACAGTAAGGTCAACTTCAGGTCATGTATAAATAGAATAATTAGCACTTGCTGGCTTTAATATCAGTGCTCACTGACCAATCATATAATCTGTCTCGGTAGGATTGCTGTTAAGTGATGTTGCATCATGGACTTTTTTTGTAAGCACTGTGGCTATTAAATGTAAGTAGTTAAGGTAGCTAGAGTTACATGAAGTTCTCCATGAGCAAAGATTAATGCAAAAGTCTGTTTGTATTGCCAAGAAAGACAGTTCAGGCAGAGACATAATTCCGAATTAATTAAATGCAAACCTTAGCTAACATAGTTATTTTAACAGCAGGGGTATTGTAATAAAGTACTGTTAAACTTCATGAAACGGTTACTCGACAGAATGAAAGCCCACACAACAGACAAGACTTCATCTCAGTCACAGATGTTGCAGATTGAGTTAACGTTGTACTTGACACACAGATATGAGATTGATATAACTGGAAAAGAAAGCAAAGCTATTCCAAACATGTTGAACCCAGTATTTTCAGAATCCAACAAAAGGTTTGTAGAACTGTAGAAGATAATCGAAGGAATTGGAAGATGTCTGCAACATGGGCCTTTCTGGTGACATGCACTCCACCTCTGACAGCTGATTGTTTCTATCCCTTTAAATTGGCTGTCTGAACTCTTCTAAATGTCAGCATGATTTGTATATGACACTGTCTGCACTGAGTGATCTGTAAATTTAGTCATTGTGTTCATGCCTAATGCTCAACACGCCTTTAAAGGACAACAGAGCGCAGTGTCAAAGCCTTCAGTCACTATGGGTTTCTAATGACTGAGTCGAGGTGCCAAATTATGTGCCAACATTTATATCTGAATAGTTTACTGTTTACATACATTGTAAAATTTTAGACTAGAAATGTAGAGCAAGGCATGCATGATGCAGAAAAGTTTGTAACTTTTAAATGTCAATAAAGGAGCACTTTAAATGTTGAAGGGAGGCTGAAGAAGGAAAATGAAATGGTGATGGGATGCTAGAGGTAGTGATTTCACTGTGTTCATGGTCCACAGCAGAGGTTCTATGCTTTCAAAGCTTCATGGTAAACAGGTATTTGTGATTTATTCACAGATTATTATTATTATTATTACATCAAGATCATCATTGGTTTTAGCACGGAAAACACAATCACTACGATGACATTAATTCAGTCAATGTTCTCTGACAGATGTCCTGAAGTGTAGATAGAGTAGATTCCACTCGTTCTGTGGTTTCACTGTTACAGGTCTGAAACTGACGAAACGATTTCAACCTACCTTTAATGTAAATTTGTATTACTTCACGTAATTGAACTAAGATATTTCTATAAAATATTTTTGCACATGGTGTACCTTAGATAATCCAGCCACCACACCTCAGGTGTGTGACAGTAAGAGGAGCTGTAGTGAGCACTTCATTATCTATGAACATTAGATTTGCTTCATTGCACAGTATTCGCCAATTATGTATTTATTTAACTTCACATTCTTTCACAGTTTTTGTGCAATTGTCAAGTGAAAAATATTTAGGAAGTCATGTATCATTATTTTGTCTGTTGCACTGGGCTTCATTTATTTATTTTTTTTACTTTATAACAGCATCTGTGATTTCATACATTGTAAATGTTGTAAAAAATGTAGCTACTATTTATGTGCAAGTTGTTCCACTTCAGTATGTTTTTAGAGGTTTGACACACACCAAAATGTGTTGTAGATGACAATGTAAGCTCATAAAATAGCACACTTCGTGCCATAGCCAAAGTGGAGTTATGATATTAAACATGGTAAAAAAAAAAATAAATAAAATAAAGTCACAACTTACATGTTTTCTTGTTTATTTTATTCAAATGTGGGGGAAAAAACTATAATTAAGCATATTGTACATGGATGTCTTTGATAAAAATCCATTTGCATTGACCCTGATGGGTTGGTATTCTGTTAGTGAAGTTACACTCATTCTGTTGACCCAGTTCCCATACAGTTGCCTAGTACAGTCTAGGATATATTATGTGTACAGTACAAAAAACCTGGAAACCAAAATTATTTGTCAGTTCTGGAATCAGGAAGGCTTGTGCTTATTTAAATGTCCAAGTGCCATTGTATTGATACCAAGAGACTCATTTTCTCCCAGTATCTGAGCTAATGCACAAACACATATTTCATTTAATGGAATGAGATAAAATCCAGGACCATCTAATCAATTTAAAGCCCAAAAATTTTCCCTTTAATTTGTCAGTCCTCTGTAGATTATACTGTATCAAGTATCAAAAGGTCATTTGCATGCTCCTCAAGCAGATATACAAAATATGGAAATATGTTCATTTCAATTTTCAGAAACTGCAACAAAATTTGTACAAAATGAATATATATATATATATATATATATATATATATATATATATATGTATGTATGTATGTATGTAT
>JAQQZY010000028.1:7276929-7291193 GCA_030068375.1 Ostorhinchus rueppellii | reverse complement strand
TCACCAGGAAAATGCTTCCACACACTTATTTAGGTCTGGGGGCTGTGGGGAGACACTGAATTTGGCCTGGGGGTGGCCTATTCCTTTAATAGTTAATAGGGTAGCCTTTGTTCTGGATGATGGTTCCTGTTAGTGTCCACAGGCTCTTTTATGTCTCCTATGGGATGGTGGTCCAGTTTGATTGTCTCCTACCCATCACTCTGGACTTCAGCTCCCTCCACAGATTCTCTATATGATTTAGGCCAGGACTTTTACCGGGCCGTGTCCTTGAACCACTACTACACTACCTCAGTGGTAAGCTTGGGGTCATTGTCCTTCTGGGACCAATCTGGCGTTTTTCAGCAGACGATTTCACATTGTGATCCAGGATGTTGATATAATCCTCCTTTTTTGTGATGCCCTGTGTATTGATGAGGTTCTTGGTGCCACTAGCAGAAAAGTAACCCCATGGCATTATGTTGCCACCACCGTCCCTGGTGGTTGGAACTGTGTTCCTTGGTTTGTATGCTTCTCCTTGCTTCTTCCAGATGTAGGCAACATTCATGTGGGCAAGCAACTCCATCTTTGGTTCATCAGATCACAGGACTGATGATCAAAAGCTAGTATCTTGGGTAAGAAGAACTCTAGCAATTGCCAGATGAGCCTCCTGATGTTTCATCCTGAGTCATGGCATCTTCTTGGGTCTGCATCCATGGAGACCTCCTTTGTGCAATACATGCTGGATGGTTGCCTGTGTTACCTTCATACCTTTGTTATGGTGGTGGCAAGATAATTTTATGGTTATAACCTATAATGTAAAGATGCTTTTCTGTTAGTGGCACCGGAAACATCATCAAGTTACAAGGCATCATGAATTTAACATGACTATATCAGCATCCTGGACATGAAAGTGCTGAGAAACTCCAGATTGGTCCTGATTGAATGGTGTGGTGTGAATAATATAGAACATGACATTTTTTGGAAACAATTTATAAAATACTCCTGAAATATTTTTTTTCTTAAAGTATCATTTGTTATTCTCTCATGTGTGTATCATATACAAGTCACAAACAAACTTGAGGAAATTCGTTCATTTAATCACAAAAAAATTAAAAAATTGGCCGAAGTATGAATAATTTTGAGGATGACTGCATATATGCAAAAAGTGACTAATACAGTACTGTAGGACTAACAGGATTAACTGCATTGATTAGTTTCATATTTCCTTAAAGTATAGTTTGTTGTCCTGAGGTATGATATAAAAAAAATATAGATGCAGTGAATGATTATTTTCAGTGTTGACTAATCTGTTAATTGTATCTGCAATTAATCAGTCATTTGTCTAGTCCATTGAATTGTGGGAAAGTGGTGCAACATGCTAATCACTGTTTTATATTACCCCATCTTCAAATGTGTGTTTGATAATTTTCAGTTTATATATATATATATATATATATATATATATATATATATTGACTTTACTGTCACAGAGGAGGAAATCCCAAAAATATTCATATCAGAGATTTTTGGATTTTCATCCTCGTATGGAATATCATTTATCAAAATAGTGGATCATTAATTTAGTAACAGCATATGAAGTTTTAATTGCAGCTCTGATATGACAATAAAAAAATCTGTTTTGTTATATGCTCTTATGGCTAATTTTGTTGTCACAAATCATTCTTTACAGCAATATTATCCATCATTTGGATGAACACGCATCACATCAACACCTGTTCTGTCTAGAACATTGTATTTTGCCTATTTTATTTACATTGTGGAATAAAATTTTTTTTTATAGCTTAATCTTGCATCTTCAATATTTACATTCAGTATTTTGCATACCTCTATTTATTTTAGACCTGTTACTGACTGTTGCTGAATGTTATATATTTGGTTTGGATACTTTTGACCATATTTATATATTTATTTTCACGACTAAATGAAAGTTTGTCAAATGATTCTAAAGAAAAGGAGAAAAATATCCAAATATAGATTTTATCTTTCCTGTATGTAGCATTTAGAATGTAATCAGAAATAGGCCTGTTATGTGGTCACTTTATGCAGTGTTTATTCAGTGAATTTACAGTATTCTGTCATTCTCTGGACATTAATGATATCAGGAGATCAGATTTGGGTATAATTGCATCATCCTTATATCCTTTATATTGTATTTGTCTTTGGTGGCGGCCCTGTGTCCGTAACTCTGCTCTATGTTCAAATGCATGTATGGCATGACTCATTGACTCAATAGTTTGCTTTTGATGTAATGTGTGCATGTTACACACTGTAGCCCATTTTTGCTGAACCTTTGTCCTTTCTGCAGCTCTACTCTTGGAAGCCTTCCTGTGGTGAAAGCATGCTGTGGGCTTAGACCAGGCTTAGACCAGGGTTAGGCTAAGTTTAGGGAAAGGTTCAGGGCTTAGCAGCCAGGATATAAAAACAATTTGGTGGTTTTTCCTCACAAGTACTGTAATCCAAATTTATGTGTGTGTTTGTGTGTGTGTGTCTGTGTGTGCGTGGGGTTGGGGTTCATAAGAACCGGTTCAACTGCCCGTCCTGCTTTAAGAGCTACCGAACCATGCTGGACCTGGCCCAGCACCGCTGCAGCGCCGCGGCCAAAAACCAGGTTGGTGTGAGCGTGAGTGAGCATGTGTGTGCGTGTTGTGTAAAGTATGTGTGACACAGGTATCAGACTGAAGTGTAGCTGCAGTGAAGGGCCGACCTATCAGGGGCTGGAATGTGACATATGCAAAGACCATAGTGTCACTGTTTTTACAGCTTGGATGTTCACATTAAACAGGTATTTGAAACCTTTTAGCATAGCTTTTCCTAGTGCACTGTCATCCAGTTTTGTGGTCCTGGGGCCTGTATCTTGAAGCTGATTTAAAGTGTTATCAAGGTAAACCCAGGTTCCAACCTGAGTTTTCAGCATCACACAGGTGGTATTCTACTGACCAA
Source organism: Ostorhinchus rueppellii (assembly GCA_030068375.1). Classification (NCBI taxonomy): domain Eukaryota; kingdom Metazoa; phylum Chordata; class Actinopteri; order Kurtiformes; family Apogonidae; genus Ostorhinchus; species Ostorhinchus rueppellii. Next base: position 7,288,253 of record JAQQZY010000028.1, on the reverse strand, counting down.
GGTAAATCACTATTCTAACTGGACTGAACCAATCCTCTTTCAGAGGCTCAAAATAGTGAATGAGAATGGACAAAAGCACCACCTACTGATCAGTTACTTTTCCTAGAATACCAAGTAGCTCTTAGCACATTGATTAAATGGGGAAAAAAGGGTGAAAAAACTGTGCTTTTTGTGAGGTAAGAAAACAAGATGTATTCAGACTGTGTATATCCCTTTTCCTTTTTATAAAGTGTCTAAATAATATTTAAACACAGATTGATGAAACCAGTAAAGCTCCTTTGACCTTTATATGATTTAGTAGTAAGCCTACTAAATGCTTTTTATTCAGTTTAGTTTGATGTCTCCTTACTCTGAGAGTGGCCATATGTTAAACCCCTCTTATCTATTTAAGCTGGTGCTAACAATGGCCCGTGTATAGTAAGAAAGTCTGGGCTGACCCAGGTCGTATCGGCCTTTATGATACTGTTTACCAGAACTGCAGTTGTTGGGTTTTGTCAAGCAGGCAACGGCAGGTCCTGGTTCTGTTGAGCTTCCTGATATAGGCCCCTGGTTTGGCAGTGAAAGTTATGTGACAAACATAAGGACAAATAAAACTATACCTTTAGTCTACATTGGGTTACCAGTTGTTCATTGATATTAACCCCTGTGTAGCCTTCCACATTCCATAGATGAAGGCAGCAGAATGGGGTCAAACTGACCCCAAGGACAACACAAGAGTTAAGTGTTTGGTATTTCACTGCACTGTAAGAACTACTACCTTTTATCGCGCTAGATTTAATAACAATTTGCTGGAGAATCAATACTTTAATTCTATTTAAAATCTATCGACGTATTTGTTTTGGTAGCAAATCTGTTGCATGACATGAATGATGTTGGGCAAACAATGAGACAGGTTATTAAATAGATATGTCATAGAAGTCCAATAATGAGCAACACCTTTTCTGTGAAAGATGTGGTTAGAGAGTTATGGGTTAGTTTGGACAGTTAGTGTACAGGTGTATGGGATAGATTGTGGTCAGCACAGTCTATTTTGAAGAAGCATACAGGAGTGTTGTGATGATGGATGAAGGTAATTTCACACTTGCTTAACTTTTGTCCAGATTCTGACACGTTTCAGTTTGATTTGAGCCTATTTTTCATGTTTAAAATGTTTGCCAGACCACAATCCAAACATCTGGTCCTTGGTCCGACCAAAACAGGTTGTCCAGAAACTGAATCGTTTTTTGTTTTATTTAGTGTGCGAAACCCTCATAGACCATTTGTGGACCTAGATAATCATTAGAGGAATCTATATAAAGTGATCATTGCTGATTTGAAAAAGAAGACGAATGAAGAACAGAAGAAGTACAAAGTGATCTGAATTAACAACATTCCAGCATTAGACACCGTCAGTGTCCGCTACAGAAAGATGACAGCAGCATTTGAACCTGATCTAAAATATATATTGATTATGGTTTGGACATTTGTGGAGTTGGCTAAAAGTAAACTTTGTTGGTTCTTTTGACAGTAGTGCATCAGTTTGCTTCTCCAAAATGTGGCCATATAGACCATTATCTCCTACACTAATATGAACCCTAAACCAGTAACCTGTAGAAATGTGCAGGGAAAGGTTCAGGAAGAAGTTAGCCAGAATAGCTACACTAATAGTGGAGCTGTGATGTCCTGAGTGGGTAGGGTTCTGTTTGTGTGATTGGATGTGCTCGTGTATGTTCGACTTTACCAGACCATCTCCTCATATTGACAGGTTCAAATAGAGAGAGTATAGTCAGTGTTGGATGTTTCTAAAAGTTATGGGTTTTTCAGATAGAACTGAACTACATCAACGCTAAATATTTACACTTAAGTATAGAAGAATCTTTCAGAGTGGGGAAAAACTCAATGCAGTTCATCACATTCATCCATGTGTCACCTCTCCCTCCTCACTCTGAGTACATGAATATATGCACAAACACTGCATGAAGTCACATGGTTTAAACATTCTCACCCCCCTGTCTGTCCCACTCCTATTCTCTTCCTCCTCCTTCCCCATCCAGTCTGGTGGTCGCCGTTCCAATTTCTCCACCACCCCTCGCCGTCAGCAGCAACAGCAGCAGCAGCAGAACAACGCTACCTCCATGATGCAAGCGCAGCATGGAGGACACGGCCAGCAGGAGCCTCTACCGTCCCACTGCGTGTCCCCTATGTCCCAGGGGGGACAGGGAGGAGGCGTGTCCAGCCAATCGGTGTCTGACCCCCACCAGGTACCACCATCAAATAAAGGACACAAACCTGTTGGCAGTTGTTACGTTGTTTGTTTCCAGGTTGGATTTGGTGACGGTGTCAATTCAGCTTACATCGACGTGGCACAGCCTTTGTTTCATTCCCATTATCTGAGCACAGGAATCATCAGCTGCTTTTCTTAATACCACCTTTGCTGAGTTTTCAAGCAAGTTAAAGCAAGAAAGAAAGACATTTGGAGGCAAACGACAAACTGGTTTAAAAACCGCGGTTGATAACCCAGTGGGCAACCCAGCAATTTGTCCACTAAATCTATACAGCCTCTGATTACTGCATAACCACATGCATGAACAGTGGTTTTACTGAGCTGCAGTACTTTGTTAATGTTCTTGATTATTCTCCATTCAGCTGTCTAAAAACACCTGGATGAACCTTTTAGAACTGTTCTATTGTTTGGTTATTATTATAGTTGGCGGTTTGACTGGTACTGTACTGTGTAATGATGTCATCTTGGTGTATTTCAGCTGTACTGGTACTTGTCATTCCTAGTACTCTGTACCCTGTGCTCGTGTAATGATATGTTGCAGTTACCATCAGACGCCGTACTAGTGTGTGTTTTTTCAGGGCCGTCCCAGCTCGGTGTCATCTCAGAGCAGCCAGCAGAGCATGAGGAGCTCGTCCTCCAACAAACACGTGTCGTCGTCGGCCACCGCCCCCTCCTCCTCCTACTCTCTGCTCCAGCCCCTGGTGCCTGAGGTAAAGGAGATGAGCTCGGGATACACTAGGCTGAGCGCCAACCCCATGGTAGGAGAGACACCCGCCACCCATCTGCCGTCTGCTTTCTGCTGGCTAACTGAATTCTTCCTGTCTGCCTACTAACACCCCACCCCACCCCCCCTCCTAGGACAGAGGGCCTGTTAACACCTAGTGTCCACCAGCATTCTCACAACACTACAACACAACCTTTAGCACTTCCTTACACTAGAAGTGCCTTCATCAGAACACCAACTGCATAGAAAAGTCACATAGATGCACTAGTTTTCTTCTTAAATAGTTTGCATTTTAGTGTTGAGCTGGTTTCTACTAAAATGTTCTTGATGCAATAAGAATAATGAGAAGACCGACACCTCCTCTGAAACATTGGAACTTTAAGCAAGAGAATAGTCCAGGTATTTGGATTTGCTCAACACTGACCTTTTAACCTTTGACCCTGTACAGACCTGATGAGTTGGGTTAGGAGCACCAGCTTTTACATTTCTTCCTATAATAGAACCCCCAAAGACACCCCCCCCCCCCCCCACCCCCCCTCCCCCGACTAAAACCCAGCAGTGGTTTGTCTTGAACAAGAGTAATGTGTGGTGGCTCTGAGTGTCCAACACTAATGTGGGGCTGTGCTGTTAAAGGAGTTGTGCCTTTCACACCTGCACAGACTTCAGTTCATCTGATCCAAGTCCAGTTTGTTTCCTACATAAAACTTAATGAAAATAAACACCATTGTAGTATCGTCACCTGATGCTGTAATGATCAGCCCAACAAGAAAAGGACCTGAGAGAGAAGATCATGTTCTTTTCTTCTTCATTTTTATATGGAACCTGTCAGTTCATCCTATGAGTTCTTTATGTTCGACCGATCAGAGCTGCACAGTTTGATGAAGAACTAGTGTTCTTTTTTCTAACCTAGCTGATATCCACATCAAACTGGTCTGTACATTCTTTAGTCTCTACTCAGCATCACTACATCCAAAACATCACCAGACAACAGGTGATATTATTTTGTTGCTCCCCCCAAGTCTGACCTTTTTAAAAATTGCAGTCATATCTGATTTGATTAATTGTGCAACTTTAATAAACATTTTTTTCAACAGACAGTGAATTGTGCAGCCCTGTGCACCATCTCTTTATGTTTGGTTTTATCTCCACTGTTACATTGTTGTTTTTTGTATACTAGTGCTTGGTTGTGTATATCTGTATGTGTGTTTTTCAGGTGGTGTTGTGGTTTGTTTTACTTACCTTTACATCCATCTGACCTTCACATATTCATCAAATAATTTGAGTCTTATGTTTTTCCTCTAACTGTACTTTTTCTTCTTTTCTTTTCTATTGGAACCCTCAATCTCCTCTTTGCAGCCGAAGCACCAGGACACTTTCTCTCTGGCCCCCCAGCGGCCCCTCACCACCATCAACCCCATCGGCCACTCCCTCCACCCGAACGGAGCCCCCACGCTCAAGCCTTCCCCCGTCCCACGCACCATCCAGGCTATGCCCTGGGAGCAGCGGTCCCTCTACAATCAATGAGACCTTCCCCCCAGGAACCAACCCCACCCACCCCACCCCCCTTCATGTCACGTCACACCATCACCACCTCCCCATCCACCTCTCCTCACCCCCCCCCCCCTCCCCGTGGATGGACTGGAGCAACCAGACCTCTGGATGCCGGACGCCCCTCCTGCCCTCCCACCCCCCCTCCTCTGGAACGTGTTTGGGAAACTGGGAAGGGCACCATTGAGAACTAGTTGAGATTGATAACTGAGTAGTTAGGTTTCAAATGTGTTGCCTTGACCCTTGTGTCTGATCGATGCCATGAACTGGATAGAAGTTAAGACGTCTGTTACCTAATCTGTCCTTTCACTAAGAGTTTATCTCCCCGGCCTCCTGCCCCCACCCTCCCGCTCTAGTTATGAAAATATCTATCTTTCCCCTTATGAATAGTGTCTCCCCCATCCCCACCCCCTTTTTCATACATTTCATGAAAAGAGAGGCTATTTTTATCAAACACCACCATGTCACAACCTGAACAATGCGGGAGTCCACAGTGCCGCGCTGTCAAAGTCCAAAAGTCCTGATACGTTTGTGAACATAAGCCCGTTAATGTCACATGAAGCTTCTGGAAAGTAAAGGAGGGGAACTTCTGTCTTTCTTTGTACGTTTTTGTTTTTTAACATGCCCTTTCAACGTGCTCCAGGATGGACATTGTGTATATTGTGCGATACGAGGGTCAGGACTATTTCAGAATGCCTTTTTTTTCCCCCCGTTCTCTCCGACATTAAAGCCCATCTCCACCCCTCATCTCCAACAGCTAAAGGACCACGACGGAGACGAGCTGACTGTTCCTCTGCAACACATTTCAACATTTGACTAGTTTGTCTTGCGTTTCCCTGAGGACTTGAAGCCCTGCTGTGGAATAAATGGACCTCTCTACTCTAGTTTTCCAGCCTGAAGCAGCAGCAACAATAACAAGGACAGAAATGTTCAACCAACACAACACAAAAGCTCACTTTTTTCTAAACCTGCATCTGAGCAATGGCTCGTTGGTGTCGTAGTTGGAACAATTGCTAAGACTCTAAAAGGTTAAACAGTCCAGGTCTTCATCCTTTTGTTCCACACTTGACTGTTACATGTTCTGTTCACTTTAAAAGCACTTTAAGACAAGTGCTGTGTAATGACTGACCCCCCCACCCCCCCACCCTTTACACCCGTTTACCTCTAACTGCCCCAGCTACAGAGATGTAATGTTGCTTTACATCAGTCCCTGTCACTGCTCAAACAGCAGTTTTTTAAGCCAAGTGTCACATGATGATGTTGTAGCAGTGGTGGGTTCATTGAGGCTACGTTCACACTGCAGGAAAAACCCACACACACCTCATGGTTCTGCTTTGACGTGTCTCACATCTATTATTTTTCCACGAAATGGTGCAAATGTCATGGAGGTGGGCGTGAACATATTTGAAAAGATCTGATTCTTTATGTTCAATACAGGTCTCAACAGTCATGTGACTTTCATGTCATGCTAGAGTGAATTCTGTGCCTGAGAAACTCACTGAAGTTCCATTTTGTTTGTTATATATAATTTGATTGATTTGTGGCCACGTGAACTGAAGACAAGTCTTGATTCAACAAATGTTTTGTTTTTTTTTTTCACTGAAACTTTAGGCCATAAGTGAGCCACAGTAATAATACTGCATATTACCAGAAACAAACAGGCAAAACTGTATTTAATCTGATACTACCAAGCCTGACTACAGTCACTGTTTCTATGGTAACAGAACAGACCACTTCCCTCCCTTTTATTGTGGATGTTTGTCCTGCCCCTTAACCAGTACAAACTAACCAAACACTGGCTTTGACAAAATATGCTAAAAGTCCATTTCTACTTAATCCCTGTACATATTACTGTATTTATTAGACCCAGTTTAATCTACCTTATTGTCAAACTGAATAATACATAGTTGGAGTTTCACACACACATCCTCTTTAACTCCATGCATTTAAATATATTCCCACTATATCTGAAATTTCTTCTTGTGTTTCAGCTCATATCTGTCACCATGGACTGTCTGATGGCTCATTAGATGGAAGCTCGATAACTTAATGCTCAACAACTATGAGCAGGACTGGAGAAAAAAAGTATTACTACATTGACTTCTCTGACTACCCCAACATGGCACTGCACTTCCCAGACACTGGGAAAATCCTCATTGTTGAGCTTTTTATCTAGAAAGACTCCAGGAGTCCAGAGATCATAGAATTTACGCATTTCCTTTGTCAGAAACCTCATTTTTTTCGCCTATTAAAAAGCACGTCCACCCAAAACAGACAAACACCATTTGAACATAAAAACCTGTCTGCAGAATGGAGAACTTTTTTTTTTTTTTAATTATTTTTTTTAATTTTGCACAATCTCTTATGTATGTTTTGAAATTCTCATCCAGTTTGACATTGTACAAGAATTTTTAACATTTTAATTTAGGAAGTGGATCCGACATCACCCACAGGAAACCAAATGAAATATGGACCAATGGTGGAGTTTTAAAAGCAGATCAAATGATAACTGATGAATCGGTAAATGCGATTCCTCAGACTGATATTAGAGCCACGTTTTGCTGTCATTGATGGTTTGTAAAAGATGTGATAAGTGCTGATTAATGATTGAATCATTAGACCAGATAAAATTTCACTGTTGAAGAAACAAATTGGAGCATACTTTGACATTTTTGTTATAAATGCAAAACTGAACAAAGACAAAAATAGGTGTTTTACACATTTCTGTGTGGGTTTAAAAACATTTAGCTATTAATACTGACATACTTTGACTTAAGTATGGCATCTTCATAGTATTGTAATGTTGTGGTAGTACTTTGGGTGAAGTAGAGGATCTCAGTACGACATCAACTACTTACTTTGTGTAAACATGACTGTTGACAACAGAATCAATCAGTTAAAAAAAAATCAGATCTCATTAAGGCATGTGAACGTAGCCTTTGCACCCCACCCCACCCGTACCCACACCCATCTCTGGACCCCTCACTACTCCCCACTATCAGCCACACTCTTCAATGTTGCTTTTCCTGTAGAGAGAAAAAAAAGTGATGCCTGCGTGTCACTGCTCCAGGATGAATTTGGTGAACACCTCCAATAAGGTGTTTCAGTCAGCAGCCAAAGCCCTGTTGGCCTGATGACTCCAAACATAATAAAACAAACCCACAACACAGGAAGTAGACACTCCCCAAACAGTGATAGAACATGACCAACCAGTATCAGGTACATTTGATTAATACTTTTAAGTAAGGATCCAACATGTAGTTCTGTTAGGTTGTCTCGCTAACACGGTGTTCATTGAAATACCCCCAATTCTACTGACATTGTATTTTCTCTTTTTAAAGTTGTTTCTATTTTTATTCATGACGTTTTCATTGTTGCTTTCTCTCCTTGTAAAGTGTCTTTGAGTATTTAGAAAAGTGCTATACAAATAAAATGTTTTATTATTATCACCATCAGTGCTGCTTTTCTGTTTACGTTCTGATCCAAAGGTGAAGGCAAGAGTAGAAACAAAAAGAAAGAAGATATTGATGAGTAATGAAGGTTATCAAGGGCCTTGTACTGAAGACCAAATGAAACTAAGGTTTAGAGCAGTCGGTGAGTCCTTCAGCCACCAGAGGGCAGCAGAGCCACACCAAAAACCTCAGTACCGACAGTTTCGCCCCAAATGGATGAAAAAATGCAGCTTTCAGACCCCAGACTAACATTTATACCGTCTGAACTCTAAAGCAAAAATAAAAAGTAAAACCGAAGTCCAATGCTTCTTATAATGATAAATGTTTAAATACTGCTAAACAAGAACCAAAGAAACCATTTCAACCAAACCAACCTTGTAATCAGAGGCAAGAAAACTACATCTGAAACTCGAGGAAAATAAACAACTCGGACATATGTTCTACTTGGAAAATGTGAGTACAGCTGTTTTTACCGAACTAAATCTGTGAACTACTGCCTGCACATGGGAGGACGATCTTTTTAGAACGGAAACATTTGAAGTTAATAGTTGCTGACCAGAAGAAACAAATAATACCAACAAAATGGTCACTTTGGTTTAGAATCAGTGAGTTTATTAAGTATGTCCCAAGCCAAACATTTTGATGAAACCAACATTTAACATAGTCTGTTGAAAGTCTTCTATTTTTCCCAATTAGGAAGCAGCAGAAATAAGATAGAAATCTGACCAGATGCATATTCTGAATTAAATCTAAGTCAAAAACAAGCCTATTAAAACACAATATACAAAAATCATTGAGCATTAATAAACCCTTTCTGTGATTGTGATTATATTAAAAGAAAAAAATAATAATAAGGGGCTCCTACCTCAGTAATGCAACTTTAGCATGGTTATTATTGGCTGTGTGATACAGTTGTAATCTTCTATCGCCTTTTAGTTGACAATGTAAAGAAATTGCTTTGAGTTTTATAAATGGAAAACCTTGAAGCTTACAACAACTCGAAGACAGATTAAGAAAAGAAATTGAAAATGACCTTTGTCCTTATCTGGGTTAAATTAATCTGTATAGGTTGAAGGAGCTTTTAAGAAATGATAATTTTGCAAGTTCTAGATAATGGGCGGATGGATGCACGAGTGTAAATTAAATATATTCAAACATTATTAGTAGTATTATTATCATTATTATTGTCATTGTTGTTAAACGGGCTAAGCCGCCGTACCGGGTGCTCTCGTGCCTCCGTTTGCTCCACCAGTGTAAACTTTGATGATAGTTTCTTCGGATGTTGCGGGAACGCGCGCCATTTCGGAACCACAGATCAACGGCACGCGCCTTTGTCGGCTTCATCAAAGGCTGTTCGGGGCTCGGTCGCGCCCCGCTCAGGTGCACATCATAATGAATTCACGTGCACTTGTCGGTAAAGAAGACGTAAGTTGTCTGTCCGTCATAGTTATCGATCTGAAATCGTTCTTGTGTTCGATGCCGGGACTGGTTCTGTCTTTCCGGTGGTTTTAGGCCCCAGAGCATACGGACTCGGTGTCAGGACCGTCTTATCTACTATACCGATTTTTTTTTTCGTTAGACCGGGTTCGACTGACACGGGTTAAGAATAAATGAGCACTAATAATGAGTGTGTCCACACAGACCAGTTACAGCTGATCCAATGTCACCGACCACCGGAAACGGTCTTTTAACCCGATTTCATAGAGAAATAACTGGTTTTCAGATAGAAAAATAAATAATCCCAGACTCTAATTTAAATGTACATGATTATTTATTGACGAAAAGAACGATTTTATTTACGTTAATTCCAATTCAATGAATAAACAAATACAATACAAAGGTAAGTGACAGAATTATGTTTTAATGGAATTATCTGGATTCGGTTTGTGAGATAAAATCGTAACTGACGAAAAACTGATGGAATAAATGTGATGATAAAACTATGACTTTGTATTCGGATTAGACTGAATCACCGGACACCGGCTCCGGTTGGTCTTCAGCCGAGGCCTCTGACCAGAGGCCCGGTGTAGGCCCGGGTGTAGTGACCCAGCCCGGCCGCTGAGTGGCGGCAGTGTACCGGAACACGGTTACATTAATTTACTGGAGGTTTTTGAAATTAAACCCAAAAGCACAACGAACACTTTAGATTGACTCCACGCGTTATTAGAGATGATAAGATGATAATGGTGCCGGAGGGTTATAAAAGGAACAGGTGGAGGTAAAGTATGACTGGGTGGGGTGGGGTGGGGAAGCGGGTGGTTCCGACTGTAGCTTCGGGTTAAATGACTGTTTGGACTATTGGGTCACCGAAGAACGGACCTGTAGAAAACGTCAGTGGTCTGTATGGTCCATATTAGACTGATAGCTTTTCTTTTCTTTTCTTTTCTTTTCTTTTCTTTTCTTTTCTTTTCTTTTCTTTTCTTTTCTTTTCTTTTCTTTTCTTTGAGCCAGTGGATTAAACCAGTAGAAAGCTTGATTGTGTTTCAATAAACCTGTCTCATGTAGGAACTGGTTTTGAAAACTCAAAGTTTCGTCTGTGATGTTTTTGTTTGTTTCTCCAGATCAGCGGGTCTTGGCGGTGGACCCTCCACCCCCATCCCCCACCCTCCTCTCCATTTTGTTGCTTTGTGAGGGCTCAGAGCTGTTGGTGTTTGCGTTTCTGCGCCTCAGACGGATGTTGGATTATTCGGACTCTGATCGTCGTCATGGTCGGTGAGTCCGATTCTCTAATGGTTAAAGTCACTGAAATTATATGTTTTTTTCTTTGAATCGTTCGTCCAATCGTGAACGGAACGAAAATATCCACCCCGGGTTTTATCTGCACAACTGAATGAACTAAATGAATTAACATGAAAACACACTCCTTCTCTCACTTTACACATATTTACATCAAACTTTAATTTATCTGTACTAACAGAAAGTTCGTCACGTTTGCTTCATTTTCACTGGGGTTGGTTGTGTTTTTCTAAGTTCATCAGTGAATTAGTTTCTGCATTTTTGCATAACACTGCCAAAAAAAAAGATATTTAAGCCTGCCCTTAATTAATTTTCTATTGTATGTATTTAAATAAAAGTATTTCACCTGTTTCTAAACTATGTTTACGTTGTAAAGGTTTTGGTAGATACTTTAGGAAGGTGGAAAATACAAAAAAAATATTTTTAAATTGATGAAATCTGATATGATTCACAAATTAATTCATAGTGATTTTCAGTGCGTTTTGATACACTTAAATGTGTTTAGGGAAGAAATTGGTTAATTTTGGGTTAATATCTATCTATCTATCTATCTATCTATCTATCTATCTATCTATCTATCTATCTATCTATCTATCTATCT
>JAQQZY010000028.1:7230590-7243983 GCA_030068375.1 Ostorhinchus rueppellii | reverse complement strand
ATTATTATTATTATTATTATTATTATTATTATTATTATTATTATTATTATTATTATTATTATTATTATTATTTTCAAACCGAAAGGAATTAGGGTTTTTGACAAAATATTTCTTGCCTACCAAGCTCCAGATTATTTAATTGATGAAGAATACTGTTACCTTTTAGTTTTAATAGTCCTACACATTTATGTATTTGCAACTTCCTGTCACCAGTATTTGTGAGTCATGTATGGTGGTTTAAAGACGATGAATATCAAGATTACTTTGGTTTCATTTTTAAGGATTTGTCAGATTAAATTTGTCTTAATTAAACATAAACCTCAAATCATCTAACATTAGCTACTGAGCTAAGTGAGCTAGCAAAGTTCCACTATGGTAGAAATAAAAATGAATAAATAAATAATAATAAATAAAATATTACATTTGCCTTGGGTAATTAAATAGTGATACTTAATCAACATGAAAATTAATACTCAGCTATGCTAAAAATCTTATATTCTATAAATAATCTTATAAATCTATAGCATACATTTGTGTTTATTTACTAGGAGGTAAATTGAGTCAAAATCATGTTACGTTAAATTAGTTTAATTAAACTTAGAACACCTTTTATTTGAGATGGTAGTGACATGAAATACTGTTTTTGTACATGTGTACACTGAATGTTTATGTACAACCAGTACAGTATTGTATTTTGTAGTGGTGTGTAGCATTGTGTAGGGTTGTGTAGTGTGTGTGGAAACTTCACAGAGCCCCCCCCCATGAATTCTATTAATGTGCAACATTCAAATTCAAACAAATATTCAGTCCAGCCAAATCAAAAACCTTATAAACATATTGCATATTTAATCTGACAGTTTAAATTACATAAACCCCTTAAAGTTCAAAAAGTCCATATTCAAATTCTATTGTGTTCTATTCATGTAATGGGAACATTTGCATTTGCAGCTATGGCCCTTTTCTCTTTCTGTGTGCTATGTGAAGTATGACACAATTTTAAATACACTGAAAATCTGTCATGCATGTGAGAAACTGTGTGTGCGTGTGTGTGCGTGTGTGCACGCGCGTGTGTGTATAAATAGGTGTGTTGTGTAGCTGGGACTTTCACAGCGACTCGGAGGTAAGAAGGAAAAGCTCGCCATGGTTTGTCTTCCTCTCCTCTCATGGCTGGCGAGGCGAGGTGGAGGGGGGCGGGGGTAGAATGGTAAGGAGTGGGGGAGAAGGAGGAGGGGCTGGTGGGCGGAGGGACACAAGGGGGTGCGACCAATCGGATGTCAGGAGCCCCTGTGAGTGGTGAGGGAGGCGGTCAGTCAGCCAAGCTGATAGGGCCTCCCTTGCCTGTTGGCTTGCACACTCCCTCCCTCACAGCTCAGCTCGCTCGCCCACACGCATGCTCTGGACTTCAACCCCCCCCCCCATCTCCCTCTCTCTGTCTCTGTTCATACTTTGATTCTCGTTGTTTTCTTCTCCCTCTCTCGGTACAGTATGTTCATTTCTCTCTTGTTTTCTCTCCCCCTGGCCGTCCACGCCCCCCTCTCCCCTCTTGGCCCAGTGCCACCTTCCCTGCACCATTTCAGGCTTCTGCTGCTGTTTCGTTTTCTTTTTTCTTCTTTACCCTAAAGAGCTGGAAACAAGTCATAGAAATGAAAGGGACCCACAGATGAAGGGATTCAGGGAGAACCTCAGGGCTTAGAAATCAGCCCATCTGAGTTGGAAGTTTGTTTCCAAGTCGGTCGTGGACATAGAGTTTTATGTGATGGCTGAGTGTAATCTGATTAGACAGCGTGGGGCTGCTCTGCATGTCCATCTGTGGTAACTCAGTGTATTTTTGCGGTTTAGTTTTTGGATTAAATTGTCAATTGTTTCTGTGAATTTGGAGGACTGGATGCAGTTCAGACTTAAAAGTATCTGTTCTTATCTTTTCAGCTCTGTTCTTCTTCTGCAGAGACTTCAGAATAAACCACTTAAGCATCTTAATTGTGATACGTGCATATATGATGCAAATAAGGAAAATGAACTCAAACATGCTTTGCTACAACTTTTTTTGCTGCTTTTACTTATACAGTTTCTGAATCTCCAGGAGATGGAACTTGAGTAACTTTAATATAAAGGCCTGTGTTGTACAGCGACCAGTCACCATTATCCTTGGACACTTTATCAGATAGCTAGAGCAAGCCCCACTGGTCATCATTCACAACCTGAACAGAAAAGGGACACAAACCCTGGAAGGGGTTAAATATTTATAAGAAAAAAAAAATCAGCATTAGTCATGAGGAATTATTTCAGCTGCAGAAAGGATGACATTGACCAAATATAAACACTTTGCCCTCAGTATTGTCAACCTGAAAATGTCTAAAGAGCAGGAGAAAAAAAACTGAAATGGAAAACAGAAAAGGAAAGAATAATTAGTCGTGTTGAATTGTTGTAATGACAGATAAACCTAAACATGAAACAGTTGTTCCAGTTCAGGAAAGATGGTTTGTACAAAACAAATCTGTAGTTTTCCATGTAAAAATGTATTTGTGGTTTTTTAAAAATAATTCTTTGTTTTTTTTTCTGCATAGATCATCCTAGATAGATGACTTTTTTTTTCCAAACAGGTCTCTTCAATTCATGTCATTTATTTTTTCTCACTGTACATTTTGATATGTCATAGAAAGTAAAGACGTGACCCCCCCCCCCCCCCCCCATCATGCAGCTCAGTAGGTTTAGTCCTGTGTGCATATAATGTACATTTGTAAGAACTAAAACAGCAATTAACTCCACAAAAAGGTGTCATTCATTTAGAAATTTACATAATTTTTTCTTTTTTGTAGTAGTAGTATTTTCCTCATCCTTGATTTTAGATGCTTGTTGTTTTTCAGGCTTTGCATAGTAGTCTTCATAATAGTCTTCACTCATTTGAATAAAAGAACAACAAGAACTGCATGAAACCAACACATCACTATTCCCACATCCACATGTCTGTGTTGTGTTGAGGGCAAATGAATTTTCAACATCCATGTTTAAAAAAAAAAAAAAATTTCTGGGAACTTTACTTCTCAAAATGTCAGACCAAATGTGTCAGTGCACAGTGGGCTGTATGTATAAATCATGAAAATAATCTGAAAAATTGGACAAATCAGTTAATGTTACTTTTTAATTTCCATTTCCAAATAATATTGTATAGATTGAAATTTTCAGCATATTAATGAATTGCAAGTTTTGTAAATCCTGACTTTGTTGTTGAGGACACATTATCTTCCATGGTTTTATTAATGGGACAAAGGTACCAGACCATCCCATTGACCACTAAAACAGAATATCTGCTGTCTTTCATATATGTACAGTTATTAGAACAATGCAACCATTCAATAGCATCAAATGTTTAATTGGGATTAACACAGACTTTAAAAATACTATAAATGCTTTAACAGCTCCATCTCCAACCTGTTAGTTTAAAATCACATTTCTGAGTACGACACAAAGAAGTAATGTTTCAATATGTGATTAGTTTTAGAAGCAGAGGGTTTTGATCAGATTTTTAGACCTGACCTGTAAGTAAATGAGAACATTTTTCTTTTCTTAACACACCTTCATAAACTGCCTTTGCATTTGTCAGAAACGGATGGACTTTCAAACTGTGCTGTGACCTCTAAGTCGTTAAACCTCTTTTTTTTTCTTTTTTGAAAACACCACAGATAAACACGAATGTACATTTAGTCTAAACCAGGGATCACCAGTCCTAGTCCTCAAGGGCCGGCATCCTGCATGTTTTCAATGTGTCCCTCTTCCAACGCACCTGATTCAAATAATAAGCCAATCATCAAGCTCTGCAGAAGCCTGGTAATGACCATCAGGTGTGCTGGAAGAGGGAAATATCTAAAGCATGCAGGATATCGGCCCTTGAGGACCAGGACTGGAGACCATTGGACTCTAAACTGATTGAACTCTTTCATCAGAAAGGAAAGGAGCCATAAATCAGCACTAATCCAAAAAGGTGACATGTCTATCCTGCACTGATTAATTGACAGATGATTCCTATGACTAAAAATAGACACTAAATAGAAAAGTCTCAGGAATATTGCAGGTGTAGCTTTAAAAACATGCTGGAGGTGTAAAATGTAAAAGGCCTTCAGTTTGAACTACATTCAAACAAAACACATGGAACTCAGACACATTGGTGTATGTCTGTCACCTCAATCAACAGATCATATTATTGTATGAAATATTAAACTAAAATCAGCTATAACTTGACCTTATTTCACAGTAAGCTTGTTTTAGATCCTGTTAAGATAATCGTCTTCATGGTAACTGTCCGTTTTAGTCTAGGCTCCAAAATTTGGTTCCAGTAGGAGTATAGGAACTAGACCTTGTATTCATGAAGCTACTTCTATTATGCGTTTGGATGGAAATTCAGCTGTTGTTTGAGTCTTACCTCCCTTTTTGCTCAAATGAAATGAACTGCCAAAAAATGGACAGAACCCTCTTTGAATTTACACTTTATTTAGCAGCTTTGCAAATTGGGATAAAATTTTGCGTGGATTTGGTCGGAAACCTGGTCATTGTTGAATCTTAGCTGTAGCCTTACCACTCTAATGTCCTGTTAAAACATACACATGCACCTAATACACATTTAGTACTTTAAAAAGAACCGCCATCTGGCATTTTTCTATACCAATACCTATTCATAGAATATTGTGTTACATTTAGAGGGAAACTTTGGCTGTTGTTCAGTCTGTTAATATTATGGTTCTAATATCGACTTGTATTTCACTGCTAACCTGCCACTCTTCGTACGAGTTTCAGTTCTAAATGGAAATATGCATAAAGTTGTATTTTCTTATGTACATTTTCTAATAAGTAATTTACTGTTTCCATTAATTTTTGGATCCACTGGACTATTTTTAGCCTCTTATTTCTCAAATGAGCAGTTAAAACTACTCCATGCATCTACCACTCGTATTTTCTTTTGCAGAATTTTCTTAAAAATTGTTTAAGTTCTTTAAATACACTTGGGTGGAGACTTGGCCATTGTTTTTGTCTTAAATACTGTATTAATTATTAGTGAAACAGCCCCTGAAAAACATGCATACATTTTCTTTTGACAGTTTCCTGAGTGGATGGAAATAGTTTTCAGTTTTAGCCACTAAAATGCATCCACTACTTATTAATGAACCAGTTCCTAATGCTTAAATAGTAGTATGGAAGTAAATGTGAAGAATTGGACTTTATTGTTCCTAACTTTCAGAACATTTGTGTAAAATTTGTCGTTATATGGATGGAAACTGGACTGTTGAAATAAAAAATGCCCTTATTGTCCCAGTGCTAATGGAAGCCAGAGAAAGGGTGAAAACTCAGAGGAGAAATGACAACATGAAGGAGAAAGTGAAGACGAAGGGGTGGTGTGGGGAGGGGGGGGGCACAGATCCACAGAGGCCTTATGTAGGTGAAGGGGTAAACCAGTCCTGTCTCTTTAAGAATACCCCCCCTTCCCATCACCCATCCACCCCCTCTCCTCCGCCCCATCTTTCTGATTGTTTCTTCTCTCTGGTTCAAACCATCTGTCCCCCAACCCCATCCCCTTTCCCTTCTCTCTCCATCTCCGACTCCCTTTATCCACTCATTTTTCTGTTGCTTTTTTTTCTTCTTTTCTCACTAAAAATAAATTGTGCACACACATCTGGGTACATTCATTCTGCACTGGCACATACGTGCACAGCCAACGGGGGTAGAGTGGGGGGTCAAGAAATGAAGAGAGGGAGAAAGGGGGAGGGGGATGTTGTTGGGGCCCAGGGGTCGGGTCTGCATGGTGGATGGGGGGCCCCTTGTGCATATGTGCGGCTGTATGAGAGGGAATGTATGCATGTGCATGAGACGTAACCCCCCCACCCCCAACCCGCTCTACATCCACACTCTGATGATTCAGGCGGGTAGGCCAGCCCCGATCCTTCAAGTCTTCCAACAGGTTCAAGACTCATACACTTTTTAATTTTTATTTTTATGGCACTCTTTAATTTTTATTTAAAACATGAAAAATTAAATTAAATGAATTAACCCTTGAAGCGCCAAAGTTGCAATATTACAACAAACAACATAACTGAATGAAACACAGCTTTTTGAAATCTTGATATTAAAATTGAATATGTAAAATAAATAAATAAATAAATAAAATTCTTGCACCTAAAGGGTTAGTTGGCAGCCCTCAATGAGTTTTGTACCAAATTTAAAATTTGAAAATGCAGCAGTTGCCGTTTGGAACCAAAGTATAAATGTTAAGACTGATATGACATTTTTTTTAATTACACTATCAACATCAGATTAAAAAAAATTTTTTTTTTGCTACTGCATAAAAGTCAATGAAGCCAGATTTCGGTTTGTGGTTGTAAAATATTTTTAGGCAACATGAAACACCAGAAGAAACAAAGGAGAAACAAATAGACAAAATTAATTATGAACTAAAATAAAAACAATGTAATAGACTTAACAGTAAAAGTATGAACCAAAAAGCAAAATAAACCCAAAAAAAAGGCAAATAACAAAATAGGAAGAGAAAAATGACATAAAAGATTTAATAACATAACAAAATAAGACAGAAGTAATAAATAAAATAATAATAAATGAAAACAATATAAAAGAGATTAAATTTGTCTCTTGAATCACATGACTGCATCTGTCTGATGTAAAAATAAATTCTCATTCAACATGTGAAATCAATATTTAAAAAAAAAAATAATTACTTGAGGATTTTATAAGTCCGGCACTAAAATGGCTTTGTTTTTCCTTTTTCCAAGTCAAACAGCTGTTTTCAGTCCCTTTCCATCTCATGACAAAAGTGTTCATCCTCCATCGTTGACTCAAGTCGTTTTCTATCTTCTGATTCTTCCTCCTCCACTTCCGCTACTATTTGTAGAGAAACAACAGACTTTTTGTAGAAAACTGTCAGATGAAGAGGACAATGCCACACTTCAGGATTCTGTAAAGACACACTGTGGCAGTTACACATACACGCACACCACAACACATACGACTTATGTCTGATAAATCTGTTTGGGGTTTTGATGTCTGCGAGGACTTTGTACAGGACACTGTAGAAGTGTTCAGGTCTGGTCCTGATCATTGATTAAAGCCTTCAAAACCATAACATGAGCGTGTCAACCCATCAATGTATTGTTGATCAAAAGTAAATTTTGTTAACTTAGATGTACTCAACATTATTTTATTTCACTGTCACGTTGCTTATGAGAAAACAAAACTAATGAAAAAAGGTGATTGAGAACTGGGATTACACTTATTTAGCTCATTGTAATTTAATGTTGTGGAAGGAAGAACAAAGTAAGCACTATCGCAAATCTGCAGGATGTGGGCAAAAATAAAATCTAAGTAAAATCTAAACAAACAAAACTGAATGAAACAGAACTACTCTGCACTGTCAATATGAGCCAAATATGAACACAACAAAAATGAACAAAACAAGCAACAAAATGAATGAAATAAACAAAGTGAAAAAACAAGCAAAGAAATGGACAAAAACAATCAAAGTAAATGACAATTAACCCAAACATTTTAACGTCACAAATTAATTACACGTTTTACATAATCATTACATTTTGAACAGAGCAGTTAATTTATAGCTTCTTTCCATATTCTTTCAACAGCACTGATACGAACATAACAACCATGGATGGAAACACACGAGTGACTTATAATGAATTACTAATGAATCTCTTCAACCACTCATTTCAGGAAAAATGTTAAAATTGTTCATCTGTTTGGATGTAAATCTAACTCCAAACTTCTATTGTCTTCTAAATCACTCTCGTAAAGTTGATTTATTTTTCCTTTTTTCCATTTTCATTTTTGTGTTGTTTTCTTTGACCTTCAACCTTTTACCTCTTTACTCGGCTCTAAGGCCCGTCTTTGTGGATGAGGGGCGAGTGCAATCGTTGCCCCTTGGACCTAAATTCTTAACATTTTTTCAACAGTAATGAGAAAGAAGCTAGAGATTAAGGAACCCTATAGGCATGCATGCTCCTGATTGGCCATGGGGTGTTTGTTGCTGTACTCTGATTGGCTGGCGGTGGGCAGACTTTTCTGAGTTGCTCTTTTCACGTATAGCGGTGTTTCCTGTCGTGGCCTCTTCCTGGTTCTGCCGTATGTGTGTGTGTGTGTGTGTGTGTGTGTGTGTGTGGTTGTGGGTTGTGTAACGAGCAGCAGTTTGTCTATTTGACCCACATTCTCATGTCCTTGTGGAGTTTTTTTCCTTTTGTCATATCATTTCACCAGCTAAGGACTAACAGGACAGAAATGAAATGGTTCTTTCAATGCTTGGAATACAACAAAAAAGAAAGAAAGAAAGGTGTTTGTGAATATTGTCGTAAAATCAGTGTGATTCTTCGGACTGTTTTTCTCTGAGCTGAAATGTTACAGATAAAGTTGTGACTTAAACAGATGTTTGTGTTAAGACATGATGGTTGTCATTTATTCTAGTTTTCCCCTTGAGATGCCGATCCCTTCAGATGATACTAATTATATGAACCTGGGTATAAGTAACATGTAACTGGTCTAAAAGCTGCTGTGAAAAGTTTTTTTTTAATTTTTTTTTTTTTTTTTATGAAAGCATTTTGCTTGTACGTAACACCTCCAAACACCACAGAGAAAAGATTCTTAGTCTTAGTCACCTGAAAGGTCAAGCCTATTATGAACTGAATGTGTAAAAAAAGATTGTTTTGTTCAGATATTTAAATTGAATGAATAATTACTGTAATAGATTTTCAGATCTAAAATGTAGCATCTTTGTTGAATTTTAGTTTTTGTCTCTACAGATGTAAAGACACCTGTTGAGAGTATGAACCTGATTGTGAACAGTGGGGGAAAAAAAGACAAAAGTTGTTCATTTCTTCACAAAATCAACGTTGAGGCTGCCCTGAAAAAAAATGGTGTAGTTTTTTTTTCTTTTCAAAATACTGAGTTTTTGCGGAAAGTTTAATACATTTTTTTTTAAATGATTCTAGAAATGAGAGCAGAAGAGGAGTTTTCTTAAAAAAACCAAACTGTTTGTATATTGTTAGAGAGAAGTAGCATTTACTTAAACCATGTTTGATCTAAGTTATTATTTATCTCTTACAGTACGGTAAACAGTGTTTTAACATTTACATTTAACCCAGGGCAAAAGTCATCATCCCATCGTTCACCATTAGTGCAACGTGTAACTCTATCACAAGTCCTATAGACATAATATGTATGGTAGCATCACTATAACACATAATATATCACTATAACACATAAAACATCACAGAATACTAACAAAGCCAAAAGTTAAGTAAGGCCAAAAGTCACATGACCTAAATGAGGCAAAAAAAGCAGAAACACAAACTGTAGATTGACGGGGTTTATGTGCCCTCTGCTCAACCTGCAGGAGCCTGTTAACTAAAGCACATTAATGAGTTTAAAGGGTGTGAAATTCAGTGAATGATCCCAGTTATCCTCCTTCAGAACATAGAGGAATCTATTGACTAGGTTGTTTGCCTTCATCACATGTTTTGATGGTCATCTCCCTGACGGCAAAACATCTAATAATGCCTTTGTTGAAGTGGCACTATACGCTGAAAAATTAGGATTGGTGATCATTACCAAAATGATGAGCTTCGACAACTCTAATTTAAATTGTTACAGATCTGTTAAAATTTTAATGTTTTTTCAATGTTGCTGATCTGTTAGTGTTTTGACTGTTGACAGTTAAGACTGAAATCTTAACTGTCGAAGGGAGGTAGCAAAAATGTGGTAAAATAACACTTTACCATAGTTTTAAAATGTCATGTGCTTACAAAAGACTAAGTTCCCATGAGGAAATGTAGACATATACTGTGAGATGACACCCTTTCACTGCTGATTTCAATCTATATTATGCCGCTTTCCCACTACATGGTACTGACTTAACTCGGTTCTTTTGCATTTCCATTGTGTAAAAGTACCTGGAATCAGGTACCCAATATTATTTTTACCCTGCCCCCCTGAAGGGGAGACGAGGGGTATTGTTTTTGGTTTGGTTTGTTTCTTCTTTTGTTAACACTGTAGCAGAAATTCTATGTCTTGAATTCATACCAAATTGGGTTTATAGATTGCTAGTGACCCATATGTCATTACATTTTGGGAATGGTAGGTCAAACTTTATAATTTCTATGAATTTTAACCCCCCCCCCCCCCGTGGCTGAAATTTCACGTCTGTAGCA
Source organism: Ostorhinchus rueppellii (assembly GCA_030068375.1). Lineage (NCBI taxonomy): Eukaryota > Metazoa > Chordata > Actinopteri > Kurtiformes > Apogonidae > Ostorhinchus > Ostorhinchus rueppellii. The sequence continues at coordinate 7,233,772 of JAQQZY010000028.1, read as the reverse complement.
GCAAAACTATTGGTTGAATTCATAGCAAATTTGGCTTTTAAATTGATAGTGACCCAGAATAGATGTGTTTACATTTTGGAAAAAGTAGGTCAAAGTTGAAAATGTTCATGAATTTTTAAAATCTTTTTTCCTGCCCTTTACTTAGAATGGCAGAAATTTCAAATGTCTATAAAACATCAATTTTGTTTCAATTTATTTCAAACTTGGCACATATAGAGAGGCAATTGATATGCTGACATCAGCACATATATAGACATGATGACATCACCTGGATTCATGCCAAAATAAGCTACAATATGTGCGAGGGACGGGGTTTGTTGTGCGTGGCACCACTTGTTTTAATATCTGCTCAGCTGAGGTTCTAAAACGGGCGAAGAGATAGTAAAATATGTTGTGTAAACACTAGAGACTACTGATTGGTCAGAGTTGTCACTGTGTCATTGCATCACCAATGCACGGCCCGCCATTTTTAACAAACCAGATGTGGAAGTTGACAGTTAATATACTGGTGGGATAAGTACATCCATGAGGACAGCAAAATGACACCGTGGGTTGGTCAAGGAGGTTCAGACATTTCTGTTGTTGTTGTTGTTCTTCTTCTTCTTCTATTCCTCCTTGTTTTTACCATCACCTGTGTTTCATTGAAGATGACGTCACGGAAGTTATATGCAGCGTTGCTATGACCAGGTACTCTAAAGTTGGTATAATCCTGTAATGGAACCGGCCTCTAGGAATAGTACCTGGTACCCAAGTCAAGTCGAGTCAAACTGGTACCACATAGTGGAAATGCGGCATTACAATACTGGAAGGTCTCAGAGCATCGGTCTGTATCTGTCTATCTGCATGGTTCTGAGAAATTGATACATTTTTAACTAGCTTTTTTAAAGTCAGGAGGGACTGATATAATTCATGTTGCTAAGCAGTTGCCAGGAGGAGAGAGGAAGCAGCCTTGCACGTCAGGAGACGTGTGCAGACGGGAAGCACAGCAATCGTGTTGGTCTTGATCTCAAGACCGCTTTTTTAACGTCTTGGTCGTTTCTCAGTCTTGGGTGCATTTTTACTCTGACTTGTCTAAGTCTTGGACTGTGCAAACTCAGGATTTTAATAAGACAAGACTGGTCGAGACCACCACTGTTAAGTTATTCGCTCAGTTCACTGATTAGAGTGGAAAGGGATCTATTTTGATGCAACCAGTTATTGGTTTCTTGATTTGTTTCCCATGGTTCCCCAGCATTGGCTCCATACAGACACACTGCATTAGTGACAACACCCCCCATCACTACTCCATCCCTCACACATAAGAGTAAAGGAAGGCCATGAGAAGGTGTTCACATGTCCAGCAGCAGTGATGTCTGCTAACTTATTTGTATCAAAGTTTAGATTCCAAAATCACAAAAAATACATCTGTAAAACGACATGCAAAACCACACTGAACCAAAAACTGTGACAAAAATGAAGGCATTCGTTGGTTTGTTTTGGATGGTGAAGACATTTGAGTGTTTTGTCATTGCATTTTATTCAGATGATGATGGACGCTGGATTTTTAACATACATAAACCAAGTGTTGATATTTCCTGCATTGTGGTGCTTTGACAAAAGAGCAGACTGTTACTGTTAGTGTAAATCAGTCTTAAAGTTTGTATGACTTTCGTCACAAAGTTTTCATCAAATCTGTAAAACTTGAATCAAAGCCTAAGTATCATGAATCCTTAAGTCTTACTGTGATTACACACTTGAATCGCTTCCCTCACGGTGAACAATTTCGAAGTGGACTCCACCATAAACGCAGTATGTGTTTACAAACAGAGCAGGTAGGTCAGTTTGGCACTTTTGGAAATTTATCACAATTTGTCACACTTTGAAATTGTTCACTGTGAGGGAATCACAGAAAGACTTGTGGATTTGTGGTACTTAGGCTATGACTTGGGTTTTACAGATTTGATGACAAATTGGTGCCCAAAGTCATACGCAGTTTTACATTTAGAGAATTCGTACTTTGTTCACTCTTCTAATAATTTTTCCTTGTATGAACTGTCTTGTTCTTGTCTCGGTCTCAACCTGCCTTGGTTTTGGTCTTGAGTTGGTCTCGACCCTCAAAAGTCTTGGTCTTGTCTTGGTCTCTGAACCCTCTGGTCTCGGAAATATCTTGGTCTCAGATGGTGCAGTCTTGACTACAACACTACACAGTACCACACTGCATGGTGGGAAATGAAGTTAAAAACAGGAACGATGCATTTATGGTCAAGGAAGACATTAGCAAAAAATGGCAAGTTGATGGGACTAATATTTTGGGACATATTTATAATTCTGGAAAACAATAGCCTTAGAACCTCATTGCTATGCCCACGATGCTTGACAGGAAGTGTAGTACCACACTGCATGATGGGAAATTAAGTTAAAAACAGGAACAACATATTTACTAACTTCATACATTCATTGTCATTTCAATTTTTCAACGGACTAGTAGTAGACATTAGTATATAAACCTGTAGCTGGTTCTTAATCATATGCTTTTATTTTAGCTACAGAACCTAGACATGTGGTCTTTTATAAAAAATTTTTTTTATGATTGTATGAATGTACAGGCTATATATATATATATTAGTGTAAAGAAGACTTGTACCAAAACACTCAATAAAAACAGACTTTTTTGTCCAAGGCTGTAGCCACAGAGTCAAAACCCGCACATTACCTGTTATTTTAAAATATTGTAAACCTTAGATGTGTGGGATTTATGAAATCCAAAGCCAAACTGAAAGACTAAACAAAAACAGCCAAAACTGTAAGACAAGAAGTGCCATCCAAAATTGTTTTTGTTGAACTGTAACCAGATAAAGTCCCATTGAGATCGAGAGCTCTTTTCCAAGGGTGATCTGGCCAAAAGGTCAGCAGCGCATACCATGACAAAAATGTGCATTGACTCTAAATACTACAATACCCATGAGTCTCAGCTGTTGCTGCTGTATTGGAGCTTTAAGTTGAATTTTGAGGCTCTTCAATAAGGAGCTCTGTTATTGGAGGTTTGTTGCAGAAATGCATGTGTGGGAGGTGTACTCTCATGTGCAAGTGTAGGCCATAATTTATTGTCAGTAACTGACAGATGATGATGAGTTTTATCTGTTTCTGGAGTGGAAATACTAAATCAAACCTTAACCCTGGGAATAACTCTGATTATAACCAAG
>JAQQZY010000028.1:7215713-7226772 GCA_030068375.1 Ostorhinchus rueppellii | reverse complement strand
GATGAGTTTTATCTGTTTCTGGAGTGGAAATACTAAATCAAACCTTAACCCTGGGAATAACTCTGATTATAACCAAGTGTATAGTATAATTACAGCCTTATAAACTATTTATTTAACCAATATAAAGTGTTTTGTCTCTATATGAGAACACACAAATATTTTTTGATTCAAAACAATGTGAAGAAAGAAGTGTACCAGGTGTAGCTTCATATTTATTGATTTATAGTGAATTTCAAGCTGGTTTTGACTGTTGAGATTCATTTATTGTGGCAGTTGTGTCAATTATGCTGTAAATCAAATGTTTGTTCTTTATTTTGTGTCTGTAACTAAAGAAAAAGGGTCCTTTTCACACTTTACCAGATGTAGGTTTAGGTCGGTCGTCCATTAATCCCTGGATAGGCAGTTGTGTAGCTGATTAATGTAATGTAACGGTAGATAACTGATGTTCTCGCCATGTCGTACTGGATGATCTGTATTTAGACACATGACATGCTTCTCAAAATTCCAAAAGGGATGTGCGATGTATTTAAGGCTCTGACATCAAGGGCAGTGTTTTAAGATGAGTCAGAGATGTCTTATTATGTCTTACAGACCTCAAACACAAAGTTCAGCTCTTTAGAAAAAAATTATTTAATAAATAAAGACTGGGTGTGAAGGAAAACCCTGGCCTGTTTTACTTTTAATTTACATGAAACTCATTTGTATGTCACCTAAATGCAACTACAGGCCAAAGGGTAGGGCAGAGGTTTCCCATGAAGCATTGCAGGAGGTGGTGTTGGAGACATAGAGTAAGTGGAAGGGGCAGCTTGCTGGAAGTGAGGTGATGATGCATGAAAAATAAGTGTGAGGAGAGGAAGGGAGAATGTGGGGTGGGGGTGGGGGGTTCCCTACAAAGACCGTGTCTCCTATAGACACGTCCAAACTATTAATAGCTGAGATCAACTTCAAGGTCTGATCAATTCACCTTCTCCTTACAAAATACTATCTTTATTATCAGTCAATACTGCAATAAAATATTAAAAGCACAATATTCTTTGAGGTGCAACACAATTAGAAAAACAAAGTACACACACAAATAATAGTATTCATATAAATAATGTAAAAGTGCTAAAACCCTTAAAAAAAATTCTCTTACAGATGTCTTTTTAGTTAATATTTTATAACTGCAAAATCAATTAAAACAAGTGATCACAGAAAGGGGAAAATTTTTTGGGTTTTTGTGATCAATTAATTTCATGAACAAATCCACAAAAATCCATGAATTGAAAACACTTATTTTCACCTTTGTCCCAAGATGTTAACACCTGCAAAAAGCACCAGGATTTTAAGATAAATAAAACCAACTCAACCCTGAAACCCAAGAATCATTTTCAGTAGTTCTGTCTAAATGTTGTTGCTGTCATTTTTGAGCAGGACTAAGGCCTGGTTGGTTTGTACAGTGTGTGTTCTGTTTACACCTGTGAAGAGGCTCATTTCTGTTCATTTCTCTTGTGTTAAACTTGGCTTTTCTGTGAAAACAGATAAAATTAGTTGTATGAGGTAGGGGTTATTGGATGTTTTTTTTTTTTTTTCCTTTTTTCCCTTTAGGGCAGATAAAGATTATGAGTAATCAAGGAGACCAGGAGCTATTTGAAGTGAAATATATTTGTGGTAAAAATGCAAATCTTGGAGTCAAATTTTAGAATAACTTTACATGATCTCTATACATTTGTTAAACCACCCTATAGCATTTCTTCTCAAGTTAAGTGAAAGTAAATAAAGTCAAAGTCTAAATTATTCCCATGCAACAAAATATAGATAATCACAAAAATACTGTTTATAATTATGAATGTGTCAGACAGAGAGCTGGAAAAAGTTATGGAGATCATTGTATAGTATTAATCTGATCCTACAAGGAATGTCAAAACATAAGAAAAAATACTGAAAAAAAAGTCAAACATGTAAATCCTTAAAAGAATAACTTCATTTTAAGAAAACATACATAACCTTGTGTAACTCAGATATTGCACTGAACATATTTAAGCAGCAAGAAATTACTGAGAAAAAACAAGAGTGTTTTCCTCATTTCAATAGTTTAACCACTTGGACAGCTTCTCCATTTAACATTAGGCCTAATTGCTAAAACAACCTTTAGAAATCTATCCAAGCAGTCTGTTTTACCCCATTGGCAGATTTATTCTGTTTTAATAGTTTGGTTTGATATCAGAGCATCCATCCACTGTAGCTGCTGTTGTAGTTATGGGAATGATGATGTAAACTGAAATAAAATGTGTTTTCAAGGCTTGTTTCAGTCTTTGTCTTGACTTATATTGTGGAATTGATCCATACAGAGTACTTTTACTCTATTTAGTTTTATCTGTGAATATCTGGTATCTTTCTGGCTGAACATTTGGCTGTGAACATGTTTTTTAGTGTGACTTTTCTCTTTTTTCATCACATTTTTACACTGTAATGGTTGAAATGAATGAAGTGTATGTAAACTCTTTCCTCATTAGCTTGTTGCTTCAGCATGAACCCTTCTTTTCCCTGATGGTTGCTTCTTCCTCCTTCTCTTCCTCTCTTCCTCTCTTCCTCCTCCTCCTTTTGCTGCTGCTTCTGTTCTCCAACAGTTAAAATGGAAGCTGCTTTGTCACATGTCTGACACAGGCATGAGCTGTGGTCATGCGCGCACATGGGGGGGGGGGGGGGTTGAGAGCAGAGTTTCCCCCCTCGGCGGAGCTCTTGCCTCCCTGTTCCCACCCACTCACCCTTCCTCTGTCGTCCCCTCCCCCCCTCTCCAGAGTGGGTGTGCACATGATGGGGGTGTGCCATATCACAGCCACTGCAGCGGCTCACGTGGTTTTGGTCTGTGTGTGTGGGGGGTGGTGTCCGGAACACACACTGCTGATGTCGGCTGGGCGTCTTCCAGAAAACACTGAGTATGAGGCTCTGACTATTTCACCGGGAACACATGAAGGCAGCATCTACAGAGAAAGCAAAAGACAACCAATTCTGACAGACTTTGTTAATACTGGCGCATCTATGTATGTTCAGTCCTTGGCTGAGAAAATGACATCTACAGCTACTGATTATTCTTGTAATAGATTAGTCTATTGATTATTTTCTTCCATTTTATTTGATTAGATGATTATTTGAATAGTTGGAAAAAAAAATAGTAACAATCTCTGAAAATGATGAGAAACATGTCCTTTATTCCAGAACCAGCTGACACAACAACCACAAAAAGTATAAAAGTAAAAGGATATATAAAAATATAAAGAAATAACAATAAAAACAGTATAAAACCATATATGAAAATATCTGTAGATATAAACAACTAACAAGTCAAATGACATCTTCAAATGATATGTGCACTGTAGCCTTCAACACGTGTATCTAACCTACTAAATTACTAACATAACTGTGTTGATCCTGGCATCATGTGCATCACAATAACAATGTTTAGCAGCAGCGAAAATTAAGGAAACGAAGCTTCAATTGAGGAAAATTGTAATTGAATACTTTTCAAAATTGAATCAATCAATCATGTAAATTTGAATGAAAACACAGTAAACCCCTAAAACATGCAAGGACTATGAGGACCACACTGAGAGGGGAAAAGTCAGGCATTTTGACATTAAACTTGTAGTATTTTTTAAAAAGTGTCGTAATATGGGGGCAAAGTTATGCTGAAGAATTTTTTTTTTTTTTTAGAGAAAAAGAAATAAATTTTAATTGCAAGAAGACAATTGTAAACCTGTTATTACAAGAGAAAAGTCCCCAAACTATGATAATGATGTTAGAATATTTTGAGAGATAAAACCCTCACTTTACAGTAAAGTTGTTGGTCTGTTGAGGTAGTCATGACATTAATATTTTGATGAAAATGTGAAAAGTACAGGAATAAAGTTGCAACATTTTGAGAAGATATAATTATTATGAAAGTGAGATTTTAACTTTATGAAAAATGTAAAAAAAAAAAAAAAAGGAATCTTTTCTTATCATCCAACTGTTAACTTCTTCTATTTTCCTGATTACATTTTGGCCTTTTTCCTTTCGGAATCATTAGCCTATTCCTTTCATGTGATGCATGTTTGTAGTGGTATTATTATAGAATTGTTCCTCTCAAAAGTGTCACGTCTGTTTTTGTGGTGGTATCCTATTATTCCTGGTATATTCTGACTGTTTTTGAAACTGTCCTGGTCCTCCTCTGTAGTTGTGGGCAGCAAAGGGAAGTGATGTGTCAGTGCTGATCTGGGAACAACCCGTCCTCTGCTCTGGTCTTGTTCTGGACAGAGATGTGGAACTAGTTGCTCTAATGGCCCAGTTTTGTGATAAAGGTGAAGCTGCCTCGGTTTAGATGCTTTCTCCTCGTCCTCCTCCTCTGTTACATCGTTGACTCTGAAAATAGCATTTCCTGTCCGAGGTTTTAAATGTCATTGAAGATGAAAACTCACTTGTGTGCATATGCTATGTGTGTGTGTGTGTTTTAACCTTTTGTCACTTGTTTAAAGTGAAACCTGCCTGATGATTTTTAACACTAATGGTGTTGAAGTTTTTGGCTTTGAAAACAGATCTGCATAATGTTTCTCTTCTATTCTTTTACTGTTACCTCATACAAATATTTCACAAAGCTCTTTCTTATTTCTTTTGTCTATTCTAATCATTTTCTATGCATACACACAAACAGAAGTGATTTATTCTTTCACACGTTTGTGTTACTTTCTGATCCACTGTTTCCACTTTGTATCTTCCAGTGTCACTATATTAAACCTTTTAACCAAAGCTTCTTAAATGAGTTCGCACATCTTGACTTTCTCTTTTTTACAAATTACTTTATATTCACTTATAGCACATTTATCTTCACACAGACAAGTCTACAAATACAGTTGTTACAGTGTCCTGTAAACTTTTAAAGCCTGTTTAGATCTGTGCCACAAAAGGGCCCAAAAAGAAAGTTGATTTTACATATAGTTTCATTACAAATATAGGCAAAACAATGTCATATTTAATCTGACTTTTAGCAGGAGAGTAAAAAAAAATATATAAATACTTAACATGAGAGAATAAGGGACAAAATGCTGCAAAAACCCCTAAAAAAAATTGTAAATCTAATGTATACGTATGCTTTCGGTTTATATAGACATCTTACCTTGTTTCTTCTTGTTCTATATGATTTTTTTTTCTAAGTGCTTGATACTCATACTCTCACAAAACATCATTTTAAAAAGGCAATGACTATATTCCATTAACGCTCATTCCAAATCCGCAATTTCCTTGTAAATGCATCACTTACAGCTTTCACAAATATCTTTCTTTTCCTGAAGTTTAACTCAGAGGAAATACACATTAATCAAACTCACTGTTAATTTTAGCAAAAATTTGTTATTTATTTATTTTGGAGGAAGATGATTCACTGTGGTGGTCCTTGAAGGGAACAGGCAAAAGGAAAAAAGAGGACTGTTAATTTCAACAAACACAGTATGAAGTGATCACACCCTAAAATCAGCAGAAGTAGCACAGTGCTGTTCTTAATTGGACACCAGATATCTGGACTTACCTGCATAAGCTTTTCCTTTCCTTTTAAAACAAATATTTGCATATCCTCTACATGTTACATTTTCATAACACTTAGGTTTTAAAGCATTTAAAAGTAAATTATCGTTTTGATTTAGATTTTTCATCATTTTGTGTATTTACAACATCAAGACTAAAGTCAGCCTAAAACAAGATGATCCAGATCTAAATTTGGTGTGTAGCATACAATTAAAAGATGACATGAAAGGGATGTCAGGCATTTTCTGCTGATAGGAAAAAGGAATTTGTACATTAAAGCAAAATTAATGTCCATTATTTACATTTCAGTTTTGTGGTGTCCCGGCCCCCCCCCCCCCCCCCCCATTTGAAGTTAGAATTATCATATTAACTCTATCATGATGTGAGGTTTAGTTGGTTCTGCAGACAAACAACTGGTAGATCTATTCTGCATCGGCATATTTAGAGTATTTTTAAGAGGCTGTGTTTTTTCACTTTTACTGCAATAAAGTAAACACTGGTTATTTATACCACCTCAAAAAGTTTGACAGCTTTGACCTGTGTCGTTGAATGTGGATGTAAAAACAGACTCTATTTGCAGTAAAGTATTACAATGTTGTAGCCCTACAGCTATTATAATCAGTTACAATGGCCTTTTAAAGGAAAGAGAGGGGAACTGTTTTTTTTTTTTTGGTTGAACAAATGCTTTATTGTAACTGAAACCTGAACCTATTTTTCAGTGAAACTCTCCTCTTGAAAACAAATAAAATTCATAAGAAAGTTATGACAAGAAAAGGGGATCATAATTTTTTTTTTTAATTATTAATTAAAATCAAACTAATGAAATAAATGGGAAAGAAAATGTGCTCATGTGTATAATAGTCTCCCTCTGGTTGCATTTTTAATACTATAGGAAAAAGATGTATAATTAATAACTACAAATCGATAACTACCAATTTCAGGATTCCTATTGCTATGAAAAAGTCATGGAAGTTTACAATCTGGCTTTCTAGGCTTGATGAAGTCAAAAGTAAAACTACTAAATTACTAGAAGTTGAGGAAAAGTCAATTTTGGTCAGGACTGACCTTTCACCCCCTCTAGAAGCTCTTCACATCTGTCTTCCTTTTAAATCCAATGCTGCACTGTAATGAAAATCACAAAACAATAGACTGGACACTAAGGGAAAATGTTCCCTCAGGCTTTTCCCTTTTGGAGGTTTGGGTGCTTTGGTGTCTTTTTGTCATCATTATTAGACCTAATATACTGATTTTTTTTAAATCTATATTATTAACATACTTACAAATCTTTTTTTTCAACATTTTTGAAGTAAATCTGAAAATAACAGACTGTAAAGACCGAAAGGAGACTTTAATGAATGTCTATTTCTGTTCATGTTTTTAGGTTTACATTACTGATCCTTGGCAAAGTTTTGGCAGTAAAAGCATGTGGAAACCCTGTATTTTTAATTGTTTACCGCTGTAATGTCAATACTTTAGTTGCTGTAACTATTTGAGCAGTAGGACTCTGTGTGAACTGTCAACCCGCTTAAGTAAATAAGTAAAATAACTCGATTGGACCGCTAATTGTGGAGGCAAACGCATGGGATCGGCTGATATAAGAGGAGGATGTGTGGACGCCCTCTGCTGGCCACAACTGGAAATGTACAGACACTCCGCGGAGAACAGGCTGCACAGTGTGTGCGTGTACGTGTGTGTATGCATGTGTACGTGTGTGGCTGCAGAGACGGGCCCCTTTCCTCTCCGTGCACCTATTGGCTGCTGCTGGCCCCGCCCCGTTCCTCACCGATTCAAAACAAAGTCAAGGGCTGACGTCACTTGCGCGCACACACTTCTTCTGAGACAAAGCAGGAACTCCCCCCACCCGCCCCTTTCCTCCAGTCTTCATCCTCCTCTTCTTTTTCTCGTTCTCCTCCATTTTCAGTCAGTAAATTAATGATAAAGTCTGTTACATTCATTGAGTTTAATATGATTTGTGGATGATCTTTTAATTGTGAGCAAAATGAAACGTCTAACAATGAGTTCGAAATCAAACGTAAGTTTACATGATCTTGACTCACTGGTGAATTAAGCATTTGTTGACATTTGCTCATTTTTACATGACAGAAATAATGCTAGAGGACAGTACAATTTGATTAAACTTATCTTGTTTATGCCATAGATTTGTATTGTGAACTTTCCCAGTACAGACCTTTCGAAAGCGTAAAACAAAAAACACATTCTGTCATTTATGAGTATTTAGATTGTAGTCACCAGACCCAAAACTGGATTTTCTTGCATATTTTCTAAAATTTGTTTTTCAATTTAGTCCACACCCGAGTCTTTCAGCTCAATTTTATTACTTTTTTGCATCGTCTAAAACAACAAAAACGGAAAGTACGTTTGTGATCTAAACAGATTTAATGGAAACTTCGAGGACACGTAAATTGTTTATTCACAAATAATGAAACACATCCATTAAAATAGCCTGCTATTTGAACACATCAAATTATATTTCCCCCCTGTTATTCTTTAAGAAAATGTTTTATTATTTACTGCAACTATTTTGTCATAAATGTTAAATTCTCGGCGAGTTATCTTCAAGTTTCAAGCCCTGTAATGAATGTTTAATTTTACGTGACTCTAATTCCAGTGATGTGTTAACTTAAACCCACCACACATGGTACATAATATTTTAATAGTTTGTAATGCTAGAATTTAACATTTCACCTTCATTTTCCTTTGGAGACTTAACATTATTTTTTCAGTTCTCTAAAGCCACTTTGAAGTGTTAATTTAAATTTGTCTAACATTTTGTATACAAAAGTATTTTTGTAAAGCTGTAGTCCTTGAACATTTGTGTTCTTTTAAATTTAATGTTTGACGGATAATTTCTTGTTTTTAGACTTGTCATCAGACAAAATATACTCTTGTTCCTTTTTATTTTTAGCCTTGCCTTTTTGTATTTTCCACGCTACATAAAAAAAAGAATTTCTCCCACTTTTTAAAATCATTAGCCAACTAGAAGAACGTAGAAATCATATTTTTTGTATCCTTCTGTTAGTAATGAAACTGAACTGAAATGAGTAATGAATAGATTGGATTTGACTGAAACGAATGTGAACCGTTGGAGTAAGAATTTCCCTTCTGTAAAATGTGATCTACTGGAATAATGTGTTGCTCTAAGTGTCTGCTGTCAGGTGGACGTTCTCCATGGGCTGGGGGAGAAGGGGGTGTTAGAACTGACCAAAAGGCCCAGAGCTTCATTCGGCAAATTTAATTAATACAGTTTTCTTGATTTATGTGAAGGTTGGGAGATACAACAATCCAATTGTTACCTCTTTCGGGTCAACAAGTAAAAAGATGCTCCCAGAGAAGTATACCTTTTCAGTCTCTATCCCTACTTCAGAATTCCCCTTTCTGCTCATTTTTATCATCAACCAGTGTCTGTAGAAATCCCTCCGACAAAGACACAGATAGTGGGGTCTTTCTGTTAGACTAACTCCTGGCAGCATGTTGCATTTATCCGACAGCCTTTTCACTTCTGCCACATCACAGCTTGGCTAGAAATTAGAACCAAATGCAGGATACTTAAGCAACGGGTTCGGCTTTGACCAAGTGTCTCATTTTTTTCGCCAAGAAATTTCAACTTCCATTGAATAACCCCGTTCGTGCTTTTTTGGGCTTTATTTCACTATTTTACCTGGTCCGGAATCCAGAGTAAACCCGACGTTTTACCGTTAAAATAGAAAAACAGAAATTAGAATATTCTCTTCTCTGCCGTAATGCAACGAAAACCCCCCATGCAGAATTAGAGGCGTGAGCTCTGACAGCACACATTCTATAGAATAACCCCCCCCCCTTCCTCCGCTGTGGGCAGTGTGTGGTGCGCAGCCCCTCCCTCCCTCCTCCCGCACTGCTGTAGTAGTAACTCCCGAGTAGTTTTTTTAATGCACTTTATGAATGGAGCGCTCGCGCTCCTGCTCACCACGAGTAAGAGAGCACGAGGAAAAGGTGTTCACATCCCAGACGTTTTACTCTTAGCCTTTTACTCAGTGTTAAGAAGGTATATCCACTTCTAAAACCCTGCTTTCATCGTTTGTGTCTCCTTTATTTTAACACATTATAGAAATAGCGCGCGCACGTCAGGGGGTGTGTCCATTTCGACCGGCGTTCATTGTATTCTGTAACTTGGCTACTCCTTTGTTTTATCTCCTGTATCTACATGTCTTCCTGTCTTAAATAACGCATAATATCTCTGTGCATCACCGTGCCTCCTGTCAGACAGATACACTGGCAACTGTGAGGTAAAGCAGATGGTTCTGGATGAAGACAAAGTCGTACAACAGTCCAACACACCGTCCGCATGATACCATGTTCATGTAATGGCGATATTGCCCCCCTCCTCCTCCACCGCCTCTAAAGCTGTATGTGCTCTGTTCTGGTGAGTTCTCTGCCGTCATGTGACTGTACACTCACTGTAGTAAATGGGCGTTGCCGGTCCAAGATGGCTGCTCACTGGCTCTCACATGTATGTAACCCGTGTGTGAGAGAAAGAGAGGAGGGGGTTGGCACGTATAAGGCGGATAACAGAGCACATATGGAACTATCCTATAGGAAATCCTAAATCCTCAGACTCAAACGGAACTGGTCTGTTTATCTGTCTCTGATTACCGCAGCCCTGTGGGGGTGTAGCGAATGAGCGTTGGTCACTGTTAAGGGAAAATGCAAAACTTAGAATACTTAACTAAATTAACACATGTAATGGCACTGAGCGGACCGGACTCACTAGCCTCACCATTTACCTACACTGAATTGCAGAATTGAGCAGAAAAGCACCATCTGTTTATAACTTTCGTAAAATACACATCAATATATGCTGTTATTTCGTGTCTTGTATAAATTGGGCCGTAACGGGTGATCTTTTTTTAAAGTCTACTCTGACAGGAACGGGCAACCGGCATTTGGACGCACAAAACGTACACCAGGAACTACGTGAACTATGGTGCCTTGTCATAGAAGTCCACAGGAAGCATTTAACTGTTGGCTACGACGGGGCCACAATAATTTAAGTTTTAAAGATTCACAAATAAGCTCCTCAACCTCGTAGCAGCGCCTCAGTGGGCCTCCATCCCCTCCCCCAGCAGTGTCTGTAACATGAAATGGTTATAGGCAAAACAAAATGGCGAGTGAAGAGAGAGGGGGGAGGCGTTGCACAGCCAAAGGGAAGAGCTAGAGAAGGTAGGCTTCAACCTTCAACTCACTGGTAGCCCTTCTCATTCGGTAGATTTCAGCTGAAGGAGAATAAACCTTTTCCCCTTCGCCAATGAGTCAGATAAATTGTTATGTAGAGGACCCTTGCATTCATCTCCATGGCTTTCATAGATCTGACCCGCCGTCATCTTTGAGGCTCTGTGTGCCTAGAACAGCCTGCGTCCTAGTAACCCTAACGAACACTATTATCCATGATGTGGATGGGGTCTGGGTCCAATTTTAAAAATGCAATAACTCGCTTCAGTTACATAAGGGCCGAGCCCCAGTCCGTCTC
>JAQQZY010000028.1:7192824-7203114 GCA_030068375.1 Ostorhinchus rueppellii | reverse complement strand
TTTGTGACCAATAACATTTTGTGGGACCATTTCCAACAGATAGGTTATTCTACATGAATTTGCAGTAGTAATTACTCCCCAAATGATAGGAATTGGGGTTAAAATGTAAACTTCGACGAAAAAAAAGAATACCGCCTGATACCGTGATAATTTTTTAAAATACCGTGATAACAATTTTTGGTCATACCGCCCAGCTCTAGGTGTTTCCTAAATTGAATTGTGAACATTTTTAGTTGATGTACAACAATACATTACTGCATTCAAAATCGTTTTGTTTTCATTGGTCATTTAAATCAATTACACTTAGTGTAACGTGGGAAAAAGTGGCAGGTATATTTACTCAATTTCTACATCTATTTGACAGTTGCTTTTGAAATATAAATAGATTCACTGTTGAAATGTAGTTTAACAATATTAATCCTTTAAACTGGGTACTGAGGCTGAGTTGGAGTCAAAAAACACAAACTTGTTCTGAATACAATTTAGAGCCTTTTTTTTTTTTTTTAAATTTCAGAAGTATTGTAGAATTTGTGGCTCTGAAAAAGTTTCTTGTGTATTTATTTGGATGTAACCCCTCTGTTGTCACCAACAATGGATGAGGAACTAAAACTTAATGGCATTTTTGTCTTAAATTGAACTGAAATCATTGAAAACAAAATTGAAAAGAAATCATAAGGTGCATATACTGGAAGTCTGGCAGTGCACATACACTTTGTTGTCCTCCCTCAGCACAATTTCTTTGCCAATTGAACCGCCTCAGTTCATTTATCTGTAAGTCTCATCGAACATTGTTTTATTTGACCATGCCAGTGAGTGTCTGTATTGTCTGTTCGTAATTGTGAGCGATAGTATTTGTGTGAAGTGTGAAAAACACAACTTTAGTCCCCTGCCAAACACTTCCTACATTTTCTACTCCTCACTACTCCTCACTTCACAATTGGCCATGATTGTTGCAAACTCTGATACATCCTCCCTTAATTCCAAACAGTGCTGGAAGGAGTTTTTAGAGAGGGTTCAAGCCTCCAAGTGTTCAAAACTCAAACATCCAGTCTTTGTAATCACAGAAGCAGCCATTGTCTGAGTGTAATGTGTTGCTCTATTAATGAGCATGTATACCTTTGCAGATTATTAGGTAGAGAAGAAACTTCCTCAAAAGATGACAATGCATTTCATTCAGATTTAGGAACAGATAAAGATCATAAATAATCAGTTACAGAAAATTATAAATAGGATCTTTTGTCTTTATCCTTTTTGCCTCAGCCTGCAGTGCTTTTTCTACATGATCTCCTCTGTGAATTGTCTTCATGTTGCATTGAAGGTTTTTTTTAGACAGCACAACATAGACACACCTCGCTGTGTTGGGGGCCTCCATCCCCTCTCTGTCTGGTCTGGTCTAAAGAGTTCTGACCCCTGACCTTTGACCCATCCTAAAAGCAAAGCCTTTCTCTTCTCTTCCATCTCCTCTCCCTCCACCTCTCTGCCTTGAGGACCACACTCTTTTCATTCCCTTGGCTTCTTTTCATTCTTCTGCTCTTTCTCCTCATTCTTTTGTTCTTGCTTGAGGCTGGAGTCGAGCGCAGATTTAAGGCCTTTACAGCTGAGGGAACCTCAACAACTCTGGGTTTTACATTCAACTTCAGATATTTTCAAGCTTCACTGACAAAAGGCTTCCATCTTTGCAAAACAATCATGAGTGATAATGAGGATTGGACTCGAGATTTCCTCTTTAAGTTCACTAGTTTATAGTTATTTCAAATTAAAAATGAAATGGTATTTGCTGCCATGTCAAACAGGTATTTGTCCTTTTCAAGCACACAGTTTAATTTTTCATTTGTGGCTCTAATGATTGATTACTTAAGTTGATGGTGGGTTGATATTGGTATGTTTCCCAAAGCTTAGTTACATGTTCAATCCAATGATCTTTACCCTCAGCCCTCGCTGCAGAGTATTGTCATCAGTTCGTCATCTGTCTGTCTGTGCAAAAACTTTGGCCTGGACTGAAGGCTGCGGGTTTTCAAGTGTGGGCATGTTATAGTATTTTTATTAGTTAGGCTAAACAGTAACGAAACCGGATATATTTAGAATTAATCAACTTGCATGTGTTTGTCTTTTATGACGAAGGCTACTCAAACCAGTTGTCGTATGTGAGTCAATTTCCAACAATTCTTTGCAAGTCACAGATTAGTTGTTGCAGTTCAAATTTAATTTGTGTTTATTCAGCAATGACCTCCAATTGTCAGGTGAAGGTGAGCTCATGAGACACTGTCATCATATCGGCTCAAATCAAAGATGTTAAATATTAAAAAAAGATAATGGATGAATTAAGGAGAGGGTAACCAACTGGTAAGAATGTTTTGTTGTCGCCTTGCCTGCCCATCCATCTTCTTTGCCCGCCCATTCCTAACTGGTTGCCATGGTTTCAACCTATTAGAATGGTTGTGGGTTGGCAGGCGGCGGCAGTGGGGGTCAAACAAGTTCACTAATGGTGGCTTGGTGGGGGTTGGGATGTGTGGATGCACTGGTGTGGACTGGAGTGATGGTTTGGAGTGGTATGAAGAGGATAATGGAGAGTTGATATGTTGATAAGGTGGAAAGGCATTTGCATCTGGGGTTAGGGAATACATGGGGGGGTTGGTTTGGGTGGTGGATATTATGCATGTGGAGGTGCAGAAGAGGCTTGTTTTTCATTGTGTTTTGAGGACGTGGGGGTTCAGGGGTGGAGTTGACCATATTGCCAACGGTCCTATTACTGATCAAGGATCAAAAGGCTATTCCTTTATTTTTTTTGAAAGGGCTGTCAGGTATTTTAGATGAACAAAAGACTATTCATCTCTTCATTGGAGCCTCCTGGAGGCTTTTTTGGGGTTTGCCATGGGAGGTGGAGATAGTAGGGGGTTGGTTGTTGGCTACAT
Organism: Ostorhinchus rueppellii; assembly: GCA_030068375.1. Lineage (NCBI taxonomy): Eukaryota > Metazoa > Chordata > Actinopteri > Kurtiformes > Apogonidae > Ostorhinchus > Ostorhinchus rueppellii. Next base: position 7,200,202 of record JAQQZY010000028.1, on the reverse strand, counting down.
GGTTAGATGCAGATGTGTTTTCAGTTCCACTTTTTGAGAGACCTAGTTTTCCAAAATGGTCTTTAATGAGGTCCAAGACCAAATAAATTGCTGCTCTTCAATGTTTGCAGATATAACGAGGAGACTAGGGATCAAACTACTCCGACTTGTGTATTTAAATTGTCAATTTTAGGGTTAGATTTACAGAAAGTCACATTCTTGAACTGATTAGTTACAAGTCTGTTCCTAATAATGGTTTAACAGCAGCACGTACTTTAATATAGTGTTGATTTTTTTTTTTTTAATTGGACTTGAACTGAAATGGGACTTTTTTTTTTAACTTGATAAGTGTAGGACAGCATAGGTTAATGCTACAAAGTTTGTTAGTCTCCATTATTTCTTTAAAACTCCATTTCTTGTCTTTTCCTTGCAAGATGAGTCATAAAGAAAATGCACGAGACTTAAGACTAATCTTTCAATACTCACCCCTCCTCTTGACTCATGACTGAACAATCCTCAAGTCCTCAGGTTCACAGGAACAGAGACCCAAACATGAGGACTGTAATAATGACATACATAATGAAACTTTGTAACGTGCCAACTGACAAAATCTGGCAAAAATACAGACCTAAAATCCATCCTTGACTTCTCTAATTTCTAATCCCTGGTCCACTGTTCAATAGCTGGATATGGTCCCAGTAGTTGCTGATTTACTATATTCAGCAAATTTCACCAACAGCTGTAGCCGTAGCATACACTGACTATAATAGTGTGATTTAGAAACAAGATGAGAGGAAAGCATAAACATAGAATACACATGTATGCCAGTTTGACTGGGATAGAAGATGAGGGGAAATAGTAGATGGAAAAACCTATTGGCATCAATGCAGTCCACCCACAAAGAGGTTTTGGTGGTCACATTTGAATCCATACATCAGCCAAGAACAAGGCGTTTTTAGCAGTTTTTCTCTGTGAACTAGTTCAGAGAGATAGTGATACAGATGGTCCAGGGATATCAGGACCTCATGGATGCATCATGATGATACAATACATATCTGCCTGAAAAAGATGCTCAGTCCACACCCTGCTTTGCCACACTGCTTCCATCTGTGAACAGTTGTAGATGTAAGAGAGGTTTGTTCCTCCAAATAAGTGTTTAGAAGTTCAGAATTGTGGCAGTTGAGCAAACACTGAGTAACTGAAGTGTGTGAGCCAAACCTATGTCACTATCACGTTGGAAATTTAGCACCGATGCCCAACTTTCTTATATGTTGACATCTGAAGTATGTTTCTGGGTTGGAAACCCTGACAAGTATGCTGTAAGTTGAGAAGAATTTACACAAAATGATAGTTTACCATTCAGTTTCTAGTTTACTTTTGCATCAAATGTCCACATTGAAAATTGATACTTCAGTTGCTCAAAGGGATAGGGCCAGTTTTGGAATAAAACTGCCTCTCAGACTGTGTCCTATAGAAATGGTAGGATATAGTATATTCTGACAGAAATCAGTTTTGCCTTAAATAAACTAACATGGCTGCACTGATTAGTTTTATTCTTGAGGTACTGTTAAACTGTATGAGTTGATGCAACTGTTTTTCCTTTAAGGTTAAGGGTTCCATGAAAACAGTTTATTCTCATCATGTCATTCTTTCTGTCTGCTCCCTGTAAGATTAAAATAATAAAAAAAAAAGTCAGTGACTGTCACTGTAAAGGCCTCAAACATGTGATATCCAACATTCTGTCAAGTAGTTACATATATCCAGATGTCTAGTATCAGACTGTGTGAATAGTGTAAACCAGGAGAAATGCCTTTGGCTCACATTCAGAGCTGATGGATTGACCGGCAGTTTTCTTTTAATGTGTCCATCAAAAGAAGTTACTTAAAACAGAATCTTCTTGTTGTCTGTTTATCTCTCAAGACATGTTCTGGCATTTGCGCTTGTTCAGTCATCCACTTCCTTCAACTTCCTTTCACTTGTACTTTTCCCCAAACCCTCTGGAGTAAATACCTTACACCTGTAAACAGTGTCTGATCTAAACAAACACACATTATATTTTCTATGCAAACCCTACTGATGTGGATGCTTCTAAGTCCAAAGTGTTTTTTATATGCACTGACTGTATTTGAATTGGAAGACTACATGAATATTGACATGCCTAATCTGTTTCTTGACTCTTGTATTGTATTTTGTCCCCTTGGCTAACTCTGGCCTAAGGGGTATTGTAATTGTTTTGTCATTTGTTTGTCTTTCTGTCCATCCTGGTCGTGGGGTATTGGTGTGCAGCATGTATGTTTTCTTCTGTTGGCACAACTTGCTAAAATGATTTCCTCTCCTCCTTTTTGTCTCGGCAGGACCAGGAAGCTGCAGATCAGAAACATTCCACCTCACCTGCAGTGGGAGGTTAGTTCTTATTTCCTCTCTCTCATTTTTCTTATGGTAATCATTTACACACACAATATTTGACACACTTTACACTGCTAACAACCACATTTCTACCACCTACAGAGGTTGTGTCTATATTATTTATTTTCATTGTCAATTCATCTGTGAGTTATTTTCTCACGATCCCAAGATGATGTCCTGAAATGTCTTTCCTGGTCCACAACTAACTAGAGAGGTAAAGAAAGATGAAAATACTAACAGTGGAGTTAAGAAAGCCAATGCAGATAGCAAAATTATTAGTGATTAATGTATTGGTATACGAGTGTACGCATGAATGGGTGAATGTGAGACTGTAGAAAATGCGCTAAGTAAATGGAGTCCATTTACCGTTTAATAGATGGCAACTAATTGATAAACTGATCAATCATTGGAGTCTTATCTCTAACAGGCTGAGCAACCGTTTAACTACAGAAGTTTAGTTTATTTATTTGTTATGTCGTGGACAATATCAAATAATTAAGTGTATCAATAACACTAAAAAGGGTAGTTTCAGCCAACATGGCAAGTGTCCTGCTGTAATCCCAAGCCTGATGACCATAGGCACCCTAAAAAAACAATATATTTCAGCACATTCTTAAAAAGAGAGAGTTAAGACAACTAATAGACAACATAAATTAATAAAGATAAGAGGGAACAGTGAAAGTGGCTTAATTGGTCATCAATTTGGACAGCAAATAATGGACAAAAGTAAGATTTACCTAAAGATGTTCCTTCAGGTTCTCCCAGTGTCTGAATGGGTTCTCTTCCTTCTCTTCCTCCCACCATCCAAAGACATGCACTGATAGGTTAATCAGTTAGTCTAAATTACCTATCGGTATGAATGTGAGAGTGATTGTTCATCTCAGTATGTCAGCCCTGTGATGAACTGGCGACATGTCCAGGGTGTATCCCGCCTTTGCCCGTAAGTAGCTGGGATAGGCTGTGATCCTAGTGAGGATAAAGTGGGTTCAGAAAATGAATGAATGTTCCTTCAATTTACGAAGACTATTTTTGGACACCGGCATGACTGTGAAATAATCCTTGAATTACCTGTACAAATATGCCTTTCTGTCCATGCAGTGTGGACAGGTAGGCTGTACTCTGAGCATGGCCTACTATGGGCCAACTATGAAATCAATTTAGGCTTTGTTTAAGGAGGTTATGGGAAGTCACTGATGCCGTTTGACCAGATAATGAATCTGTTCATCATTCAAAAGGTTACTCAAGGGCTGTTTTAGCATTAGAATTACATGAACCATGTTTAAACTGATGTAGCTGAGGCCGTGTTTTAGCCATATTAAGTGAAAACGTGTTCCATTTAAATGAAGTCCAGTATGTGTTTTTTGATCTGATAATTCTCCTGTTGTAACCCTCACTCCATGGTTTGCAGCATGTTGTATGATGTGCCTGTTCAGCCTGTCTTGAGTGGATCCCTGCTGCTTTGTTCAAAACACGAGTAATATATCAACTTGGGCTGTAAATAATGGCTATTTCAATAGTTGACTAGTCAGATTATGAACTGCAAAAAAATGGGTGTTATTTCTATTTTTTTACCAGCAATAAAATGCATTTTCTTTTCTTTAACAAGAACATTTGGTACACAAAATTTAAAATGAATAACAGAGATTGTTAAACAGATATTCAATAAATATTGCAGTAGCAATAAATTAAACATTTTTCCTTAAACAAAAGTTCATTTTGTGCAAATTATATTTAACATTTGTTAAACAATTCTCAGGTATAAGATTGGCAAGATGCCATTGAATGACGTGATGACATCACTAACGACTGGTGAACAATTGGCAGTCAACTAATTTTGCCGTTGACAAGGTGTTGTAGCCCTAATATCAAAATGAAAAGTTATTTTTTCTTATCCTGCCACTACCACTGTAGAAGGCTTAAAACCTATTTGACATTCTCTAGCTGTAAACATGTGGAGCCCATTCCCAGAATAAAAATATTTGTAACAATTCCATAACCACGTTGTGTATCATAGGCTACATTTTGGACTGTTAAAATGCTTAATTTCCTTTAGGTCAGAGTTCATATGTTTCTAGGTTAAACTACTCAGTTTTGTGTTTTGGAAATGTTGCCCCTCATAAAAATAATGAAATTGTCAACTATTTTTCTTTATTGTATTTGAATAATTTCATAAATGTACCATATATTACATTATTACAATGGGAGTACAAAGTTTAAGAACCACATGATCATAAACAGGCGATTGCAGAGTAATCATCTTATGATAAATCAGACTCGGTCAAATATGGTTTTGTTTTGGAGCTCTAGGCAGATTTTTTTTTTTTTTTTTCTCTTTTAGGTGAAAATGTTTATTGCATAGTTTGTCACAGAAGGATGTGGAAATGTTTTGGCATTTCTAAAGGAGACTGAAGTTTATGTTCTGACTGATAGATGTTTAGATTTAAGCAATAAAAGCAGTTTCAAAAGCAGCATAAAATGAGCAAAATGAAAAAAAATGATGAAAATAAATTAAAGATTTACAGAATGAGGAGAAAATTCAACAATATGAACAAAAGTGAATTAAATAATGCACAAAATCACCAAAAATGAAAAAGAAAAACATGAAAGATAATAAAGGATTAAGAAGGTAAACTACAAAATGCATAACAATAAATAAGATAATGAAGAAAATGAAGAGAATAATGAAAGAAATGAATATTTTTTTATATAAATTGGGAAAATAAGCAAAATAAGCAAAAAAAAAAACCCAACCCATATATACATGTAAAAACAATTTATTATATATGAACACATCAGATAAACAGCTTTTGGTCATATTGTTTCAATTCATCTTGTTAAAGTACATTTTTTGGTGTTATTCTCATACCCTCTAGTCAGGACAGTGGTTTTATGTCTGTGTGTGTAAATGGTGTTCGATTTTGTGCTCGGTCTTCTGTCTCTTTTCCTGCATCTGTGTTGACCCGATTCTGTGTCCGGTGTCCACATGGGGGCGACGTCTCTCCGCTGAACTGATTGAAATGTCTCAGCTACATGCTTTTAACCCTTGGTGAACATAAAGCCAGGCTCAGAACCAGCAGATGGAGGAAGATTAATATTTATGTCAGACAGAAGCACAGTGACAGGAAACATTAAATGTAATAATTAAAATCTGCATAATAGAGACTTTAAAGAAGTAATGTTGAGTATTAGTGTAGATGTTGCACCTGTACATGAGGGAGGAGTTCCAGTCTGTAGGTGTTGTGGCTTGTGGATGGTGTCTTTTTACTCCCACATTGTCTATTCTCAAGTGCAAGTACAGATGCATCATGGGAAAACAGACTAGCAAAAGTAGAAGTACCAATTCAATTTATTTAGTGTGGAAAAATGAAGAAGTACAGGTAATGTACATCAACTGTATAATAGATGAACCTCAGAAGCTAATTGAATGTCATCTATGATGGGAAGATTACAACACAGTCTATTCAAAAAAGCAACATTATCTGGAGTCACTTCTCAGTGTCGGCAATATAAAATGAAAAGAAACATCAAGTCACCTTTTCTCCATGGTCCAGTTTTCATTACTATTTTATCCTCTCATACTCATTTCTATTGAAATACCTTTGTCATAAATGCTACAAACCTCTTGTGTTTTTTACTTGTTAGACTTTTTATGTTCTTGATGTTAATAAGGTATACAGTGATGCAAAATAAGATGAGATATAGTTTATTGATCCCCCGAGGAGGAAATTCAAATGCACAGCAGCACAAGACAATATGTATCAAATACAATAGAAAAATAAGATTACAAATGTAAACATTTGTAAAAGTGACTAAAAATTACAAAAAAATAGTAGTAATAATAAATAAAGGAACAAGTGTGTACTAAGATAAGTGAATTAGAAAATACAGATATTTGTGTAAAATTGTAATACGTAAAAGTAAAACATTTTCAGAAAGTACCAACGTACATACTAATGAAGTCTTTAATGCAAATACCCTTGTTTCTGTCCACCTGAAATTTAGGTTTTATGGGGTCTTTTATTGTGTCAGTTTTCAGAGACAAATACTGATATCATCCATATCATCCAAGTCTCCTGAAGGAATGAAGGGTTGCTAACAAGCTTTTGTGTTATTTTAAAACCAAACATAGTTTGCTTTATGTATCATACAAATGAGGGAGCTGCTCTATCTGAGTAATTTAGACTTAAACAGACTTTATTGTCATTTAGAATACAACTAGTAACATAATCAAACTGTGTCAAACTTGCTTGGTACAGATTTAGAAATGTGTGTTATACAATATCCCAATCAGAATACTTTATTAATTGGATTGCAGTTCCTCCATGTAGAAATGATCAATACTATGAAAAAATAAATTTTATATATAAAATACACACACACGCCTAATCAAAATTTGAAGACCAGTTGAAAAACTCACATTTTGCACTGCTGGATCTTAAAACTCTTCAAGGTAGAGTTTCAAAATGCAAAATGAAGAAATGGGAGGTAGACCAAGAAAATTTTTTTAAAAAATTGATAAAGCAATATATTGCAAACAATTAAACTGAAGCAGGCTGTTCATCAGCCAATCAAAAGTTTAAGACTGCAGCTTAAAAAAAACCTGAACCCCTCCCCCCCAAATATAGAAATAAAAGTTTCAAAAATGGAGTGAGTAATGTTGTTGTTGATTACTTCAAAAATGGTGTTAAGGCATGCTAAATGATGATGATGATGATGATGATGATGATGGGCAACACGGTGGTGCAGTGGTTAGCACTTGTGCCTCACAGCAAGAAGGTCCTGGGTTCGATTCCAGGCAGGGCCTTGGGACCCCTCTGTGTGGAGTTTGCATGTTCTCCCCGTGTCTGCGTGGGTTTTTCCTGGGTACTCCGGTTTCCTCCCACAATCCAAAGACATGGACTGATAGGTTAATGGGTTACTCTAAATTGCCCATAGGTGTGAATGTGAGAGTGATTGTTTGTCTCTATATGTCAGCCCTGTGATGAACTGCCGA
>JAQQZY010000028.1:7165529-7179162 GCA_030068375.1 Ostorhinchus rueppellii | reverse complement strand
TAATTTCAAAGAAATGACTTTCAAAAACATTATCCTTAAGTTTCATAGTTCAGATAATTGAGGAAAGGCACATAAATTACGATTAAAGTTGACTTGCAAGGTTTACGTTTTCTGAAATGCGCTAGAAATGGAAGAGCCAGTATACGCAAAAGATGCAGACACACACGCGCCCTAACTGTATGGCCCACAAACTTCCAAATTCTCTTCTTCTCACCCTCAAATGACTCACTCATTCACCCATTCTCTCTTACAGTCTTCACAAAGACAAAAACTCACTCGCTCATCTCTCTCTCTCGCTCCACCTGAAAGGAAAAGTGCACACACATGTACACGCAAAGATACACACGCACACACACACCATACCCTGACATAGACACACCCTCTCTCTCAAGCAGAAATGTATGGGAAATAAGTGCTCTGTTTAACCTTTCTGATTTTAGGGGGGGGAAAATGAATTAAAGTGCCTTTTTAATAATGTATTTAAATAAATATATTTTTTTTAAATATTGGGCTTCAGTCAGGTTTAATACCATTTTTATATGTATACAAATGCCTTTGGTAAAATTAAGCTTTAAAATAAAGTCTCTATCCATTTAAATGTACAGGATTTGAAAGACATCACTGAAAAATGGGAAAAAAAACTTTAAACATGATTTTCTCAGGTTTTTAATTTTAAAAACTGGGTGGAAGACCGCAATTTAAAAGGTAATATCTTGAAAACCATCCAACGTATGACTTTGACAAAGGTATCATTTTCAAGCTTATTTCCTCTTCTTTCCATTGATACCCAAACCATTGTGACTCATTTTGCTGGATCAGGTCACATATATGCCTGATCCTAGTCCACGATTTGAAATGAGATTATCAGCACCAAAAAATGGTATTTCCAGCTTCCCTGGTGGAACTGGACAAGACTGGACTGGTTTATGGCAGACTTATGACAACACCACAGCAACCAGCAGAGGTTAGCAGTGAGAAGTAAGTTGAACAAGTGAGGAGTAGGATCTGTCCTTCATCCTGAGGAAAATGATTTCTTAGATTTATTTAGTTGTAATGGTGGACACTGGTACTGGAGCTGGACTGGCAGAGAGACAAAGAAAGCTAAACAGGAGCGTGATAGAGCACAGGCTAAAACACCGGTAAACTTCTGCATTGCTTTGAACTGATGGACAGAACTAACGGAGTTAAAAGGAATGAAAACAGACCCAGAGTTGGCCTTCTTTCTTCTAGACTGGTATAGAATACGTCTTTTCTTTCTACATATGCATTGGAACAAAATATTTTACTATTATGGCTGTTGGTCGCTCAGTCAAACACTTGTTAAACGTTTCTGCTTTAACCGCAGGGCTAGCTCATTGGCGTCAGTAGTATGTTTTATTTGGAGCATTGTTTCAATCACAAACTAAGGGCTTTGTAAAGTGAGACTGAAATGGTTCAGTATGGAGGTTAATGTTCACGCCAGGGCCTGGATACTAAACTGCCCTTGGGGAACAAGACAGTTATAAAAGTAGAATACTGTGAATGCAGAAGACTGAAGCAGCTAGCACTGAACTGTTAATGCGGAATGATGAAGATGTTGAATGACTGAAGTCATTTCTGAAAATGCTTGAACACTTTGTGGAAAAGCTAGTGCAAATGTATATAATTGGGACACGTCTTAGAGCACCGGTCTGTGAGTGACACTCCAGAGCTCTGGAATAAAAGAAACATGGAAGCAGGAGTCGGACGTCCAAACTTAGGGATCATTTTCATTTTCGCCCCGGTTACTAAACTACGCTACAAACAGACTTAATGAAGTTTGCGTTTTGTCTCGTTTCAAACATCCCTTTCCACTCTGCAAGTTACTGTCTTGTAAAGAGTTGTAAAGAGGATCTGCTCTTCAGTCATTAGCGTCAAAACAAATGCACCCTTGGCCAGAGTTATGCCCTTATGACAGTAGGTGCTAGTGCTCATGGGAAATGGAGGCAATCCACTTCAAATTCTCTGTACAGGACCTTCAAGAGGTTCACAAAAAAAACAAACAAAAAAAACAACAATAAAAAACAAACAAAAATATCGATGTATGGTTATTTTATAGTGTTGTTTTTGTTTGTTTTGTTGTTGTTCATATACATTTTTTTCCACAAAGGTGTCTAGAGGATAGTAAGTTTGAGGTGGGCATAAAGGTTAAATTCTGGTTATTTTTATGGACTGTTCCCATAACTTTATTCAGATGGGCTAGGCTTACTTACGACTACACCAGGCAGCTGACACGAGTTCCAAATGAAGACATAACTCTCAAATATTTCTCTCTGTAACTGATATGGTCATAACCTTTACAAAACATTCTTGTGGTGTAACTCAAAGGCTGGTTCTGAGCCACCTGTACGTCCTCTGTTAAATTGGCCTTTTGTTTAATTATATGACAATACTAAATGGTATATGTATGTAATTAGCAATGATACTTGAAGTGTAGGTGTCTTATTAGGGCTGGGTATCATGGCCAATTTCCATAATTGATTGGATTTCCATTGATAAGCTTCTGAATCGATGGATGATTCAATTTGATCCAATTCAGTATTAATTGGTTCAGATTAATTTAGTGACACCAAATTACAATTTTGAGTTGTAACCTGATTATGTGACTACTGCAGTCATGCAGCATATCAATATTAATATTAGAAAGGAAATGAATATGACACTTCAGCTGTAAATACAAATCTGCTCTTAAATAATGAACGGGGCAGAAACATTCCCATGTTTCTACAGTGCCTCAAAACGGACTTCTTTGCCATCTTTCGTTTGTTTTATGGCTGGTGGCTTCTAGTCACTGGAGGTGGGGTTAGCGGTAACGGTTTACTATTCCTCTAACTCCACACTCAGCTATAGGAGATGGTATAACTTACATGTGCTCTTTATGCAGGTAATGCCCCTGTATTAGTCCATCTCAGCCCCCATGTTAGGAACCACTGGCTTAGAGGCAGCTCAACAACCTGTGTTAGGATTATTAACCTCTTTGGGTTTGACCAGTTGCATATGCAAATACAAGGAATTCAAGGGATACAAGTGTGGCTTCGGTTCCCATCCCTGAATAATAATAACAATGCTGTTCTAACTATTCTTTTTAACTAGTTGTTAACTGATTATTAACTGTTTGTCTCTTCATACTATGTGTAGCAGATGCGTTCCTTGAAAATTTGTAAGTCATTGTTGTGTTTCTTGTGTCGTCCAGTTGGCCCAGAGGAAGATCCGGGACATTTTGACCCAAGTCAAACAGCCACAGAAAGGTGGGATGAGCATGGGCCCGAGCCCCAACCCCCAGGGCTTCTCTGAAATGGGCAGCCCTACACAGGGACTGGCTCAGGACCACCAGCCACGCAGAAAGTGAGGGTCTTCACACCATGGTGATTTGCCGTGGGGCAGACCCACCTGCCTGACTGACAGACAAACACATGCATGGACGGATAGACAGACGGACAGACGGATACAGGAGAGCGACACACGGACCCAGCAATAGACAGGGAGAGTTATAAAGAGGGAGGGAGGATGCCCAATAGTCAGAGAAAGACAGGAGTTTGAAGAGAAAAAGATGATGAATAATATCAAAAGATGAAATGAATAAAAAAGAGGATTAAGAAAAAAGAAACTTGAGAACAGAGACCAGATGCCAGGCCAGAAGAGAGACTGATTGAGGATGGGGGGATGAAGGAAAGAAGGAAAGGAGACAGGGATGGATGGCTGGTTTTCTTCTAGTGTGCCTTTTACTCTTCCTCTGCTGAAACTTTAGTCGATCTTACATTGGATAGAGCTAAACAATATGATGGACAAGGACAGAGCCTTACACCTGTCCATGTGGTAAGATCTCATCCAGGAGGTGAAGGGGAGTGTATTCCTGAGACGCACTAGTAGGGGCCATGTTCATTCTTCTCTCTCCTGCCCCCTTACAGACCTCTCCAACCATCTGCACTCAGTCCTATATTTTAAGGGTGGTTTTTTAAACATAGAGATATATGTATAGAAATGTTTATTCAGAGCTATTATTGATAGAATGCAGTGAGGCGGAGCCGGGAGAGGGAGCAAGGAAACTGCTGTAGTCGCTAAAGGGGTTAAGGTCATGGGCCACGCCCATTATCAAACCCCCAAAGCCACCGAGAGTCAAGAAGAGGGGCCGCAGATGTTAACACTGCTCTATAAAAACCTCTCCGATTAGCGGAGAGATTAGAGAAAAAAGAAAAAGAAGAAAATATGAGGTTGTAAATATATAATCTTCATGTAAATGCTAAGAAATGCTGCGTCTGGCCACCGTGCCTTTTTTAAAAGGGGTTTTCTGTATATTTCTCAGTCTCTTGTCTATATGTAGCATAATGTAGCCTACAGCAAGGCGGGAGCTGGGGACGCATTGAGCAACCCCTCCCATGATTAGCCGTTGTGGTCTAAGGCGCAGCAAGAGACAGTAAGGGCAGCGGAGGTCGCAGCTGGTCCTGCAGTTCTATTGCAGTGGCTTAGCTCACATTTTAAAACAGCTTGGAATAAAACAGCCGGCGGCTATGCTAGCTGGCTAGCGGCCCGCACCTTAAACGGCATATTTTATATATATTATATATATATGATATGTGAGTTAACCCGGCCCCTCGGGTGAATGTATTGAAGGCAGCGAGTCGGGTGTGAGGTTTTGCTACACCTTTATAAGTCCTGCAGTGACGGGCAGACATGGTGTGTCTGACATTCCTGCTCATTGCTTTTTTCTAGTTACTCACACTTAGGCAATGGCCCTTGTCGGACAAAGATGTTTTTGTCCACAGGAAATGGGTCGTCTTTGATTCATTTGGACAAAGATGGCCTCTGATGTTTGTTATACATAAAGGGAAGTCCGAGACTGGCCTTTTGCCAAGTGCAGGAACCAAAGGCGAAGTCTTCCAAAAGCTCCTTGCCTTGAGCTAAGAGAAGGTAAAATCAGATTGAAGGGGAGTAGCTCCCTTGTTCTCTCTCCCAATCTGCCTAAGGCCTGTGGGCGGAGCCTCCAGACCCCGCCTGCGTATTATAATGAGGGGCGGGGTCTATGCCTGGACGCTCTCGCCAAAATTAGAACAGATTAGAGAAGAAATGAAAAAGAAAAAACCTACCTCAGGGTAAAGTTACCTCAGTATTCCTAACTTTTTTTTGCTTGCTGGTGTTTTATATAAGAAGAAAAAAGAAAAGAAGAGCTGATAGTCCTGAATATTTTTTATTTTTTTAAGGAAAAAAGTATTTTTTTTTAGGTATTGTCTTGTTGCTTTGGTAATTTTTTTCTGTTTTTTTGGTGTGATGGTTGAATGAGCTCAGGATGACATGAAAGCTGTGTTTTTTTTAAAGCAGAGATATTGGTCTATAGAGGAAATGGGTCAAGTGCCATTTTGCCTTTTTGTAATGAGAAAACATGCTCTCTGTCTTCCTGAGGTGTGATTGGAGGAGCTGCTGTTTGAAAATTGGCCAATGGGGAGTGGTGTTACTCGAGAGGGGGGCCCTGAAGTGCACAAGGTGACCAAAGATTCCACTGGGGCTTCTCACACTGACCTCTTGTCATCAGTGAGTGGCACTAATGCTATTAACGCTAAATAGATTCAGATTCTTGTCATATTACATCCATGTGACTCCCCGTTGTTGGGGTGACCGGCCTGCCCTGAGCCTTGAAGGACCCTCCTCTCCTGCCTTATTGTGATGACGTCATCATGAAGCGCCAAACATTAGGAGAGAGCTTAAGCGTTTGGTTTCTGACTTGCAAAGACAACATGTGAAAATGAGCTTTTAAGCCCAATTCTCGGTTCCTTTTTTCACCTGGACTATGGAACCTTGCAGATCAGAGTTGTGCAGCATTAGCTCTCCATTCACAGTCTACAGCTGTACATGGAGATTGGAAAGGCGACATTCTACCTGAAACACACACCTGAACTAACTCTGACTTCTCTGAATGTGAATATTTCTAACCTGTGCACTGACCACGACACCTCAGATACTCCCTGTTGGCTTATGTGGATGCTCAGCAAGTGTGTGTGTGTGTGTGTGTGTGTGTGTGTGAGAATTCTGATGTGTGCATTACTGCTCACTGGTTTTAAATGTTCATTTTTGTCAGGAGATGTGGTTTGGGTGAAACTTTTAAGAGAAAAAAAGCAGAAAAAAGTAGGACAAGAACCTATGGCCCCTCTGCCTTGTGACCTAGGAGGGAGACATTCAAGAACCTTCTGAAAAAAAAAATGGGAGCAAAAATATTAAAAACAAGAGAGTTTAAAACATCACTAACACAGCTAAGAAATAGATTCAAACCTGTACATAAGATGCTAAAATGGTGATCACAATACTTTTTGTATTTTTCAAACAACTTTGGAGAAAAAAGTTTAAAAAATCACAATGGGAAACGCCGTTGAGAGCAAAGATTGCGCCAAGCCGTTACTGAAGGACACTGCCAGATAACGCCTAATTTTTTAAATATCTTGCTTGGAGACACCACCAATCTTTGTCGGCTACCCACCAGCTCATCACCACACAGGCAAAAGTCTATTCTACCGTGTCTATGCTTCCATTTTTGTGCAGAGGTGGTAACTTCATACTTGAACTCGACTTGTGTCAGGTTTCCACCTCTTTCCAAACCATAGAGCTCTGTTCACAACCACCAAGACACAATATTTAGGATTCATTATTCAGCCTACAGCCATTTGGAATGGTTAAGATTCATTTTCTTTTTTTGTCGTTTTATTTCGTTTTTTGACAATACAGCAAGCTTTATTTGGACGTGACATCTGGGGACGTACTGTTGCACTAATTGATGAAATATGTCAACAATATCAAATTATGAGAACGACTGAAGAACCTCCTGTTGCACCAGAGAACGGTGGAGAGTGAAGGGGAGGCTAAAACCTTACGGTGTTCTGGAATGGTTTTGCCCTTCTGAACTCCAGGAGAAGAGTGAGATGTTATTATTTCCTTTTTATTTAAACAAAAAAGTCATTTCATTTTTGGAGTGGGCGGGAACGCCAGGGTCCCTCGCCCTCTCTTGCGCTGGTCTCCATCGTGTTTTGCTCAATTCTGTTCATGTTTTGATTTTTTTTTTTTTTTACTTTAACCACCAACTTTATTATTACAATAATAATTATTATTATAATATTATTATTATTTCTTTTGATATTCTGACTCTTTGGAAATAGTTGCATTTGGTCATGGCTTTTTTTGTTTTTTTTTTTAAATGCACAATTCTATTAACAAAACAGCTACTAAAAATATGATCTACTAACATGTAGCTCAGTACATGACAGTAACTGTGCCAAACACACAGGAAGGGTCTCAGTCCAAAATGCAGTAGAACCATTCTGAGTGAACGACCCAGAAATCAACACTCTTCGAAAGAAAAGGTCTTCAGACAGAAAACGGTATCTCATCTTGGAGCTGACCTCTTCTCATCCTGTTTTTTGTATGTACAGTAGTTATGTCTTCACACACATCAGAACCGCCTCCATGATGCACCTGTCATCCCAGTGTCCCAACGCTGGACACTGTCATTTAGGAAAATCATACTTTGACACATGGCATTAGCTGTTGGACAACGGAAGCAGTATAACAGAAACGACCTAAATACCACATACTGAAGTGTCATGCTGACACCGTTTGGCGTTAACAGGACCATACCACTGTGTTTTGACCTATCATTTACTATGTGTGAATGTACGCTACAGAACAAACATAACTGATATGGACCCTGCTTACTCTTGGCTTTAAAATGCATTTTCAGTGAGTCATAGGCAGACACATGCAAACATGAATGACAAGGACCAGATAGATTTGGAAAATGGGTCCTGATGCATCCATCACAAATAAGGTTTTATAGAACCCAGTGATTGTTAGTGAAACCCCTCCCCCCAAAAAATCAGTTGGACTATGATTGATACAGATTTACTATTCCAGCTGTAGAGATAAGAGTTGGAATAGTAAATCTGTATCAATTAATGAAACATTTTTTCTTTTAGCAACCACAGTGAAATCTAAACAACATGGAGATGTGTGATGTGTTGTGGCTATCAACTTTTGTTCAACAACTTTAAAGTGACGTATTTTGAGACACCAAATACTGGCTCAAAAATAAGCCCTGGTTCTAGGTAAATTCCACCCCACTTGACTCTGAAAATACTAAACCAGTATGGTCTCATTTGCTTTATTTTGTCCTTCCAGTTGGTGAACTATGTCAGGGCTAATAGGAACTGTTGTAGTCAATGGTGTTGTCACTTTAAGAAGCCTATCAAATAACTTTATAGTGAAATTGTTTTACTCTGTCTTCAACATAGTGGTGGTTCTTGACCTTCATCTCCTACCAAAATCTGTTCCAAATACATTCACTTCTGTCTCCAGAAATCAGCTGATGACCCTAACACAAAACTTGAGGCTTCATAATGATAGATCAAACATCAATGTTAGATGGGACAACTTAAGTCTGTCTTTTGGATCCTGGAAAAATACATCTTGAAATCAAGTGTAAACAGGGTTTTAGATTTGTTCAAGTTGGGTTCCCTTTAAATGCTGGTCATCATTAGCGTTAGCGCCAGTTAACGGTTCAGCTCCAGATCTGATCTCAGGCCTTACTTGACACCTGTCTTTGCATGATTCAGTTAAAGATGCCCTGGAAGTTTTTCTTTAGATGGCTATTCTGCAGCCTTTGGTTCCTCACAGAGCATTTTAACGAAGGTTTTGGGTAAAAACCTGAAACTTATCGAGCTTTCTTCTGTTTTTATCAGTAAATTCATTGTCCTTCGTTTTATTGGGGAATTACAATACACTTCCTGTGGTGTGTTATCACCACCTGTCAATCAGTGGGATTGTGTCAAACCACACGCGGGAATATGCATCACATCCCATTTAAGTGCCTCCACGAGATGTCATTGAAACATGGCTCCAGGATTCGACTAGTGGGCAAAAACTTCACAGGGTAACTTTGATTAAATCTGAACCTGTCATCTCTATCCAGTTTTCCATGGTGTGAAATGATGGGAAAAGCTGGCAGATGTGAAATGCTACAGGCAACTTTAGTCATGATCTAAAAACTCATTGGTATTGTCCTTCGTAGATCCATGCATCGACTTCAGGGTTCTTTGGTCTCATGGCAGCAGAAGGTAGCTTTGCTTTCTAGACCTTCAAGACCTGTAGCTCAGTCCTAACAGATGAAGAAACAGACTTAAAATTAAAATAACGGCTCTGCCCGGTCAGTTTGTCTTAAACAGTGCAAACTCCTCCGTGTCCTGCACTCCACCAACACCAACACCCCTATATCCCTCAGCAGAAAAGGAAGGAGACGAAAACAAACAAACCTCTTGACACATAACTAGGAACGCTACCTCAAAACAGAAGCAAACTCAGCAAGAAGATTGTTTTTTTTTTTCTTTCATCACAAACAAACAATAGCAAACGGTCAGTCGGACAGACAGACGGTTGAACAGGAAAGACGGACATGTTACAGTCACAGTATAGTTTCTTGTTTCACTCTTGGACTTTTAATTTATTTTTCAGTTTTTTAAAATTTTACCTCTCCAGCTTAGAGATGGGACTGTAAAAATAAATGAGTAAATAAAATAAAAAGGACAAAAAAAGACAAAAAAAAAACCAACCAATATGGACACATTGTGACGCAGGGAGGCGTGACGCTGGGGCAGCTGGGTATATGGATTCTCTCAACATGATTCTCAGTTCTTAAAGCACGACATTGCATTTCAAAGTCGTTTTTTTCAGCTCAGTATTTTACAAAATTTCTACTTACTTCACCGATGCTCAAACCTGCTTAAAATGACCCACAGTCCATCACTCCTGCACCCCCTCCCTGCCATATCACCTCCTGAATCAAGGGGCATGACACCTGTAACCATGTAATTGTTTTGTTGATCTACCTCTTAGGAAAAAAATAGGTAAATGGATTTTTTTTTCTCGAAAAAGGACACAAAAATAACAAAAAAAAGTTGCTCGAAAGAAATATAGGTAAATGAATAACTGGGTAGTGGCATCTCCATATACTGTAGTGGATAGTCTATTAAAGGAAAAAACTTTCTTCCAAAGATGATTTTGTTTTCTTTCTCCATTCTTAGTTGTTTTTTGAAAGGATTATGAAATGGAATAATAAACTGAAGGGGGGGAGACAAAAACTTACCACCTGTATTTAATTTTCTTCTTAAAAACCCAACATAAATGAGATTTCTTTTATCCAATTTGCATTTTCTCTTGTTCATGTTATAACACTTTTTAACTTCAAAATACTCTTCATGTTTTATTTTGGTTGACTTCTAATTTTTTCTCTCTTCCTCATATTTTTTTTTTTTTTATGACAGCAGATTGTATCTCTTGTGTTTGGGTGCATATAGCGTTTTCTTTTTCTCTGTGAAAAGCCTACATGAGTTAGAGCGCCCTACGAGGACCTTCTACACTGATCGATGATATATTTTCACTTCTACCGAGTCATTTTGAGAAAGCGAAAGGACCTGTTGTTTTAGCTGACTGTGTAGCTGGAGGTGGGAGGAGGGGGAGATGGGGGGTGGGGGGTGGTTTGTGTCTCTACAGGAGCCCTTCTCACGCTGGATCTGAAAGAATTTGATCTGGGCTCTGTCTCCAAAATTTGACATTTTAAACCAATGCAGCGTGAAATGGGTGTGAGGTCTCCCTCCTTCCACCAGATGGCGCCTCTGGTCTTTACAGTATATGGACTTTCACCCTCTGCCTGATTCCTTTAGTCCTCATCAACACTTGTTTTAAACTCCTTGTAAACAAAACAGAGCATAGATATGAATGTGTTATTAAAAGATGAGAAAATGGACCCTGTCGTCTCCTGGTGATCCTTGTGTTTTCTTCTTGAGGAGGATGATGATGAGCTTTATTTCAAATGTAAGTCGGGATAAAATATAAAGGTCAACTAAAGGCAAAGACAAATGACAAACGGTTCAGATTTGAACACTCCAAAACATTAACAGCAGTAAGTTAAAACACAAAAGTCACATAATCTACAACTATTTCATTATGGCTCTTCAATAACACTGAATTGGGAGAACCTTAATTGTGATTTTTTTTTTTTCTTGAGTGTTTTTATTCCTTTTTGGGATTGGAAAAAACAATGTGATTGATTTTTAAGAACATATTTACAGCTACAAAACCATGTATCTAATATTACAAGCCAACAAACATATTCCCTGATATACGATCTGAAAAGTATTAAATAAAAATGTCTTTAGTACTGCTAATCTGATGTGTTTTCACATTTTAACATACCTGCATGGAGATAACATGCAAAAAAAATAATAATTTTTTTACACTTGAGCATGTCACTGCAGATCAGGTTTATCTAGAACACCAAAGTTATAGTAATTGTATGAATTACAGTGTTTGAGGTGATGCGTAAGCCTCCACCGTGTTGGCTGATATGGAACTAAACCAATAAAATCTATAAATATACAAGAGCTGTCCACTGGAGTGACCAGTATGCATGAAAGGGTTAAGTACCATTTATTATAATAGTATCCTCTGTATTTTGCATTTTTCAGTGTAAATCAGATATTTTCCTATATTTAATTCACTGATCATGCAGATGTTAAAGCTCAAGAGTAAATCCAAAGATTAATGAGAAAACTGATGAAAAAAGGACTTTTTTCATCAAAATATATCATTAACTGAACCAAGCATCCCCATCCACTGTCATTTATCAAACTCCATTGGTTTTACCTTTTGCCTTTGAATCAATGTTGTAGAAGATAATGGTGTTTCCATGTTCATTACGGAGTCTCTGAACATCCAAATGCGTCATATCTGATGACCATGAAAAGATGACAAACTGCATTTTACAACTATTATTTACATGCATTGATAGGATTAATGGATCAAACAGATATTTAACATTTTATCAGTAGATACTTTTAGTTGCTTGCAACTGCTTAAACAGCCACCAGTGACCAAAATCATACGGATCTGCAATATTTTAGAAACAATATTTTCCTCGACATTTCATCACCCAACACAGTTTTTTTTTTAAATTTATCTCAAACCCTCTCACTGGTCAATCACAAAAAATACTCTATTTTTTTGTTTGATCTTATTGTATCATTCTCTTGGTGTTTTTTCATCTTTATTGGAGGGAGGCAACAGGAAACGTCAACTTTCCACAGAGTCAACATTTACATATCGATAGACTTTTTAGTGAAGTCATTACTGATTTTTAAAACCATTTTAGACTCAAACTATATCATAATAACTGGATTAACTGTAACCATAACCCTGACCCTGGATTGAAGAGGATTCTAATACAAAGTTTACATGGTTGAATTGGAACCGGTCTGATCACAATGAAGGACTGTGTTGCAGTGGAAGAAGGCCATGTGGTCTGATGAGTCCAGACTAACCCTGTTCCATAGTGATGAAGTGATTACCCATCATGCTTAGTGCCAACAGTTCAAGTTTATGGGGGTAGTGCTCTGATCCAGGGTTGGTTCAGTTGGTCAGGTCTGGGTTCATTAATGTTAGCATACAAAGAAATGAGAGAAAAACATTTGATGACATTGCATAAGGTTATTGAAATGATGTCATGGTGAATGCATTCTGTCCTCAGATCTGAAGGTGATCCAACAAAATATGAGAATGTAGGACTGTTTTTTTGACCAGGCTGTGTGTATTGTGTAGTTGCATTATGTCAAACATTTCCAATAGTGTGAACATTTAGGTAAAATCATTGTCGTATGCTTTTTACTAATGTAAATGTTTAACATTACTTATGTCATTTTTAGTAGTATGAAGTGACATAATGTAAATGTACTCTAATAATAATAATAATAATAATAATAATAATAATAATAATAATAATAATAATAATGTGAAATAGTCTTAACCCTCATGTTGTGTTCCGGTCAAATTTGACCGATTCAAAAGTTTTGCCTCTAAAAAATGTGGAAAATTTCATCCAACAGATCTAAGTTTTCATGACTTTGTCCACAGAGTGGATGTTAACACAAAAAATAAATAGTGTAAATTTGCACGCAATTTTGTGTGTTTTATTCAACTTTTTAACACTCTTGGTGTTCCCGGCCATTAGAAATGAATGGAGGCGACTGAAACTAGTGCAGAAAACTGAGCCTTGGTACATCCTCATTTGTCAGAGGCGCACGTGCACACACATGCATACACACATTGGTTTCCCTGGTAACCACTACAGGAGCCTAAACAATGTTGCATCTTTCTCCCTCTGGAACAACACCTGACCGAAGTTCTCGAGACAACTGCAACATTGTTTCAATAACATTTACCCTTTCTCGTAACTGTGGTATATAAGGGCTTTTTGAGACCTTCCCCACAGTTCATTGGTTCATGGTCACATCACCATGAAACGTCGATTCACAGTAAGTGAGGCTCTTGATTATATACACTCACTGGCCACTCTGAACGCAAAACACATTGAACCTTGAGGCAGATGGGCAACAGCAGCAGAAGACCACAGCGGGGGCCACTCCTGTCAGCTAAGAACAGGAACTGAGGCTACAATTGGCACAGGCTCACCCAAACTGGACAACAGAAGATTGGAAAAACGTTGCCTGGTCTGATGAGTCTGGATTTCTGCTGTGACATTGGGATGGTAGGGTCAGAATTTGGCGTCAACAACATGAAAGCATGGATC
>JAQQZY010000028.1:7089911-7101205 GCA_030068375.1 Ostorhinchus rueppellii | reverse complement strand
CTGTCAGTTCCAATAAGAGGACTTGCTTTGAGGAGGCAGATGTCAGAACCAGGTCTGGTCTCAATGACGTTGATGTTGCGTATTCTGGGAACTTGAGTTGGCTGCCCAAGTCAACTCGCAGCTCCCAGTCTGCTGCCGATGAGAGAAGACTGGTCGATGGTGTTGGCTTTGAGCATGGCTTCTCTCCAGCTTTCACAAAGGGAATTAAATTCCGGCTGCTGGTGTGTTTGTTGTTGGCCACTGCATTGGAGATGGTTTCATCCACTGCCTTCAGTACCTAGTCATATCTCCAGCGGTATTAACCTTCTCCAAGAGCTACGGGGCAGCTGCTCATGATGTGCTCCAGTGTGCTTCTTCCTGGACAGTGAGGGCAAGTTGGAAGGTTGCTCTTCCCCCAAACATGCAGGTTAGCTGGGCTTGGTAGCACGTCATAAACAGCTTGGACCATGAACTGAATGCGCTGGGGCTCTGCCTTCCAGATGCCATTCCAGGTTAGCTTCCTCTCCAGCATTCCTTCCCACCTCGCTGATGCCCCCTGCTGCCGCATGCTCACCATCCTACCGGTCCTCACGTCCTCAATACCTGCCCGCACCTCCTCCAAGACAAGGTCCCGCCTTTCCTTACCCTGGGCCCTGTCGTACCATCGCTCTGGAATGGTGCCCAGCTCTGCTCGCCCGATTGCTAACGTGCCCACCAAGGCCTTGTGCCTCAGTCAAGACTTTGCCCACTCCAGCCCCTCTTGAGCTTTGAACTTCCTGCCCGTCTGAACCACAATGCCTGCTGATGCCACTCTGGTATCGCTTGAATCTCGGTAGAGTAGTGCCTCTCTCGTGCGAGAGACCCTAAATTCCTCCTCCAGATGGCTGAAGGGAAGCTGGAGTTTGTTTCTTCTGCTGTACAGTGCTGCGCTCGTGAGACTGTGTGGCAGACCCAGCCATCTTCTGAGGTAGGAACTGATCTTTCTCTCCAGGGTCTCCACCGTGGACATAGTCACCTCGTACACCAGCAAGGGCCAAAGGATGTGGGGAAGAATGCCATGCTGGTACAGCCATGCTTTAAACCTGCCAGGTAGGCCAGACTTGTCTACTGCGGACAACCAAGCTTCAAGCTTCGTGATGGTTGCTTGGATGGAGGTTGTGTCTCTGAGGCTACAATCAAAGGTCTTACCTAAGCTTGTGACTGGCTTCTCAGTGATCGTTGGAATTGTCGTTCCATCGATGAAGAAGCGAAACTTGTCCACCACTTTTCCCTGCTTCAGGACCATGGACCTGGATTTTGTTGGTTTGAAGCTCATCCTGGCCCAGCGGATTAACTTCTCCAGGCCCTGTAGGATCCATCTGCACCCTGGCACTGATGTGGTGGTAACAGTCAGGTCATCCATAAAGGCACAGATGGGGGGTTGCCGAACTCCAGACTTAGACAAGGGCCCTCTACACTTGGTCTCAGCTGCTTTCACCAACATACTCATAGCTAGGGCAAACAGGATAACTGAGATCGTGCAGCCAGTTATGATCCCTTTCTCAAGCCGGTGCTAGTCAGATGTTACACTCCCTGATGTAACTCTCAGCCTGAAGTTCCCATAGTAGTTCAGGATGAGGTCCTTGAACTTGCGGGGAATGTGGTGACGGTCTAAGGTGGTTTCCACAAGCTTGTGGGGGATGGACCCATACGCATTGGCAAGGTCAATTCAAAGCACCGCCAGGTCTCCATTCCCCTCTTGTGCCTCCCTGATCAGCTGAGCGACCACTCCGGTGTGTTCCAGACACCTGGGCACTCCAGATATGCCCCCCTTCTGTACTGAGGTGTCCACGTATTTGTTCTTGAGGAGGAAGTCCGTCATCCTTCTGGCGAGGACACTAAAGAAGATCTTTCCCTCCACACTGAGAAGTGATATGGATCGGAATTGCTCCAGCTTGGTGGAATTCTCCTCTTCTGGAATCCAGATTCCCTCTGCCTGTCTCCACTGATCCGGGATGGTCCCTCTACGCCAAAACATCTGCAGTAGGTTCCATAGGATTCTAAGGAGGTTTGGACAGCGCTTGTACACCTTGTAAGGCACTTGGCGGGGACCTGGAGCAGAACTTGCTCTGGCGGATGTTACTACCTCTTGGACTTCCCTCCAGGTGGATTCTGCAGTGTTGAACTCCACTAGAGGGGCTGGTACGTCCCGAAGGGCTCTCTATGGTCCTAACTTTCGCTCTCTGTCTGGGTCGCAGAGGGTGTTGAAGAGGTGGTTGTCTACCACCCCCTTGGAACAGTCAAGACGCCCATTGTGCTTCTGCCCTAACAGCCTCTTTGTGAATCCAAAGGGGTTGGAAATAAACTATGTTCGCTTCCTGGCTCTCTCAATCCTCCGTCTCCTATGCCATTCCGCCCTGCGCAGGGTCATGAGTTTCTTTCGGATGGTGAGTCGCAGCTCTGTGAGAGGTGGCTTTTCCGCTGCACTTGGTGACTTGAACTGCTTTGCCAGCAACCGCAGCTCTTTCCGCAGCTGGTGGATCTTGTCTTCCCTACGGTTGTTGGTGTAGATGGGCTTGTTGGACTTGGGCTCTTCAACCCCGAACCTCTAAGCCCCAAAGCTTGTGATGATGGTGGTCAGGCTCTTGAGTCGTCCCTCTGCATCTCCTTTTGCTGTTGCGTTGATGATCCCAGATGTGTCCTCGTCAAACTGTTGCCACAGCTTGTGTTGCTGTGCGTGAGGCCATCTGATCCGATGATACTGGACTACTCTGCTCGGATTCGGAGTGTCGAGCACAACAAGTCAAATGACATCTACAAATAACATGTCACTGCAGCCTTCAACACATTTGGATCCAACTTACTGACGACTTAACCCTTTCATACATACTGGTCACTACAATGGACACCTATTCTACTGCTGTTCTCTTTTATATCTATGGGTTTTGTTGTTTTAGTTCCATATCAGCCAACACAGTGGACACTTATGTATCATCCCATACACTGCACTTCACACCATTACTGTAACTTTGCTGTTCTTGATAAACCTGATCTGCACTAACATGTTTGACTGTGGAAATCAAATGTGATTTGTTACTTGGCTATAATTAACAGTTCTCTTAATCAAAACAATCAAAAACTTAATAAAAAAAACCCAAAAACATTATCTCCATGGAGTAATAGCTAGTGGATTAGAGTATATTAAAATGTGAGGAAAAACATCAGAATAGGTACATATTTATTATTATTATTATTATTATTATTATTGTTATTATTATTATTATTATTATTATTATTATTATTATTATTATTATTATTATTATTATTATTTCATAGTCTTCACACAGTATATCACTTTCTGATGATGAGTTTTAATGTTTATTTTTTTTTTGCTTCAAAATGTAAACACATGTTGTCCAGCTGAGTGGACCTTTTTGTAACTCCATGAAAAATGGAGTGAATAAAAAAAAATTCAATTGCATTTTTTTTTTTCATGCCTAAAGAGGAATAAAAGCACAACATAATTCATGCATGAAAGGGTTAAGATGGAACTAACAAACAGCTTTGTGTTGATTCTGGCGTCATGTGAGTCCATGTGAAATACAACAGTGGAGCCAGTGTTTATCGGCAGCAAAATTAAGAAAACAAAGCTTCCATTACAGAAAACTGTAATTACCTCTGCCAAGGGTTTTTTCCAGGGTTTGTGGGTTTGTATGTTTGTTAGCAATATAACTAAAAAAGTTATGGATGGATTTTGATGAACTTTTCAGGATATGCCCGCTCTGGGTCAAGGAAGTGATGATTGAATTTTGGAGGCGATCCAGATCACTGTCTGGATCCAGGAATTTTTTAAAGAGATTCTTTATTGTGAGATAGGGTATGGCAGCATAGAGCTACATATGAGGTCATTCAGCACCATCTAGTGGAGGAAAGTACAAACACCACCTTAAAAAAAAAAGTACAAACACTACCTTGGTGGAGGTCTGTGCTCTCCGAGTGCTTTTCTAGTTGAATATATATTTTAAAGTGATTTGAGTTGATTAATTAATTAATCATTTCAGGTCTAGGCTAAAAGGAGACAATGCTTCCCAAAACAGTCATTTCCATCAAGTAGCAACTTCATACACTACATATATATTTGTAGGTTTATATTTGCCAATTATCAGTAACACATGTACGGCTGAGGCTTCTGGGAATGTATGTGGTCAAAATAAAGCACTAAATTTCTGAGCTGATGGTTTATACAAGGACAGGATAAGGACAATCTCACTGATAACAACACTGCAGCAGACTGTAGACACACAGCAATCCACTATATTCTTTTTTTTTGTCTTCCTTCTGTATGTCCATATCTGCTGCATGTTCTTAAAAAAGAAACAATAAAAAGAAAGTGTCAAAAAAAAAAAATCCAGATGATAGGGATGGATTGGGGGTCTCATTTATCAGCTGTGTGTAACTATATTTACCACACTGGCATGAGTCATGTGAACATACCACTCATAAAGATATGTGGACCAAACAACTGAACCAACATCATTTACAGAAAGTGTCTCAGTTCAATTCTAAACTAAAAGAGGAGCACAGTTATTCCTTCTGTTATCATCCCTGTTTCCAAAAACAAACAAACAAACAAACAAACAAACAAAGATGTATGAGTCATCGTATTCTGACGTGAATGACAAGTCTGTAATCTGTTTTTAAAATGTATCAAAAACAAAATCAAAAATCTTAATTTACATCCTGTCAAATGTTAGAAAAAACTATATCCTCGTGAGCTCTGTATGTATGAGCTTCTTCCAAACTGCTGAGGGGTCGTATTACACATATACTGAGCAAAAGTGCATTTAATGGCAATGAAGAAAATCAGAAATTTGCAATTTCACAGAAATACACTTATTAACATGAATTCTTATTAGCCATTATCTAACCAGTGTTGATCAGTTCTAAATTCCACTGATTTGGGAGTAGTTTTTACTTCCAAGCCATCATATTCTGTTGCCTAGACATGGGCCCTTTTCATCCACCAACACAGCATCACTTTCCACAGTGCAGGGTGCGCTACTTTTCTTGCTAAAATATCAGTCTTTTTTATGCTACATAGATTATTAATACTTATACATTAATGCCATTTATTTGTGCAGATGTTAATGGTCTCTGCCCAGCCGTCGATTTCTTTCCCATCTCTCCGTGTCTCTCTCTGATTTACTCTATCTTTACTAATACAGTTATGCCATTAGTTCTCCACCTGCATGTCAATTTTAACTCCCCACTTGGAGGATTTCTGAAGAGAGAATTATTGATTGGGACCAGATGTTAATACAGAGAGCACAGATCAATACTTAATGTATGGATAGTTTCAGCTCTGATGAGGTAATGGGCAGTTGGGGAAGCTTTCGAAATCCAAATTGTGTTAAAATACATTTATATTTTAAAAGCGGATACACATTTACACTGGAATTTTACAGAAAAATGTGCAGCATGCAGCTTAATCCAGTCTATATATAAATGTACTTGTCACTGAGGTTCATGCTTACATATTTTGAGATGTTTTTCACAGTGTATCTGGTTTACATATTACAGGCATTAATAGTTGAGTTTGTATGAGGAAAATAGCTGCATATGCCCTTTTTCACCATCAGTCATATAAGTGCTGTATGGACGTGGTCAGCCATAGACTCATCTACAACAGATATGGATCAATACAAAACCAGAGTCTGGATCATAAAGGAGGTTCAACATGTTTCTGTAAACGATTCTGACAAAACCTGGCATTGGTATCAACTCACTGTCAAACTGGATTTCTTGTTTATCGTATTCAGTCACCAGTTACATTTGTTTATAACTTATGACCTGTTCTGATCAGTTCAGTGTAGTGAAGGGGATTCTGTACGGTTGTTAGAAAAATATGGTATTAGACCATTTCTCTGTAAATACTAAGGATCTAGAATAAGGGTCATGGATGAAACTTTGTGACATGTCGTAAATGTTTATACTTAGAGAGGACAATCTACAGTATCTGCCTGGCTCCATCGAGGATGGATCCAGGCTAGTGTGCTTTCCTTGGGTAAACAGACCAATGCGTAAATGGGAGGGGGAGCACAGGAAGTACAATACAAGTTCAGTACATGTGTACCAATGAGCCTGAGCAATGCTAGTATGTTTTGACATGTGTACCAATGAGCTTGAACCATATTATAATGTTTTGATATGCAAACCAATGAGCTTGGAACACTTTAGTATGTTTGACATGTTGACCAATATGTGTGTATCCATGCTCTATGTTATAGTTTAGACTTCCCAATGTTAGTCAGTCAACGGCTATGCACCTGCTGTATGTACTTGACTCCTTCTGAACCCAACTTGGTTCCTGAACCCAGTATCTCTGCCTCTTCTTTCCAGAAAATTCTTCTAACAATAGTGTAACTGCAAAGGTTTATATTATTTAACCCTTTCATTATGAGAAGCCTAAGATATTTTTTTCTTGAGTGATTTTATTTCTCTTTAGGCACTAAAAAAACATTGGCATTAAATTATTTTTTTGTGAAGCAATTTTTTTATGGGGTTGCAAAAATGTCCACTCAGCTGGACACCATGCGTTTTCAGCTTTGAAGCAAAGAAACATGTATTACTGATATACTGTGTGAAAAATATGAAAACATTTTTAATAGTGCTAATCTGATGTTTTCTCATATTTTACCATACTCTAATATGAGTTATTGCTCACTTCATGGAGACAATATGCAGAGAATAAAAACTTTTGTTGTTAATTACAGTCTAATAACAATAACAAGGAATTGATTTACACCCAAACATGTTAAATCCAGTTCATCAAGAACAGTAAAGTTGCAGGTATGTGTGTGGGATGATGCAAAAACATCCAATGTGTTGGCTGATATGGAACTAAAACAACAAAACCCATCAATATAGAGGAGAATAGCTGTAGAATAGCTGTCCGCTGTAGTGACCACTATGCACGCAAGGGTTAAGTGCAGAAGAACATATTTACCAGCCACTGATATGGCAAAACCAGTTTTTGTGATTGTAACTTTGATCAGTTTTTCACAGGTAATTTTGGAACTGAGTGTTGGTATTTAGAGTGATAACAGGGATAATCACAAACATCACAAATTTCAGGAGCCCCATTACTTTCAGCTAGAAATAAAAAGTGGTGCAAAATAACTCAGTAGTTACTTTTCCATTAGGCTTCGGCACAAATCTTTACCGATATTTACTAAATGTCGAAAAAACAGAAGTGGATAATGTAATTTTGTAATTTTTCTATTAAATCACAAATGCAATGATTTGTTAATTTATTATCGTAAGATGACATGAGAAGTCATTCCATAAACATGACAATGAACGTAAACATCGTGTTGATTTACAGATGTATTCATTATTATTTTATATTACCCCTCTATTCCTTACTAAATTAAAAAAAATACATTCAGTTTCCTGGTGTGTCCACACATACCACACCATGTGTCTTTTAAAAACTCTTCTTCTTCGCTTGTTGTAATGTCCGTCCACATCTAGTTGTTTTCATTCACATGACTCTATCGGCAAAAATAGGTCTTTCCATTGCAGTTTTGTGTAATATACTATTTTCACAATGCCCAAAAAACCCACCTCTTGCCAGCGCAAAAACTTCTAATTGAAAAATTAGTTTTGGCGAAAATGTTGTTTTCCATTAGGTAAATTTTTATGCGCAAGTTATATTTGTGATATTTGTGGGTCAATGGAAACGTGACTAGTGATAGCATGTTGATGCTCCCTGAGGATGAAGCTAAACCTATACATACACTGTTCAACAGCTGATATTGCTCCCACGAAATCACAATGGATGACTACAGCTGTATGTACAATATAAATGACTAATTTATATTATTCTATAATACTGAATACACTTTTGATTGGCTGGATAAGCAGCAATGGCAGTTTGTCCCTATGACATACAGTAGCACCCTTTCCATACATTCATAGTTTCAGTCAGTTAAACTGTCCTTTAAACAGTTTTCCTGATTGTTCTTCAAAAAAACCTTGAGCCAATTCCAACATGTGGCTCATATAATCCTCAAACCGAGGCCCTGCAGTCAAAGTAACCCTCATTTTATGTGAATTTAGTGGGAACGATGGGAAAGACAGTGATTTTTTATTGGGTTTAATGGTCAGTTGGATGAAGCTCCAGTGACTTTGAGGCTCATAGTTCAGATTCATATGTCATATGGCTTTAGGAGTCACATCGTCTCAAAAATGGCAACTGCAAATATTAGTGGTAAATATGGTGAACTTGTTGTAAAATGGTCTCAGTTTAGCTTAAAAGTAGTAGTTAAAAAAAACCCCGGTTAAATCTGAAGTCTGGTGGTGTATTTATTATAACAACATTTTGGTAGATTTTTTTTTAAACCAATATCTTGTTTTTGAAAAGGAATGAAAAGGAACTTTTCACAGTACTTGTTCCATTTCCATGTTTCCATGTTCCATCCAGTAACTCTATCTGAACTGCTAAAAAAAAGTCATGGCACATGTTCCCAAATTTCCCAAATGTACTGTTGATTTGCATCTGTTTTCTCACACCTTGGGGTTTAGTTACATGAAAAAATTTGCATTAAGTACAATAATAACAAAAGATAATAATACCAAATATTATTATATTCTACACAATGATCATACTGTTAGAATGAAACCTCAAAATATCCATCCGTTTAAAATACAAAATATAAATAAACACATTTTGAAACCTTAGGAGTTGTACAAAACAACAAAAGTTGTGCAAAACAGTTAAAAACCTGAAACAAAATTGGTGAGTAAAAACAAAAACCAAAGCCAATGACATCAGTGTTTTCCCTCCATCTCTGTGTCCATTCATCCGTTCAGTCTCTGCCTGTTTATATGTGAAGCAGATAAAACAGATGTGATGAGGATGAAAAAGAGGTGATAAAATAGATGAAAACATGATAGAAAAAAGGAGGAGGGAGGGATGAGAGCGCCGCGGGGCGACATGAGGCCTTTTGTTTTCTCCTGCCTGCTGAGTTTATGACCACCATGTGACGTCCACAATGAAACAAAGACACACCCACACACACAAAGTGAACACGCTCTGATCATTTGCATACATACACATGCATTATATAGATATACAAGTAGAACCACACATCATTTGCATAACACTAACCTACACACACACACACACACACACACACACACACACACACACACACACACACACACACACACACACACACACACACATCCAGCTTTGTTTTTTTTATTTATATTTCATTCCTTATTTTCATTACTTTACCCTAAATCCAACCAAAAGTCTTACGTCTGTCCTGAAAACTGAATTTATCTGTGTAAATATCAAAAGAAATGCACACGTATACACATATACACATATATACACTCAGTAAATGTATATGTGTGTGTGTGGAGTTTCACAGCTGCAGCTCCAGTGTGGTGTGGTAGTGGGAGGAGTTTGATAGGTGGGGGGGGCCCTGACACTGTACCGCCTCAGGGTGAAGTCTATGCTGCTGCATGTGTTTGTGTCTCACACCAATCTGAAATGCTTAACACACCACTGTGAGTGTGCAGGTCTGTGTGTCGGTGTACGTATGGAGGTCCTGACCCTCATCAGTCTCACTCAGGACTCACTTAACAGCGCTGGGGGGTAGATGGGGGTGGGTGTTCATGTGTGTGGGTCTGTGTGTTGTTGGAGTTGCTGAGCTAAAGATGAAGTTCAACACAACCCTTTTCTGAAGTTGAACTGAGCAAACAACTGGCACCCACACACACATACAGCCTCGAAACGGCAGCTGTTAAGGCTTTGGACAATCTAAACATTCTCACCTCAAAGTGGTCACAGCATCATTTTTTGATAAACGTTGGGGTCTGAAAGATGTCTAGATAATGCCATTGCTACAGTTGGATTAAGTTTAAGATTTAAAACAACTAATGGGTAACGTTTGAGGTTAGGGTTAGGAAAATAGAAGGAGAAGGGCTTAACCCTTAAAGACCCAAAATATTTCCCAAGTGATTCACCACTATTTATTAAGACATTATCCTCTGTATTTGGCATTCTTCAGGGAAAATCAGGTATTTCCCTACATTTAATTTGCTAATCATACAGATGTTCATATGTCAAAACAGAAAATTAAATACAAAGTGACTTTTTCAAATAAACATATCACTTAACTGAACATAAAACAAGTGTCTCCACCCACTGTCATTTATCAAACTCTGTTTTTTACACCAATTTTACACCAATTATTTACACTGAAGAAAAATATAAACACAACATTTTTGTTTTTGCTCTCATTTTTCATGAGCTGAACTCAAAGATCTAAGACACTTTAGAGTGGCCTTTTATTGTGCTCAGACTAAAGCACACCGGTGCAATAATCATATTGTCTAATCAGCATCTTGATATGCCACACCTGTGAGGAGATGTGCTCACTAACATGGATTTAGACAGATTTGTGAACAATATTTGAGAGAAACAGGCCTTTTGTTTACATAGAAAAACTCTCAGGTCTTTTATTGCAGTACATGAAAAATGGGAGCAAGTATGGCATTTATATTTTTGTTCAGTGTATATGTTTTGATAGGATTAGTGGATCAACAGGCATGAAACACTTTACATCGGTAGAGATTTTTGGTCAGCAGTGGATGTTTGGGGCTTTATGGCTTCAATAAGAAAGACAAAGAGAGGAAATACTACAGCAAACATAGCATGAAACAGGTACAAGCTATGGTATTTGACCATAACCACCACATCCAGTTAATTGCCAAATTCTGCTGCTCAGTGACTTTACGTGGCCCATGCCAGCTTCCTACATCTAAGGACTTACATCGGCTTCTATTTGGTTCCCTGTTCATCGAGAATAGACGCTGTCTAGGAGCCCTGGGCTTTGAATGCCAGAGGTCATGACCAAGGGGTTTTATATGATGACCTGGGATGGAGATCTTCAAATTAAGTTAAAAGATGATATCAAGATTTTAGGAAATAAGCTTTAAATCTATTGCATAAAGTGACACAACAAAATAGTTGTAATATCTCTCTCATATCTATACAATGTGTTAACTTGAAGCTTTCACAATCAGCCTGTTAGCGAAGCACTGCTACTTAAAAGTGAGACAAATACAACCTGGTTCAATCTAAAAATCTACTTAAGTATATTAAGTACACATACAAAGTACATACTAAGTACATATACACCTCTAGTTGTGGGTATTTGGACAGGACACACATCACACTTTGGCTCATTCATTCATTCATTCATCTTCTATACCCGCTTTATCCTCACTAGGGTCACGGGGGTCGCATGGAACCTATCCCA
>JAQQZY010000028.1:7075279-7089645 GCA_030068375.1 Ostorhinchus rueppellii | reverse complement strand
TCACAGGGCTGACATATAGAGACAAACAATCACTCTCACATTCACACCTATGGGCAATTTTAGATTAGCCCATTGACAATTCAATTTAATTCAATTCAATTCAATTCAATTTTATTTGTAGAGCCCTATATCACAACAAGGTTGCCTCACATGGGTTTACAGAATTTGGATATGAAAACAAACAACAGACAAATAAACAGTAGATGAAGGAAATGATTTCATGTCCCAGGCATCCCCCATCCTCAGACCCTTCTTCTCGGCAAGGAAAAACTCCAAAAACCCAGTGGGAAGAGAGAAACCTCGGGGAGAACCACAGTGAAGGAGAGATCCACCTCCATGAATGGACAGGCTGTAAATGCACCAGGACTGATGGATGTCCATTTAGGGATGGAGTTCCAGTCTATAATAATGCAGTAGGGTGGGGGCACATGAAAGGGTCAATCTAGTCAGATGAGACAGGTGAGGGCAAGGAAGTCCATCCATTCACCTCAGAACCTATCATCTTTGGGCCCCAGGCAACTGAAACTGTAGCCACTCCCCCAGAGGGGGGCAGATAAAAGGAACACAGGGTGAATAGTGGTTTACTTAGTAAACTGAATATTGTAAATTATATGCAGAGACTAAAGAGTTTTGTAATACCAGAAACCAAACACCACAAGGTTCAGCAAAACAACTAAACTAAAACCCACTGATAACAAAATTAGTATTAATGTTACCTTATCTTAAATACTCTATAATTTGTGAATATAATGATTAAATTGAGCTAAAAACAAATAATAATAAAATAGGGCTAAAATAGGGTTAAAATCAAACATAACAGTTGTTTAAGATATAAATGTATACAAACACACATACCAAAGACAATAGAATTTACAACATAAATGTCCACTAATACAGGAAATACACTCAATAATTTGAAAGATGATGATATTTTACTAACTGGAATTGCCAGATCAGCTGCAATAGAAATGAATGTGTTCCAATGCCATTGCAGTCAATGTTGGAACTATCAGTCCCACCATCACCCAGAAGCAGGTCTATAATTTGTGTGCCTTTTTTTTTTTTTTTTTACAATGGGAGCCCATGGAAGTATCGCAACTCTGTTATATCGAAGGCTCTGATTGAGGGTATTCATATGTTTACTCAATTGCAAAGAAAACCTTCACGTACCTCTTAATGTTTGCTGCACAACACAATAAAGATACATTTGATGATTTTCTTTAGTGTAGTTCTATAATTTCTGTGCAGTTCTGTAAATGCACTGAAACTTTGATTTATTTTCAACAGGTTCTGAACAAACAAATCATTGAAAAGCTTCCTGAACAGTCACCACACAGATTGTCTTCTATTTAACCCATCGTCCAGAGTGTTTTAGTAAATATGTTACTCTTCTATTAATGTGTTCATTTATTAATTTGCTCCTCTCCTATGTTTGTGCTCCTTTATATTTAATGTGCTCGTGTACTGTTGTGCAGCTCTACTATTAATGTGCAGCAGGTATATCTGACAGACAAAACTTAGGGCAGAGTAGACACTCAGACACACACATCTTCCATATTGTTGTGCAAAGTGGCTGAGTTTATTATGCATTGAATGTAACTGCTGTTAGAGAACAGAAAATCATGTTTTATTTCCATTCTAAGGCTTCTTAAACTAATGCCAGTTTCACTCTTCATTCACAGGAGAGGAGCAATGACATTTAGAAACAACAAACAAGAAACTGAACAAATCCTTTTAATGAAATCATGGTAGGAGAAACCTTGCTTCATTGCTACTTTTGCATGGAGGAGTCTTTAAATACTCCACTACCCATGAGTGTTAACTGCCATGAAGATGATCTGAAAGACAGTGAATGTAAAATGTAACACCAAAGACCAGAGCATTCCTTCCTGGAAAGTGAATTTATGATGCATGTTTTCTTCACATCATTCATGGAACTTTCAGCATAAGCACATTTAGCCTAATGTTATACTAAGTGGTGTATGGACATTTCTTGAAATGCACTTTGGGAATTGTAATTAACTTCATTAAACTTGGAGAACATGGAGTGGTAATGGCCCTGGGTTCAGTCTCAGTCTGGTTTCCATCCAGCCTCACTGCTGCCTACAGTATGTGTAGTAATGTGATATTTCTCATTAAACCTAGCAAAATAAGTCAAAGCGACAGCAAAGAACACTATGTAGACTGTGTGTGTGTGTGAGAGAGAAGTGTATTTGTACGATGGTGGATGAGTGGGTGTGTTTTACCGACAGGATATTCATTAATTTGGGAATAACTGATCATCAGCCAGTATTTGTTATTACATGGTGCAAGAGAAAAAGAGACTCCTTTCTTTTGCAGTTTTGCAGTGAAATTCATTGTATCGATGATTATTTTTTTCCATTTGCCTTTGACCTTTGACCTCATATAATCTTGCATATTAACCTATTTCTCATATTGACCTCAGTGTCAGTCCCTTTGTGCTTTTCCATCCAGAGACCCTGCAGTGTGTGTGAAGAAAAAGAAAACAAAACCATGCAATAAAGAATATGAAAAATAGATACTCCAGCATTCAGACTTACTCCCCACAGTGTGAAATAACACTTTTACCCTGGTTTCCATGCTTCAGTGACACGATGGATGCTGTTTTCCCAACAGCTTGATGTTCAAACAGTCTCAGATGTCAACAGCTGAAAGTTTCACAGCAGAGCACTCAGGAAACCCAGAAAGAACGATCAGTTACTGAAGTGACCTCTTTTCTTAATAAACTACATGTTTTCTGAGAAAGCATCAACTATCTGCAATCACATGTCATTTAAGGCTATTAAACTGTGAAGAAATCCTTCCAAACACAGTAAAACATTCCGCACCAAAATGTTGACATAAATGTTTGAGATCACCTTTGAAAAAATGTATGTCTGAGGTGATGTGTGATTATTCTGAAGGATGTGATCCACTGTGATGTGGAAATATTAGGCAAAATTATACAGTTAAGCAGTTAAATTACACAAATTAGCAATGTCTTAGTTAATGGAATTTAAGAATTAATTGAAGCTATTGAGCTACAGTATTTTGTAGAAAGTGTATCTTGCACAGTTTTCATCATCATTTCATGTTGAGTATTTTCACAGAATGTTTTCAAATACAGTCTATCAGGAGGAGATGTTTAGACTTTCAGTCATAAGCAGCATTTTAAGCCACAAAATCTGAGATAAAAAAAAAAAAAGCTTTCCAGAGCAAAGATGTTTTTAAAGCTTTGCTTTGTGTGTATTCATTTGCAAAACAAATATATTATAAAATGGAACCTCACACCCCAATTCACACTTATATATTTGCTTATTGTAGTGACTATCAGTGGATTACCTGCAGTAGAGTGAGCTCAGTGTGCATACATTTAGGAGATGGATCCATACCATATTAATGTGGACAGAACATTAGTCTGTGAATTACTGGCTGTAATATTTCTGAATAAAAGTATTGTTTGAGGTTGATAGGTTGTAAAGCCATCACACACAAAGACAGTAACTAATAAATTAGAATATTTACGCCAGGCATGTTTAAGTTTGTTATTCCCTTAGTTTTTGATGTGCAATGTTAATTAGTTGCAAACATTTTGATCTTTTTTTCTTTAATAAAACCTTAAAGGTACGGTGTATAACTCCCATACTCTAGGTGGCAGTAAATACCTGAATCAGTGAAAACAGCATGATTTCTCTGTTCCTGTTCCAGTATTCCCCTTATTTAATGGTAGGCAAAATGCCTTGGCTGTATCTTTCGCGATTTTCCAATCCTTCTTTTCCACAACCTGTTCGAATGACAAGCATCTCAACTCCTCTGTCATCACTAACATCGATCGACAAAGTAAGTGTAGAAAAATAAAAGCATTCATGAAATGAAAATGAAAAGAGTTAACATATCATTTGTCACTTCGGTTCTGTTAGTTCTACCGTTTTTGTGATTAGATGATTCTGGTCATTTGTTTTGCGGTCATTGAACCTGTAGAAATAAAATCTCTGAAGATACATCCTTTTAGGGATTCAGTGTTTGTTCTTATCAAGTTTTTTTTTTTATAGTGACTCACGACAGAAGACAGAATGTTGGACTTATGGAGAATTCAGTGTAAGAGTGGAGGACTATAGAATAACATTTGACCATTTATTTTTTTTCCACATGCAGGTTAAGGCATAGACTATGAAGGTAGGGTTATGGACTACATCACTCACTGTTTTATGCGACTACTCTATGTTGTGTATGCCTAAATAAAATTGTTACATGATCTGCTACATGCTGCTTAATTCCTGTAGCCTATATATGAAGTTAATCTTATCAATAAAAGTAAAAGTTTTAAAAGTATTGAGTCATTATTTACTCAAGATAATTATCTAGATAGATAATAAAAAAGATAATTATCTACGTATAAATAATGACTTAATACTTTTAGTCTGTTCTTACTGGATTGCAGTTTTAGTTAATATTATCTTTGCATAATTGTAAATCATCTAATAATACCTACAATATTTTTGTAATCTATCGTAAGATTTATTTTCAATAAGTTTTCAAATGTTTGTATATTTTGGGGCAATTATCCATTAAAACTGTTGGGTACTAGGGTTTCAATGATTGATTAATTTGTCATATGGTTGAACAATGTAGAAAATTTCCAAAAAGTCAGAATGAGCTGCAATATTAATGTCAAAATCAGTAAAAGGTAAGTAAATATGCATTTTTACAAGTGCAAATATGTAAAAAAATTAACATGAGGCAGACAGATGGTTGGTAACTCCAAACCAGCAGTCTGGAGGGCAGTTCCTGTAAAAGACAGTAGAAATATACACATGTGTAAGGCCTTGGGTCTGGGGTCTCACAGGTAAACATTCCATTTCTGGGTGTTCAGCGATTGTCTGAAGATACTCCTCGGAAATTAAGCACATTGACAGGGAAAATATTAAATGCATGTAAGCAGTAAACAAAATATTAATAAATCATACTCATGCATAAACTTGCCTGTATGTTCCACTTGAACCACCAATGCTGGAATGGTTTCTTCACATCCTCTGGTCTTCATAGGAGTAGATGTGCTCAGCCTTTCAGTTGTCTTCTCAGAATGAGACAACATGTACAGTAGAACAAGGACAGTCAATAAACAAGACAAAGAGACGGTGGTATGTTTTTGTAGCCAAAGGAAGCACAGAGCTAACTGTAACACTGTGATATCGCTGGTTACAAACATTTAAAATGTTCACCTTTCAGTCATCGTCTGGCCTACAGAAGGTAAATACAGACAAACAGGTAACAGGTCTGGTAAATACTGTAAGCCCATTATGAACATTATTACAAATCACACTTCCATGGGCTGCATATTCAACTTTTTCAGACACATGTGACTAAAATAAAACCTTCATTTAGTCAACTTGTATGTTACAGGAAACAAGTGGAAGAAACCACATAGATGAGAAAACTAGTGGAGAACATGAAAACACTTGTCTATCTCCAGCACCAAATATTACATTATCAGACCATGCATTCTAGCGTTGACAGTAACAAAACAACTCAATCCTAAACACTTTTCCACATTGTTGTCCTGTTTTACAGACGGTATCAACCATAAAATGAATAATAGTATCACAACCTAAATTCAAATCTGTTGTGGACTTACCTGTCCAGCAGAAAACATACTTCTGCAGCATCACTGCTCAGGTTTCTGTCCACCACCTTTTTTCATCTGGAATGAGCAACACCAACATTCACCAAAGTTTTCTGTTGCCGTCGATCATAAAGTTTAGTAGCTTCATCGTGTTTTCTTTTCTTCATGACTTGAACCACATATGTGATCTGCTATTTTCCACTGTTTTCATGTAACTTATTAGTTTTCAGTCAGACTTTACTCTTCAGAGTTTGGGTTTCTTCTCCTTCTTCTCCTTGAAATGTTCCATAGGGGCTACAGCGCCTCCCTATTCTACCACCAGCTGCCGTTACAACCAGTGGAACAGTCATGGCCATTCTGCAGATGGATACTTCGACTTTTGTCCTCTGTCAGCTCATGTAGGGGAAAAAATGGTGGCGTGTCATGGTGGTGCCCACAGAGTGGACCACCCCTATGTATTTTTAAACAGTTTTTCTATGTTAAATGTAATTGACCAAATTGATCTTTTGACTTATTAGGCACTATTTCATTCAATTTTAATCAATCTTTGTATTGTTGAGCTTCAGCACCCTGGAGAGTTCCTCAGTACTGCTACAAACCATGATATCTATTTGTGACCTTTCTTGTGGATATATAGAGTCAAATGTGTTATTGTGTTATATCACCTAGTCTTTTCTGGTTAATAATAACTGTAAGTCCAATATGCATGTCATAAGATTTTAGCTTGAGAGGGAAAACCCTCTATTATTAGTGTTTAACATGAGACTGAACCACAATCCAAAGTACATTCGTTTAAGTTTGACTAAAATATGGCTCTATCATTGGTCATTGGTGAACTGGAGGTTGTTGATGAGGTTTTTAATACTTTCATGTATGCGAAAGCTTACTGTATTGTAAAACAGAATTTTAAATAAAGAAAAAACAAATAATAGCAACTCCCACAGGTTACCATTGCCATCCCTCCCACTATCATTATGCATGCTAACACAGAAAATATTTGACCAACCAAAACAATACAGTGTTTGGTAGTTTTATCTTACGTTTTCACTCCTGTTTCTTGTAATGACACTGAATCTTTTTTCTCACATTACAGCTAATGCAAAAAATGAGCAAAAAGAGGAGGCAACTGTACATCAGATAATGACATGTCAGTTTATTTCTGAAATTGCACATGTATCATTTAATGAAAGTACTCTCTTCTATGTAATATTTAGAATTCTTAAATTAAAGCTGGAGTTTTTACAGTGGACACTTCTGGAAGACTAATAGTTTGCATAAAGGAAATTGTTTTTCAGATGAACCAAATCAGTTAGACATCCTCTCATTAACACAAACCCAGTGCTGCAACTTTTACTGAATGACCGATTCCAACCACATGTGGTTTCCTGCCGCACCACGGTTTAACCGTCTGGTTCATTCTGTACATATGAATCAGATTTCATTGCATCTGCTTTTCTTTGTATGTGAATATTTTTCATTTGCATCTTTCTACAGAAGTGAAAACGAGTGCTTCTGTTTGTGTGTGTGTGTGTGTGTGTGTGTGTGTGTGTGTGTATACACATGTGTGTACATATTAGAAAGCATTAAAGTCATTAAGTTTATTTTTTAAAGTGGCCAACTAAACTGTTAACTGTATTGCTGAAATGAAAATACAGGTTTTTGTTTGTTTTGTTTAAAAGGAAAGAACCTACAAGGTTATTATCTTCCTCTTAGGTGAAGGTTAAAGAAATTTATAATTTGAAGAATACTTTATCTTTTTGCAAATGATGAATTTCAGCAGTAAGTTATGGCAGATGTTGAAGATGATGTCACAGTTGTGGGACCAAAAGTGTTTTGTTAAGGAGGGGCAGAAAATTCAAGATTACACTTCTACCTGCTCATTTCCGATCATGATGTGGTCTTTTTGCTGATATGTTAAAAGCAGATTTTATTTTATCTTGTGAAATAAATAAACAAACAATCAAAATCTTAAACTTTGGAACTTCACAAATAGAAAATCAACACAATTTAGTCGGGAAAGAACAGGTTAAATCAAAATGTACATGTATGTAAAAGCTGATAGTTTATCCAGTTAAGTGAGGAGGCAGCGTTTGACTTAATATTAATTTACTACAAAACAGACAAAATTAACAACATATATTCGATCTTTGAGCTGCAGTGACCAAATTTCCTTTAATAGTCACCTTGACGTGCACTTCCCACTATCACATATTTTTCAGCTTCATTTGTTGTGAAGGGAAAGCACAGCACTTTGAGTGTAAGGGTGACATATAACAAGTGTATTATCCAGTAGGATAAAATTGAAAAATTTAATTGAAAATTGAAAAATTAATTGAAAAATTTTGTGAAGTGAGACAGCAGGTCCTTGGCTATCGGACATCAGAAAAAGAACAGCATCTTGAAATGAAATCAGACACTGGGAAAACTCAAATCCTATGCATGTCATGTGAGGGTATTTGGCTCCACCTGCTGTTCACACGCTAAACATGTTCTCTCTCAAAGCACTGGGGGGGCACTTTCACAAGGGAGGAATTTCACAGTATTCATGTTCATACATGACAGCATGATGTCCACTAAGCAAAATAAATAAATAATAATAATTAAAAAAAAAAGTTTATACTTAGAGCTACACAAATATAATAATGGATTAGACTTCTATAGCACTTTTCAAGGCACCCAAAGCTCTTAACGTTATTGATCCATTATTCATTTGCTCTTACATTCACACTCTGGTGGTGGTAAACTACAGTTGTAGCCACAGTTGCCCTAAGTATTGCCCAAAGACACAATGGCACATGACTAGGACAGAGCAGGATTTGAACTGCCAACTCTTTGGTTATTGGATGACACGCTCTACTTCCTGAGCCACTAAAATTCAGGCCGAATCCCAATTCCCCCCTTAACCCCCAATCTCGGCCCTCAAAACTAAGTGTAAGGGCTATCTTGTTACTTAGAATTGGGACAACCCTTAAGCTTTTG
This sequence comes from Ostorhinchus rueppellii, assembly GCA_030068375.1. Lineage (NCBI taxonomy): Eukaryota > Metazoa > Chordata > Actinopteri > Kurtiformes > Apogonidae > Ostorhinchus > Ostorhinchus rueppellii. Next base: position 7,081,043 of record JAQQZY010000028.1, on the reverse strand, counting down.
AGAGCCTGTCTCAAAAAAGCCTTTTCATTGTTGGCCCTGAAATGTATCAGGGCCCGTGTTGTCTATGTATTCCCTGAAGTAACACACGGATAACGTTGATCAATTTATGTTTGCACTGTTAACACCGTCAATTCAATCATACCAACAAATGAAATTATCGCTGAGGGATCGACAGTTTTGTTTTCTTGGTAGCCTGAGTTAAACAGAAAGATAAGAGCGCTGTGTAATCTCTAATTAATATTAGCTAAAAACGCAATAGAGTGCATTATTCCGTGTTCCGTTGCTACACAACAATGTATAGAAGTGACGTGAAGCCGGGACCACGGGTTCGGCTGACATTGTAAAGTAAAATAAATACTACCCAACAACGACGTCAATAATCCATAAAGAAAGCGTTAAATTAAACTATAATGGTTTCGTAATATTTATAGCTCTATTAACGAAGAAAATACTTACATTTGTAGCTCGCTTTTTTCGTCGCCATCTTTTCCGAAGATGTCTTAGCGAAAGAACGCGATGCATTCTGTGTATCCCTTACTCGCAAGGGTGGTACTGGAAAATTTCAATATTGAGGGCAATTCAGCCCTTAAACTTGTCCATCAACTTCACATTCTTAGAATTGAGACAATACTTGCCCTTCGCGGGAGCGCGCACTTTTGAGACTAAAGGTTGACATTGAGGGTTAAGGGGGGAATTGGGATTCGGCCTTACTCTCTACTTTGTGTGATGCCTTAGTTTTTCCACACCAGTATTTCATACCAGATTAGCAGTAGAACCCACAGCCTATAATGTGGAAGAAAAAAAAAACAAAAAAAAAAAGTGTTCACAAAACTGTCTGACAAAAAGATTAAAATACACCACTCACAATAAGTTTGGGATATTATTTACATGAGTGCTTTTCCCATATGGTCTGAATTTTAATGAAATAAGTTAAAGGTCCCTTTGATATTACTACTACTTAAAGAGAAAAAACACCATTTTCATTACTTTAATATTTACCGTATTACCCCCAAAATTAGACAACAAGGATAGCGCCAAATAAAAAAAAAAACTGACTATGTCAATAGTGGGTGTTTCCACCATTTGCTGCAATGACACCTTGACAGCAACGTCTCATGCACCTTACTAGCCTTATGATGTTGTTCTGAGGCAATGTGTTCCACTCTTCCGCAAGTGCTACACGCAGTTCTGCCAGGTCATATGAGGGTGGGGTACGACCCTTCAGTCTCTGCTTCAGCTGGTCCCGAATGTGCTCTATGGGGTTCAGGTCAGGGGACATCGCTGGCCATACCATATGAGGCACTCTGACTACCTGAAGTTGAGCTGTGACAATTCTGGCACGATGTGGTGGAGGATTATCATTCGTGAACAGAAAATTAGGGGTGTGTTGGCAGGATTGAGGGATTATGATGGGTTCTATGATGTCTCAGAGGTAAGAGCGTGCAGTGACTGAGCCATCTACAATAACCAAATCTGTTTTGAGCTGACTGGTGATGCCTACCCAGACTGTTGCACCTCCTCCACCAAAACGAACCCTGGGGACCATGCTGACCACAGCATATCGTTCCCCTTGCCTTCTCCAGCAAAGCTAATGGCCATCATTTCTGTGCAAGGTGACCCGACACTCATCAGTGAACAGGACGGTAGACCACTGCTGCATTGTCCAGGTCACATGGTCTTGTGTCCACAGCCGTGTCTTGGTGTCGGTGAAGTCACCTGCAACAGTCGTCTGGCATTCAAGCCAAAGTGGTGGAGTCGGTTGTGAATGGTTTGTCTGGAAACCCTAGTACCCCTCACGTCTCGTAAACGGGCCTGCAGTTGTGTGGCAGTCGCATAACGTTGTCTGAGTGTATAGGTCCTTAGGTACTGGTCATTGTTGCGGTCTCTCACTTGTGGGGCTCCACTCCTGAGTCTGTCACAAATTCTGCCAGTAGTTCTGTGTTTTAATGCAAGTCTGCTAATGACACTGAGATGCACCAAGTTCATAAGCAACATCTGACTGCCTGCCACTGACCTGAAGACGCGTTATGACCAGGTAGTGCCGTTCGTCCATTAAGTGACATTGTGTGTTCATGGCTGTTTGAATGATGAACTTGGAATGACTTATTGACACTACCAGCTTTTTATATCCACAGGATGTTAAAAGTGATGCCACATTGAGAAGGGTTGTCTTTTGGTATTGACCCCAATCTGTACGGCACACTGTAGACGGTGAGACCATTACATGGAAAACACAAAATGAGGTGTGTATCACCCCAATACAATTGCTTCCCTATCTCAAAAATCTGTGACGTGAAACAAACACTGTATGTATGAAATCCATTGAGTCTCTCACAATATCCCCAACTCATTGAGTTGTGTATATTGTGGCTGACACATTTCCATTTCAACCAAAATTTCATTGTTTAATTCAATTCATTATGTTTTTAAACTCTGCCCAAGTTAACGTTTATAATTCTCATTCCATAACTTCATTATGAATATATTTTGGATGAAAACGTCTCAAAGTCAAGTGTGAATGAAGGAATCAGACTTTTTGTTTGAATTAATTTAATATGAAAAAGAACCAGACATTTAGCTCTCAAAGGCAACTACTGAACAGCTTTATATTTACAGTTTGTTCTACACAAACCAATTCTTAATCAAACAAATGGACTGCGTTTACTGAAATTACTTAATATAATGACCAGTAAATGAATAACATCTGATTGAAAAACCAAGCAACAGAATTTTGTGTTTATTTTTTTTTTTTTTTTCAAATACAGCATTATCTAAAAGTAGTATTGTTCTAATCTTTGGAAGGTGATGAAAGGCCGTGAAAAGCTTTTGATTCAAATATGCCCATATCCAGTTGTGGCAGTAAAAAGGAGAGGGAAAAATTTTTTTCCAAAAAAATTACAAATGAAACATTCGACACTGTATTATCAGTGTTGTTTTGCCTGTGAATGAATTATAATTACACTAACAATTTATACACATTTAGATACATTACACAAAAATGTTCAAATGGCCAAAAAGATGCATAGTTTACATTGTGTTCCCTTCATTGCTCCAATACACAAGAAAAATCTTCTGTTTTGAGAAAAGGCAAAAAAAAAAAAAAAAAAAAAAGGACTTCAGTACGTCGCCATTTAAAACTTCCTGCGTCTGGAAAAAAAGAAAAAACATAAGAAAAAATTAAAAAGATTTTAATTTCAGAAAGTGGATTTAGCAGACTTATTATCCTGAGGAAAACTGGCATTTCCATTTCAGACAGAGGTAAAATACAGAGTTGGTTACCATGGCAACAGACTCTGAAGCTAACCTCATCATTTATAGGTTTCTTTAAACCCCAGTTTGGCATCTGACAATGCTTCATTTCTTCAGCCTTATTTTTTATCATTTTTAAAAGATATCAGTTTCACATTTGTGTTTTTATTACACAATTCACCATTACAAAGCGTTGGTATGTGATTTTTGTGTGTATAATAAAATACCATAATCATCTTTCAGTCTATTGTCATTTAAGCGATGTGAGAGAAAATAAGACTCCTGCACCTTCTGTGGACTCACAGACTAAAGAAAATCAGCATAGATGTAGGAGGTTAAATATGTGAGATTTAATAAGTGATGGCTCTTTGGATTCATAACATGTATACACACTGTATGCATATATACACACACTGTATGCATATATACAACATGCAAATTATTGAAATCATTTCCTATTTGTATATGGTTTGGGGGCTCTACATAATACATTGGGGGGGGGTTTTGCGCTATTGCTTAAGTCATGACTGAATCACAACAGCATCCACGCATTTATATTTATAACAATGACTAAATAGATTAGAAACTTGTCTCTCAATATTTTGATTCACTCAGCATATGCTCAACTCAGAATGAACCAACTGAACTGACTGTTATGGAACCAAAAACTCAGTCAACCGAGAGTTCAGCATATGCTCATCCTGCTCTGTGAAATACATCACTGGTGACCAATACACACAAACACACTGGCAGTTCGCTTACTTTTGATGTACATTGGCTGAACCTGTACTCTGTACTGGAGCCTGTTGAGGGAAAGATCGAAAACAGCTGCAATTAACTGCACATATATAATGAAATTCAGTTCAAAAGAAAAACATTCATATGCACAAATGATAAACATTACAATACTTAAAAGGTTTACCCTATTTTCTACATCCTCACAACCAGCTGGTCCTTCAGTAGATCCCGATCGCCTCTTTCGACTGAAACAAAAAGGAGCCTTTTTGAATTTACTGGACACAAAGCTCTGTAGTTTCATGGGTTCAACTATCCCCTTTGTCACTTCAGTGTTCTCGAGAGCATTTCATGTTAAAAACACTTCACTAGTTGTTTTACAGAGTGTGTCAAGATTTCCTGTAAGAACCAAACATGTACTATACTTACTACACATTAAGGTGTTACAAATATTTTTTTATGGACAGAAAACATAGAAATGTAATCCATCACAATAGTGTTAATAAAAATCAAGATGTGTCACTCTTTAGTCCTCAAAATGCTGTACCTTGAGGCTGTTGGGTTCTCTTGTTTCAGTGTCTCAATATCTGTAAACTGAACGGCTTGTCCACCGCCCCTTGTTTTAAAAATATCACCCTAAGAAAAACACACACACACACACACACACAAAACAAAACAAAAACAAAATTACAAATGCCAATCACAACCGACCAGTCCCATATAAAGTGACCAGTCCCACTGAAACTTAAAAGAAAAGTGCAGGTTAGATCCTGACATTTAATCAAGTCATAAACAGGCAACAAATAAGATCATCAAAAGTTCCAGCAGAAATGATTAAGTCCTTTTACCTTGATTAACTTGGTTTCGATCTCCCCGTCTGAGGCAAGCTCTTGATGTCTAAGTGCATATTTGTGGCATTTAGACAGAGCTTTCTCGTTGGGGGTCGACACCTTGATTGCGTTGGGGAGGATTGGCTGCATGACAGTATCTAGGTCCAAATTAGTGGATGGTTTGTGGTCTACCCATTTCTCCCCACCACAAGAGTGTGACCGCCTGTGCGTTGGACGAACTGGTGGTGCCTAATTATTCCAGTGCAAGAAACACAAACCAGGAAATTAATCACAGTGACACCAGTGAGGTCTGATAGGGTTAGTGCAAGACTGATTACAGGTTACAGGTGTGTATTGAAAATAAATGTAGTACTGGAAGTTGGAACGAGCAAGTTGTATTTTTTTTTTTTTTTTTTTTTTTTATCTTAAATTTTGAACACAGCAAAATGTCTAGTATTGTAGGATTCCACATATACACCTATAAATAATATTCTATTCTTCCAGTAACACATTTGTTCCATATTACAGTGCCTTAGACAATTAGTATGTTAATGAAAATTAACATGAAAAGCAAGGGAAGAATTAAGTGAACAAATGGAAAATCCATGCAAAGTAGATAAAGAACTGCTCTTAAAAGCAGATGTTGGACACATGTTATTGACATTTGGGGTTTTTTTTTCACCATCCAATTTCAAATGACCACAAAAACAGTCAAGTCTTGGATCATGACATGGTCCAAATCCTCTATTAACTATGTAATTTAATATAGCGGAAGTAGGTGATAAAAACAGTTTCCTCTGTTACATTAACATTTGTAGTTCCTTTTTGTCCTGTGAGAAATGAAAGGAACTGGTAGTTAGAAAAAAATAAAAATGTTATATATCTCAAATCTCTCCGTCTGTCTGTCTGTCTGTCTGTGTGTGTGTGTGTGTGTGTGTGTGTGTGTGTAT
>JAQQZY010000028.1:7050031-7055031 GCA_030068375.1 Ostorhinchus rueppellii | reverse complement strand
TCTGTCATCATTAACTGAAATCAGGTCCCATATGCAAAATAATCAGAAGGGACTGGACTTCACTTCTCTATTAGTGAGAAGGAATGGATGAATGAAGGAATAAAGAATGAATACAATTATACTAAATGTTTAATTTGATAAATTTTCCAGTGAGAACAAACTGGGTTTGGATGAAGAGACGGCAAAGCAGGGAAGTTGTACAATGTTGGTAAGGAATTGGTTAAATACTAGCATGAATATTCTGGGTTGTCAAATTTTGTTTCATAGTGAAATGTGGTCCAGTGTTCATCTGGCTTCACTCCCCATTGTCTTTTAAGTCAAAACACTGAAGCAAGAGTATAAACTCAAAAGCTAAAGTGGCTTCATGGTCCTCCCCAAGGACATATGAATATTCTATGAGTATTTTTTTTTTATTGTAATTGTGGTAAATAAAACCCTTATACAAGCCTTTCTTCTGCACCACTATTTCTTGGCTAAAAACAATGAAAATGGTTGTGTAAACTTAAAGTAAAGTAATGTAAAGTTAAGTAAGTAAGTAAAGTAATAACAGTATAAAACATAAACAAAAAACAAGTCAAATGAAATCTACCAGCAGTATGTGCACTGCAGTCTTCAACACATTTGTATCCAACTTACTAACATCTTAATCCTTTCATGCATACTGGTCACTACAGTAGAGAACTACTCTACAGCTGTTGTTATAGTTCCACATCAGCTAACACAGTTGGACACTTATTCCTCATCCCATACATTGCAATTCATACCATTACTGTAACTTTCCTGTTCTTGATCAACCTGATCTGCAGTAACATGTTTGAGTGTAAAATTTTTGTGTTTTTGTTATATATTATCGCCATGAAGTGAGAAATACAGTAGCTAGTATTAGAGTATGAAAAATGTCAGAAAGTATCATATTAGCAGCATTAAAATGTTTTTATTTCATAGTTTTCACAGTTTATCAGTAAATACGTGTTTCTTTGTTTCAAAAATTGAATATGTTGCATCCAGCTGAGTAGACATTTTTGTAACACCATGAAAAATAGGTTCATAAAAAAATAAAGAATTCAATCAGATTGATTTTAATGCCTTAAGAGGAATTAAAAATACTCTCCTTGAATCTTGATTAACCCATAAGGACCCGCTGTGACTTCTGTGTAGCTTCCAAAATGAATGTTTCTCTATATTTAATCATCCTTAAGTGTTTTATCACCATTTACGGTAATGTTGTCTTCTGTATATTTGGTTCTTCTTTCAGTAAAAATCGGGAATTTTTCAACATTTCATTTACTAATCCTGTAGATATTCATAAAAGCTCAGAGAATGGAAGAATAATGTTTGGGTCTTTAAGGGTTAAGGTTCTCATAATTCATGCATGAAAGGGTTAAGGTGGAGCTAACATATAACTTTTTGTTCATCCTGGTGTCACATGCATCACAATAAGTGTTTAAAGGCAGCAAAATTAAGGAAGCAAAGTTTCGATTTAGGAAAATTGCAATTGAATAATTTCTTTTAATCAAAACAAATCAATCAATTAATTAATCGTTTCAGCTCTAATATCATCTAGTACCTTTCAGTATTTGACAGTTACTACAGTATGATGATAGATATTACAGTAGTGCCCTATGGATTACTGGATAAATGTTTTCAGTTGTACTTTGTATATTTCAGTTACAGTCATCTCACATTCAATCGGTGACTGTGACTGTGAATAAATGAATGTCACCTTTCATCACACACTGAGTTTACGTCCAGAATCTCTTGAAATTTCAGTGTTATCCCAGATTCTGACAGTGTTTCATTGTTGGCCTTGTCCAGGCGGCGCTGCTCAGCAACAGCAGCACAACATGTCCACGGTGACAGAGGGGAGTCCACAGGGAGGTCCACAACCCCCTCACACACCCCCCCCCACACAGCTGCCACGGCGCGTCACTCACAGTCTGCCATGACCAATCACAGAGGCCTGTCACTCCTCCTTTGTCCCTGACAGTCTTTGGTCACTTCAGACAAGCAGAACTGACGGCCATTCACACCACTGTGTTGGTGACAATCATTGAGGGGAAAAAAACCTGTGTTATGTGCATGTGAAAATCAAAATGTGTGTGTGAACGCCACAGTGAGAGAGAGGGCGAATGACAAAGAGTATTCACAGTTTGATCAAAGCTGAGTCTGGACGTCACATAACAACGTCATGGAAACAACACAGCAATAATGAACTTTAGCAGCTTTAACCCACATACACACATTTACACTTCCATATTGTGTCAATTTACTCTTTCATTCTTACTGTAGTTCCTTCCTAGAAAATGACTATTGTTTTTAATGTTGTTATCAGCTAAATTCTTAGACATAGACCTGTAAGTGAAACAGACTTGGGTGATATTTTCTTTGAGAATTTTAAAAAGGCTCCTTAAAATAGAAAGAATGTCAGCTTCATTCATGTGTACAGTCATGACATAAAGTGACTTTCTGCACAAATGGGAATTATTTGTCAATAAACTTATAAAGTGCTATTAACTGTTCTTCAATGAATTTGAGAAATGTGTGTGTGTGACTGTCGGGAGATAATAAATAATAATAAATAAAAATATAAGATGAAGACCCTATTCGATCCACACTGAAAGTATGTAAAATTTATTGAAATGTATTATCAGTGTTTGAAAGGTTCCTTCTGATTTGTAATAGTTTACACTGGTACTGTTTAATATAATGAGCAATGCAACTATTTTGTGCTTGTGCTTCATCCATAAATTGTAAATTCAATTAAATTTGCTGGTTTCATTAAAAAAAGAAGCACATAACTGCAGCAACTTTAAGATACGCTATTGGAGCTGGAATTACCGCAGCTGCTGGCACTGGGCACTGAGGCTAAAACACAATAAACTTTGCAAAAGTCTGCAAAAGCCCTAAAGCGTTTTAATAGAACTAGAGTTTGAACAAACTCAGGCGGCAGTGTTTCAGGGATTTTTTAATTTTAATTTAATTTAATTTTTTTTTTTTTACAGAATAGAACATATTCAATTGTAACCAATAACCTGTTTGTAATCACTAACATTTTATTCAGCAACTGTGAATTTTCAAGACATGAAAATAGTGGATTTCATTTTATTGCATATATTTTTTCACTTCCTGAACAGATTCAATTTTTTCATTTTATAGCTTCAGTGTTACAGTTACATGTAATCTGGGTAGTTACTCTCCAGTCAACAGACAGAAACCTGAACTTTCACTGTAAAACACGCACCATTCAATCACAGTCCTTAAAAACACCCCAGTTCTGAAGGATTTAACCTTATTCTATGGTTCTTCTCCTCCTCCTGTGTGGATAGTTAAAGCTGGTGTCTTTTTTATGCCTTAAAAAAGCCACCAACCTTGAATAGCTTAAAATTAATTATTAAAAAGAAACTGTCACTATTTCAGTGAATTAGATGTAATCTGGCTTTTTGCACCATCCAGTGGTCAGAAATAAGCAGTACATGACAGTTGATGAGCAATTGATGTTAAACCAATACAGTCCATCCAACACTTGTGTTAATATGATCTAGAAAGTGATAGTAATTTATTTTAATCATGTGAGATGTAAGATGGAGTTATTAACTCATTTTCCATTTCTTCACAAACACAGGTTTTAATTACATTGTGGTTTATTTGGTTATAAAGGAAGAACAGAACCTCATATAAGCCACAAATATTTTTGAATTAATAGGGAAGCTCAGGTAGAAGTATTTGGTTGTGTTGGATGTGTTTTTTTTTTTATAAGTATCCCAGAGCCATACCCTTCTTTCTTGCTTCATCACCCCCTCCCACCAAACTTTCCCTCCACTCTATTTTCACTAAGTTGTCTCTACGTGTTTACCTTCACACTGAGATAAATGGTTTTTCTGTTGCTAATTGCGTCTGTGTTTTCATGTTGGCTGGTTTTGTGTTTCTCCAATCAGAACTCAGAGATCCTGTGAGGAACTCAGTTTGTTTTTTCAACCAATAGGACATAATTTATAATGAACGCATGTGTGTTCGTGTCCTATACGGGGTCTCATGGGTCTAAAATATCCCACCAAGCAGAACAGAACCCCAAGAATTATGACTGCTTTCCAGTCCTGATGCATATGGTTAAAATCTTGAACTGAGTTTTTACCCAAAACTCACATAAAAGTTGTTAAAGTTGAAAGAAAAATCCATCTGTCCTTGAGAATATCAGACATTCCCGATAATCCAACTTAAACTTGGATCAAGAGCACTGATATATGTAATGGAGTATATATTAATTGAAGAAGTCATTGAAGAAGGGGTGTTTGTGGGTCTTGGATGACTTTTAAAGTGAGAGATTAATTTTGTAACAGATCGTCCTTGGGCAGATGATGGTATAAGAGGCTCCAGCGTAGACCAGGATTGGATTTACTAAAAGTGTATTTATTTGTAAAGGTGGCATATGGCCCAACGTTATAAAGGCCATGTGCTGTGTTTCTCTTTTCACTGCTGAATGAAGAATGATGGAAGTTTGGCGATTCACCCCACTTTGGCTGGACTGCTCCACTCTGTACCGACCATGGTTTTAACTCTTTGTGGTGTTGACATCTCAAGACGTCTTTTCCACCAACATGAAGCTGGCGGTGGTCTGGTTTGCGCAACAAATGTTGAAAAGTTCTAAGTATTTTATCCAAAAATGAACAGGTTTGGAAACTGGAAATAGAAGGAGCTGCCCTGAGTTGAAGTCTGAACTAACACAGCTGTGTCAAACAAACTGGAAAAAGAGGATGGTGAAGACAACAGCCATGGAGATGACACACAAACTGCTGCTCTGTAGGGATTTAGTCATCGACTGAAACTCTGGAAATATTGGAAAGAAGCATACGAATGTGTACATTATGGACCAAACTCATCAACTACTAAGGTAGTTCAGATTGGTTTCAGCCAAACACATGACAAAATAATAATAATAATAATAATAATAATAATAATAATAATAATAATAATAATAATAATAATAATAAGAAGAAGAAGAA
>JAQQZY010000028.1:7014774-7028552 GCA_030068375.1 Ostorhinchus rueppellii | reverse complement strand
GTGTGTGTGTGTGTGTGTGTGTGTGTGTGTGTGTGTGTGTGTGTGTGTGTGTGTGTGTGTGTGTGTGTGTGAAAAAGCAATTGGAAAAAGCCTTAAGACCCAGTTTAAGGACCAACATTTGAAATTGATTTATGTTCGGGTCAGATACTGGGGTTACCATGAAATTTTGAAAATGAATTATAGCAATGACTGTCCTAAAAAGTGTGTGTGTATATGTTTCTACACATGTACGTGTGCAAGCTGTGTTAAGTTCTACCAATGGCTTTAAATGTTCTGGTGTGTATTTGAGTGTGTTTACCTGGGCCACGCTTTGTTCAGATAATGGATTCTCATCCGCCTGGAAAACAAAATAACATTTAATGTGGACAAGAAAAAATGGAAAAGTCATGCAAAACACCACACCCACGGTATCCAAGCAGAACACAGCAGAGTCTTCAGCCAATCACAGCTCAGGTTAGAAGTTTTCTCCATCTACAGTTTCACTAGAAAACACTGCACACATGCTTGGTGTCTTCACTGGATTTTTCCTACCTCATACCATAAAAAGACCAAAGCAGAGCCTCAGAGGTGCTGACAGCTGCTGGACATGACACTGGACGCCAAGGTTGCTTAGCAATGTTAGAGTCAACGTCAGGATGCCATGGTTCTTTATTACAATCTTTGAACCATGTCAGACAGTGAATGATGTGGCAAAGAATGAAGCTGTAGCAGATTTGTACTCTAGAGGAAATGTAGTTTTACATATTCATTCCCTGTGTAACAGAGTGCTGCAGAGATGAGTATTAACGCCTGGTCATGTATTAGAATTTTGCAATTTCTTGTCTGCAAGTTCATTTTTGGTTCCATGTCTGAAACAATATATGTGCTTAACAGAAGTTTTAGCATTATAATTCATAAATAAATGCACTACTCATAAGTTTTGAAGCATTTTCTTTGAAGCGATATGATGTGTGCCAATAAGTTACTAAACACTGAATACAAAAACTTTTCTATTCACTAACACATTTACAACCATAATGCGTTTGCTCTTGGAAACTGTTCTATTCACTAGGATGAGATCACACTAAGAGGGGAGGATTTTTTACAACTAAGCATGTGAAATCAAAGGGCATGTTAAAGCTGGGGGTGTGGTAGACACACAAAGGTCGTGTTTGTCGTGTTTGTTCATTTATGTTCACATCTCACCTCAGTTTTTCACTAAAACTTAAAAATTAATTAAAATGAAAAGCAAAGATTTATCATCTCCAGTAATCTAAATGTCAATAGAAAAGTTGAAGCTAAACTAGATCAGACCAGAGGGATGTTCTACTCAGTTGTGATTGGATGTTATTGACCTGCACAAATACACTAATCATAATGAGCTGAAACACACTTGTTCTTCTTTAACAAACTGGTACAGAGGTATAGATATTAAGCTTCTGCAAGTGTTAACGTGTGTTACCTTTTGGTAAATACTTGATAAGCAGAATTATAAGAAAAATGCCAATAAAATGTAATATACAGGGCAGCTATGGACTTGACTTAGTGGATTTTATGTTTTCCCAAAACTGCTTTAAAAACTGCTTTATAAAAACCTCTGAATTTTAAAGCCATGACTGGAAGCACAAGCAGTTTCAACAAGTAAGGACAGTGTACAAATACTAGACTCAGCTCAGCTGTGCCCCACATTGCTTGTATTTAGTCAGCTGATGCAGTGTTGGATGTCTATCAGTGTAGACAGTTCCTTGAGATAATCCATTAGAACACCATCCAAAAGGAAAATCCCACTCATTGTTTGACGGAAGAACCGGGCTTATATTAACTTCTGGATTAGCTCACAGATATGTCACCCCTGCAGCACTCGACTGTATAAATTTTGCTGTTTGACATTTGGTGCCAGCTGATGTCACTGACGTCACTGACGTCATTCAGCCAATGGATGTTCAGAACCTGCCTTTTATCAGTAAGGACTGATAGACAGATGTAAACGGCAACAGTAATGAAATCAACCATTTGTTACAGATCACGTTTAAAGAGGTTAAAACTGTTACCTGCAACAAATGGAATCATACACCTATGCCTTTTAATGAACTCTGCTGCTACAACCATTTCTACTCCCAACTACAGTGATGTCTATATGTGAGTTAAGCCTGCTAATGGTTAGCACACTGTTGGTTAGCTGAAAAATAACATGAAAATAAAGCAAAAAGTAAAAATCAACAATTGTCCAAACTTGTCATACAAACACAACAGACTCAGGGTAAGAACATGCACATATTATATCTTGTACCTTTAAGGAATGATTCAGTCTCTTTGAAATGTAAATGAATCTTTACACTTGGGATCTGTTTTTATAGATTTCCTCAGAGGCTGGTGGGTTTATGATCCACACACAGGCCTTCACTGAAAATAGTTTTGTAACACTGTTGAAAAAAAAACATTTAGAAAAACACCAGTGTTCTGTAAAACCACTCTGTTAGTCTCACCGTGCATTTACCTCAGCTGTCTTGCCCACTTCGCCTTTATCCTCTTACTGTCTCACTCTCACTCATTCTTATTTCAGTATCTGTCTCACTACATGCCTGTCTCACCCTCTGTCTGCCTGCCTACAGTAGCTGGCTTCTTTCTGTTTGTCCCTCTAGGTTACCGGTGATGTAATCAAACAGGACGAAGCCATAGGCTGGCTCTGACATCAGCTGACACCAATCAGAAGAAGAACAGAGACAGAGAGAGAGGGAGAGAGAGAGAGAGACAGGTAAAGCAGGTAAGACGAGACAAGGAGCCAATGAAAATGTATAGATTGAAAGATGTAGCCCCAGCACCAGCCCAGATGCTTTAAACTAATAACACATATCCATGTGATTTCATCGGATTCCTCAGATCAGTAAATCTCACCCTGTAGTTGACCTTCTGTAGGACTTGCTGGGGGTCACTCTCAAGAATCACCCTGGCAACAGGATAAAAGCCAACCAATCAGAAATAAGTATGATAGAGTGAAGTTGCCGATTGATATTTCAACCAATCAAACAGTTTAATCTACATTCAGAAAGTGCTGCAATTTAATATTTTTACAGAACAAAATATTTCACCTTTAATACATGACATGATTTCTGTCTTACCCTCCATCAATAATTTCATCCACCACCAAAAACACTCCTTCCATGTTGTCTAATAAACATCTGCGCTCCACGTTTTTCCTACAAAGACAAACACAACCACAGCCATTAGTGTCACTTAACCCCTGACCTCTGAAATGAGTCTGACAATATAAGAACTACACTGAATTACTTTACTGCTGCACATAACAAACACAATCTTAACTGTATTTCTGGGTAACTAAATTGAAATGCTGCAAAAACATTTAAAAAAAAAAAAAAAAAAAAAAATCAAGAGTTAGGTGTGTTTTCCAGACTTGGTTTGAAGTGACTAAACAACACCATAATTGTCTTTTTGATGGAAGGGACAAACAAATGATTTGGTCTCCTGTTGTAGTTCCAGTTAGTTTATAGATTTGTATTAAAATCTCAGTGGAGACAAAAAAAAAAAAGTGAAATTTATCGTTTTCTTCCTTGTTTTCTTGTGCAATTAAAAAAATAACACTAAACATGTAACAGAAACACAGCTGATGTCAGTCTAATTTATGTTGGTGGAGAACCAACAGCTATTTATGTATCCCAGCTTAGCTTGGCATACACATCAGTTATGGGATGTTAGATAATAAGTTTCACAGACCAAAAAAATCTGTTAAAGTATCTCAGCTGGATACAGGCTGCACAGTAACAACAGTAACCAAAAAAAAAAAAAAAAAAGCCTGAAACTTGTCAAATAAGCATTACATAGTCCTTAATGTTTTTCTGCATGTACATTTAATTAAAGATATGTAGAAATGATTAACAAACATATCTTTAATCTTGGTAACCACTTCCTCTGCATCTGTGCCTTAGGTTCATCTATTCTACTCACCACACATTAGCGACATAACAGTGTAATGCCAACCGTGCATCTGCAGCAATTAAAATTACGTGTCCAAAAATGTACTGCTATTACTCGAACACTGCTGGATCCAGAAGTGACCTTATTTGATAGAGAGTGGGGAGATGTGGTAGAGTGCAGGATGATGGGTAAGACTTGCCAAGTTAATACTAGCGCTAAAATTCATAACATATTTGTGTAACAGAAGTGTTTGTTGGTTTTGTTTGTGCAACTTTTAAACAAAAACGACAGTTGAGCTATCTGGAAAAAAAAAAAAAGTTTATTTAATAAACATGAGCTCTGGAAGTCACATGAGCCCTACATTTTTTTTCAGTGGAGGATCTGGTGGCCTCCTGTGGTGGTTTTACACTTGAAGATGCTCCAACAGTCCAGCAAATTGTTCTGTTGGCAATTATTACCATCATACCTTGTGATATTTACTACATAAATGATGATTAAATGAGTCAGGTGTAATTTCTTTCTGTGTCGATGTACATGACGGAACGGGTCTAAACTGGTCTAAACTGGTCTAAATCTCTCCTCCAGTCTCTAGTCAAGTTGAAAATGAACAGATTATAAAACGAGGAGCTTAAACTGATTTTTTAGGAACATTTACATATTGCACAATGAAACTTTAAATAGCCTGTATAATACTGTATAATAATATAATCTCTCCATGTCTCTGTCGCTCACACTGCATTGCTACTGCATCGGTTACCATAGCAACCGCATCAGCCGCTGTTTGGCTGATAATGTTGCAGTCAACAGTGAGGGAGCTGGTGTGTCACATGCATGCATACACACACACACACACACAGCATTGTAAGCTAATCTTGTAATATGTTGAATAAATATCTAAAAACTGGGACTAAGCGTCTTTTACATCATTCAAACCAAATCACTGCTACCTTATGTGTAATACACACTGCTGTTAAATTTTACATTAAGTTCAACCTGGAGGCTCATTATGTCCCTGAGGGTTAGGGCTTTCATGTTAGCTTTAAGTGTGTCGAACCCCATCAACCCTGATGGTGCATTGGATACAGTCATGACAAAAAAAATAACTGTAACTGTAATATTGTAGGAGCTGGCTGTAGTTTGTCCAGATAGAAAATATGACTCATATACCCAATAATCAATTCAAACACAGGCTCATGCTTCACTCATACTTGATGATATACCTGAGGATTTGACTGAGGGAGTCAAAGAGGCAGTTGAGAACTGACATCAGCATCAGCTAAACACAGGTACAAGACAAAAGACAAGAAATACAAAAAAAATAAAAATAAATCATCAACAAACAACAATAAACAAAAATCATTACCAAAAATTCCAAACTTTAGATGTTGGCCTCGTGCACCAGAGAAAAGAGACATGTTTAGAGATAGGAATTGATAAGAATTTAATCATTCTGATTCTGATTCTGATATCTATTTTGCTTATCAATTTTCATTGGGTGGGGTCATGAAAGAGTAAAAACAGGCTTGTTTGCATTAACTGTGACGTCATCATGCATGTGCAATGAAGGCAGAATTAATAAGCAGAATTGTTAAGCAGGCAGGAAAACGATTCCTAGGAATCAAGCTACTGGGAACCGGTTCTCGATTACCATCCCAAAACATGTTAAACTTTCAGTAAGATTTAAAATGCATTAAATGTTAAGTTACCATATCAATAGGAAAGTTCTCTACTGTATTGCAAAATGGCGAGTAAAAAGCATCATTTCTACACAAAAAGACAAGGACATTTTTACCTCCGCCAAGGAGGTTATGTTCTCATCGGCGTTGGTTTGTCTGTCTGTCTGTTTGTTTGTCTGTTTGCAAGATAACTCAAAAAGTTACGGATGGATTTTCATGAAATTTTCAGAGATTGTCAGAAATGGGGTATCCTAGAGATGATTACATTTTGGTGGTGATCCAGATCACCGTCTGTATCCAGGAATTTTTTTAAAGGTTTCTTTATTGTTGGGAGATAGGGCATGAGGTCACCTGTACATTCAGCGCCATGTCGTGGATGAAAGTACAAACACTGCCTTGGCGGAGGTCTGCACTCTCTAAGTGCTTCTCTAGTTCAATATATTACTATTTGTAGCACTTCAAAGTTATATGATAAAAATGCCACATAAAACAGGCGGTCACGTTGAAAAGAAAATACAGATTACTCTTCAAATTTAATCAGAAAACATACATGGCAAGTACACAATTCAACAATATACACAGACCTAATGATTCTGAGGTTTTCAAATGTACAATATTTCTATATTATACTTTCAAGGGTTAAAAATCAGCAGAATGAGACTAGATGAACTGAGGTTAGCTGGTTAACATGCTAAAAAGCATGAGTAATATAAGTATAGCTAACATAAGTATGTGAGTTATAATGATGATGACAACAACAACAATAACAATAATAAGTTATTATTATTTACAGGCTTTTTCATACATTTAAGATCATAGAAATTTTTTATGACGCACCCAACAAAAAGCACCTTAAGTCAGCACTTAGCTTTGATTGCCAACACATCAGCCAACTGTATGTGACCTTAACAAACCTGAAAAACAGTGAATGAGGCTAAATTCACCTCATTCCTTACCTCATTCTCTTGAGCACTTCCCACCACATAGAAGAACAGATCTATACTGCTCTTATAGACAATGGTCATCCCCTCCAGGAACGCTATCTCATCTAAGAATAAGAAAAAAATATGGGTTAAGGAATGATTTTACACATTTATTTCACTCTTAAAACCCAATTCTAAAAGTGAATTTATCAGGACAGCCCAGAGGTTGATGGTTTAGTTCTTCATGTTAATGTGATATTTTGTTTTCTGATGTTAGTCTACTCACCTTTTAGCAACAATTAAAAATTACTGTGTTTACCATGACACCAGAACATCTGAGAACAACATCTCGAGAATAAATTCTATGAAGAAAACTTTTTAAGATTGTTTTATTCATGAAAATGCTGATGGTTGCTCCCATCCTTCTAGTGTACATGACTAGCTGCCATTACCTTAGAAATGTACTAAAATGCCAATAAGGAAGCAGCTCCATTTATGGGGAGTAGAGAAAAGATGGAGACCAACATGTATTAAAGATGTGTGAGAAGTGATGACGGAGGTAAAAAAAAAAAAAAAAAAAATCAACTAGAGAAGAAGAAGAGGAACCTGGGAGGAAGAAGACAAAGAAGGGAGGATGAGGGAGGAAAAGGTGACAAGAAAAAACAAAAGGAGAATAAAGTAAAAGGAAAGGTGCAGGGATATAATGTGACGAAGAGAAGAAAGGAGAAGATAGGGAGAGGAGAAAAGGAGGAATGAAGGAGGAGTTTAACACAAAAGGAGGAATATAGTCACTGGGTGATAAGGAGGCCAGAGGCACAGACTCAGGTGTCAGCTGGATTAAACCGTTTAACTTCAAACCTATAGTCCCTGGAAATAACACTTAAAAAAACCAAACAAACAACAGAACGAAAATGATAATCACAATACTCTGAACAGCCATAGCACAGGTTTAAAAAGGACAGCTTTCAAAGATCTGACGATAATTCAACCTCCTTCCCTATAACAAATAGGACAAGCATAGTCAAACAATCGCTTGAGGCTTGTATCACCTACGAATGTTGGGCAACTGAACAGTAGAATGACATTGGAGACGTGTGTGAATGCACCACAATTCACAAAAAAAAACAGCTCAGAGTGGAACTCACTGTCTGCTTTGTGTGTCTTGTTGAAAACATTCCTCTCAAAGTTCTTCTGCTCTTTCATGGAGGGGTAAAGCTCGGGGTCGTAATACTGAAACAGACCGAACGGACACATAAAAGTCAGTGGAGGTGCACATCAAACACTGCTACACAATACTAAGGACACACTCCAAACACACACTTATGAGCTTTACATCAGTGTTAATTTTGACAACATTGGTGCAAACGTGCCTTTGATAGTAGTCGGTTTCCATCATTGTCAAGAATAAAAATAGCCTTGACAGTGTACAGAGAAGGTTCCTGCAAGAAAAAAAAAAAAAAAAACACATTTACTTTTTTAGCTTTGGGAAACATGTGACATGGGACCTGTCTACTTCATGCTGCTGTAGTTGAGGCTTATCGTTCTACACCTGTGAACTTTTACTCCAAACTAAAACACATGTAGAGTCAGTGACAAGTCCAACCAGTTTCTAGAGTTTGACCCAAGGTGGTTTGAGCTATAGGGGATGTGGGTCGGGTTCACACCCCTCCAAAGACATATTCTTCCATCTTTTAACCCATTGGACTCAGTGAAGAGATTCCAGATCCAGGACAAAGTTCTGTTATGCACTGACTTGCATAGATTCACAGTCCGAGTGTATCACAGAACTTCATCCAGGAACTTATTCAACATTAACCCCTCAATAGATCAACATTATATGGTGACAGTGAGCAGGAGAAGGAAGACAACAATGGAAAGTCGACACATGAGGATCCACCTTTTTGTTCCAGGCGATTTACCATACATAATATGATGCACAAGTATTTTCTCTAATAAACACACATCTTCATAAAGTGGGATTCCTGTGGTCAGAAGGCCAGGGTTCCACTGTCATTAAACATTATGGAAGGCTTTAAATAAGATATCACAGAACTATCACATATACATTTCTCTTGAAAACCAAGACAATTACATCCAATAGATAAAAGGTTATGGAATTACTGAAACGAACACATTCATGCATGTCATGGGTAAGCAGCCTTTGCTACCAAAAGAGTCATTTTAGGACAAAAATAGAAAAATAAAACTGTCAGGAGCCAAAAGATATCCACACATGTTTTACTTCAACGTGGTGACTGTTTAGAAGCTCCTCAGTATTAGTTTCTACTAAATATGTTGAGAATAAATCAAAGTTTGTGTGCATTTACAGAACTACATGAAAGAACACAGTAACATTTGACTTTATTGTGTTTTGTAGCAAAAATTGACTGGTATGTCTTAAGCTTTCTTTGCAATGGAGTAAACAGATGTGTATAGTTATTGTCTTGTTTTGTTTTATTCCTATGTTTTGTATTACTTTTGCGTCCGAAATAAACTTAACTAAAACTAGAAAAAATAATAATCGTCTACATTTTTACAACTGCGAAACATTAGAATGACTTTATGGTAGTGACAGTAATAGAAAAATGTGCAAAAAAAAAAAAAAGAAAAATTGTTATTCAGTTCCATACATTTTTTGGCAAAGCCACATGGAGCCACTTGAGAAGGGTCCAAGAGCCGAATGTGGCCCCAGATCCACAGATTGCCTACCCTTGGTCTACGTTAACATTTATCTTTGTGAGTTTCCAGATGCTTTTAAGCCTCTGATCTCTGACATAATAAAATGCACAACCAGTAATTGTTCAAATTATGACAAATGAGGAGGGAGATTTTGGCCAAATTCCAATGGTAGCTCCCAACCCAAATCCATGCTAATATGCTTATATTTGATGATTAACACTGGCTAACTTGGATGGTATTACCCACTGATGGGTGGATTCTCCACATTACAACTGGTAGTAATGCCGAGATTTTGATCAGCCCGGTTTAATCAAAGTGTCTCTTATCACTGACTCAGTGTCAAAAGTGTCTCCCACTGTTTAAGATCAAAGAGACCAAGTTGTTTGAACCAATTACTACCATAAAGTCTTCACTTTAAGTTCTTTTAGATGAGCAGGCATTAAAAATGGAATTTGAGATGAGGTTTAGGTAATGACTGAATCCTGTCAATATAATAATTAGTCTGAAGCAAGAAAAGGCTGATCAATTGGAAATTTGAACCCACCAAAAGCCATATAATTTCTTCAACTTTCATTTCAAAGTCAGCCTTTACACTTGAATCAAATATTTACTTAACATCAACCAAAAATAATTATCATTTTCAGCAGATACAAAAATTGCAATGAAATGTTTGGCCTTGTGAATAAGAATTCTTACTGGAGACATGTGTTCTATGCAAAATAGGAATCAGGGTTGATTAAATGTCCAAAAGAATATGTTAAAGTCCTAAATATTAGATAAAACTCCCTGTGCAAACTCACTGCAAACCAATGTGGATTACAATTTTTTTTAAAATGCCTAAAATATAATATATGTATAAAGTGTCTGTTTGGTCTGAACATGTCCAGAAGTAGGTCACACAAAACCAGAAGACCTATTTAGATGTCTGGCATCTGACTCCATAATTAAACAAACAAGAGAAAATAAACTTGATGGTTTGCAGTCTGGACCTGGAAGTTGACTGATTTTTTTTTTTTCCCCCAGTTTTAGATTTTTATCACATTATGACACACAGCTGAGAAAATGAAATAATTGAGCAAATTAATGACAATTCTGACCTCAGCAAGCCCACAAACACTTGCATATATTTTTCAATATTCTAAATAATGCCATGTGGAAATAAATTTTTAAAAAAACATTTTAACACCATCTGCTTTGGAAAATAGAACCAGATCGCAGACTTTACATTGCAATAGAAGTGATGGTTTTCAGATACTGGTTGTAGTTTGGTGCAGGCTTGGATGCAGAAGGTGTTAGCTTGTTGTTTTTTGGGTTGTTTTTTTTTTTGCCGATACATGTGGGTGTCTTTGGCTCTTCATCACCATTCATCACCACAGATATCACTCATCCAAAATCTGTCTCTGACTTTGTGCCAACAATCGAAAACATTATTGCTTCGGTTTGGATGTGATAAGAATAAATAACAAAAACAATACAAGCAACAGGTGGGTCTGACAGAAGGAAAATGAGAAATCCAGCATTTTAATTCTTTACCTACAGAAATCCATTCAAAAATTTTCCATTTCCCATTTAAATGATATCAATCAATCAAAACACACACATAAAACATATACATTTTATTTGTTGAATATTGAATTCAATGTGTTTAACAAACTTTGTTGTGCATTCTAATTGCTGCACACCAAATGTTCTTGAAGAAATGATATTCTGTTGTTGCACTATGTAGAACTAAGAGCTAGTAGGTTTTTTCAGTTGATAATCCAAATACTATTGAGTCATTAGTCATTTCAGCTCTAATAATAACTGACATGAAAATCTTAATCACGATAACATTTAGCCACATCACCCAACCTTACTTAAACATTTAGCTTCACATTAACTTTAACTTAGACTTTGCAAATGCATTGTTTAACCCTAAAACAGCAGATGTAATCAACTGATCATGTTTCTTAGTGGGAATCTCACACCAAGTGAATCACTACCACTTACAGATGCATTGCAGAACATTTCAACTCTCATGTAATGAAGTAAAGTACGAGTTACATTAAACTAAAAAAAATTTTTTTAAAAATGAGCACAGGGTGATTATAGTTCCTTTTCAATACAACATGGTGAAAAGACAGAAAGGATAGAGGAAGAAAGAGGCGAAATAAATTATGAATAAGTGCTGAATAAGTGGTGAATAGCTGGTGCGCAGTGCTGTGGATCAGAGGGACGGAACGGTGGACGTGGCACCTACTCTGCTCTACACGTCAACCCCTCAGCTCACATCTGTGCGAACATACACACACTTTAAGCCAGACCTGCTTCAACTTGAGTCCACAGAGTCCTGCTAATCCCCCTTAAGTGTGACAAAGACAAGACACTGATTATGTCCGAGTCTTTGGGTTTAGATAGCCTACTGTCCTGTTGCGCTTTGGACCGAACTGGTCTGCACGGGTAACAGCTGGGGCTCATTCTAATAGACTTAACTTAACGCCCTAATAAGTTGTGGTGCTGCAACCACAAGCATCAGGACTATTTTTACTCAGTAGAATGTCATAAGTGTGTTTTTTCAATCAGCTGTTTGCCTGTGGTTGAAACACTGGATCAGGCCTGCGCGTCCTCAGTAAAAGAACCAGACGGTCTCAGAGTCACAGTGAACGGATTTAACAACAAACTGTACCTTTAGCATTCATTTAGAATATGCAGCCAGCCCCCCCTGTACACCCCCCTCCCTTACTCCCCATCCCCCCGGTCCGGTCCTCCTGATCTCCACCAACCTGCCAATGCAACAAATGTCCCGCACGCTCATTAAAAACATCGGTAAAAACATCAACCGAAACTGGAAACTACCGACCACCAAGGAGTCCCCCCTGCGACCCCCAAAAGAAAATGTGTGTAAAGCACCCCGTTCGCCCCCAAAGCCCGGTGGAACGGAGAGAGAGGGGGAGGCTCACCGGAGACGTGGAGTCCATGTCCGCCGCCGTGTTCGGTGTGTTGACGTGGACAGATCTGAGCTGTCACACGGACGGAGCCGCCCGGGCGCGTTCACAATCCCCCATCAGCCAACCAGAAAGCGAACAGATGAGCGCGCCCCCGACATCCGCTGGATCCTTTCAAAATAAAAGTCAGTGGACACGATACACTAAATGTTACGGAAATTCATGGGGTATTTTATTAGGGCTACCGCTATCGAGTTTTTTTTTTTAAATCGATTAATCTTGCAGGAAACCTCTCTGTACAATGTCAAGACTGTTTTATTCTCGAACATGAACGGAAACCAACTACTATTAGAAGTATGTTAAAGATAATGTAATATTAAAGATATGTTCGCACATATGCGCCACCATCATCCATGGTTTTATCTAAATATAAATACATGCATTTAAGTTTTCTTTCTATGGAACAAAGTTGTTTGGTTTAATCAAATTCATTTACATTTGTCACAATGTTAAAAAAAAACAACAACAAACAAACAAAAAACCAATGACTGTTACCTGTAGGTTATCCAAACGGGGGTTTAATTAAGGATTCAATGCTGATTCTTGAACCTGTGTAAAAGATAAAGACATCACCTGGTTCTAGTTTTAAATTGTTCTTTAAGGCCACTTTCTGAACAGCAGCACATTTCAGAAATGTAAAGGTAGAACCAAGTAGACAGGGCCATGTTAAAGTTATAATACCACTGATGACTACAGAATGCTGCTTCAAAAAGTCCTGAAATCTCTCTAAAAATCTAAAACAGTCAATTTTCTGGGACTCATTCCAGTTTAGAGCTGCAGTTATTAGTTATTTTTGTAATTAATTAATCTATCAATTATTTTCTTTGATTTGATTAGATAATTTTTTGAATAGGAGAAAAAAAACGTGAGGCAGAAGAGTCTAAAAATGACTTGTTCTTTATTCCAGAACCAACTGACGAAACAACCACAAAGATTATAAAACTAAAGGAATATATAACAAATATTAACACAGAAATAATAATAACAAATAACAGTTTAAAATTATATAGAAAAATATCTACAGATATAAACAACAACAAACAAGTCAAATTACATCTACAAACAATATATGAACAGCAGTCATCATATTTGTATCCAACTTACTTACTTAGTAACATCTTAAATGGAGCTAACATACAACCTGTTGACCCGTGGGGATCCATGAGTTCTAGATGTGGTTGTTTTTATGCAATTG
This sequence comes from Ostorhinchus rueppellii, assembly GCA_030068375.1. Lineage (NCBI taxonomy): Eukaryota > Metazoa > Chordata > Actinopteri > Kurtiformes > Apogonidae > Ostorhinchus > Ostorhinchus rueppellii. The sequence goes on along the minus strand of JAQQZY010000028.1, from coordinate 7,015,183 downwards.
TGTATTCATGCATGTTGTACCGTATTTGTCCAAAATACATAAGTATGCCAAACTGTATCAGTCTGCTCTTTCTGGATTTTGTGTGGGTCCCAGACACACATACATGCATGCACACAGACAGAGGCCACTTGGCTTTTATAATATCAATAATAACTAGTACACTATACAACAATTCATCCAACTGTATATTTTTTTTTCCCTTTATTTTTAGGTAATGACTACTGGCACAGTACTGTGGCACAAAATATTGGTTTGTCTATTGCCATAGAACCAATCAAATGTTAGCATTTGTTGTGTGACAATATGTGGTAAGGACATTTTTTTACTGTAAGGTCAATCATGGATACTATTACATTTTGGGACTCCTATTTTTTTTTTTTTTTTTATTTGGGGGGGGGGGGCAATTTTT
>JAQQZY010000028.1:6986812-7004115 GCA_030068375.1 Ostorhinchus rueppellii | reverse complement strand
AGCTGGAGCCAGGATTTGAACCTCCAACCCTTTGGTCATTGGACGATCCGCTCTACCAACTGAGCCACAGCTTCCCCGAACTGAACTGGTATGAACTGAAACCCATGAATATACAATAGAACAGCTGTAGAAGAGTGTCCACTGTAGTGACCACTATACATGAAAGGGTTAACGTATATGCTAACTGAGGTGTATGCTGAGGTGTGCATGGAGCTGGCTTTGTAACAAAGCCGTTCATTGAAGAAGAACATACTTTTTTAGCTCTGAAACATAACGTGAGAAAACATTAGCGTTACCACATTACCTGTTGTAACATATCACTGTTGTAATGTTACAGAAAACACATGAAATATGTGAGCTCAGGGAGGCTAATGAATCAAATCGACATCGTTAATGGTAATGTTTACAGCTATACGAGTAAGTAGTAAGCTAGCTCTCTGTTTACACTAATATAAGTAGGTAACTAGCCAGTTATGCCACATTTCCACTACGTGCCTCGACACGGCTTGACTCACCTCAGTATTCTGGTGCAGCACGTTGTTTTTATCTGCTCAGAGAGTTGCTGAAAACTTGCTTGTTGCATGTTGTCTTGTCTTAATTTTTACGTTGGCCACTAAAGACTGAATCTGTTCAATCGACCATGGTGTAGTTTTGGGGTGTCATCATGTGGATTAATGTACCGCTATATTTACTGTCTACTTCTGCATCTGTATTTTGTAAAATGGCAGGTCACAGAGAAAACTGTCTGACCAATCAGTGGTCTACAGTGTTCACACGTCACGTTTTGGTAAAAACGACGCATCGACTATTAAATTAGTTGTCGATGATTTTAATAGTTGACATAATCGTGATTTGTCGACTAATTGTGGCAGCCCTACGGTGTACATGATTACTAATAATTTAAGCACTCCAGAAATTGGATAATGATCAGAGTATTAATGTGTATGTAAGCAGGCTCATTGTTTCCAATTGAAGAAGCTCAGAGAGAGACATCTCACTTTTCCCAGATCTTTGTTGCACAGACATCACATATTGAATTAAATATTTAACTAGAAGAGCACTCAGAGCGCAGACCTCCACCAAGGTAGTGTTTTACTTTTTTTTTTTTTTTTTTTTTTTTTTTAAAACCCCTGTCAAGGAAGTTACGTTTTTGCCAGGGTTTGTGGATTTGTTTTTGTCAGTTAATTAGCAACATAACTCAAAACTTTATGGATGGATTTTGATTAATTTTTCAGGATATGCCCGCTCTGGTTTTAAGGTAGTGTTTGTACTTTCCTCCACTAGATGATGCTGAAACACCTCATATGCGACTCTGTGCAGCCATGCCATATCTTGCAGTGATAAAGAATCCTTTAAATAAATTCCTTGATCCAGACGATGATCCGGATCGCCTCCAAAATTTTATCATCTCTTCCTTGACCCAGAGCGGACATATCCTGAAAATTTAATCAAAAGCTATGTATAACGTTTTGGGTTATGTTGCAAACAAGCAACCCCACAAACCCTACCAAAAACATAACCTCCTTGGTTATGTTTATGTAAAAAGTATTTTATTGCTGCAGTAAATAACAAGTGGTGCCAGGCACAACAAACCCTGCCCTTTGCATGTATTGTAGCTTATTTTGACATGGATCCAGCTGGTGTCATCATGTCTGTACATGTACTAATGTCAGCATATCAATTGCCTCTATACATGTGCCAAGTTTGATAAAAATTGAAACAAAATTGGTCTTTTTATCGACATTTGAAATTGTCCCAATTATAAGTAAGTGGGAGAAAAAAATTATTTCAAAAAAACTCATGAAAATTTTTAACTTTGACCTATGTTTCCCAAAATGTGATAGCATCCATTCTGGGTCACTGGCAATCTGTAAACACAATTTGGTATGAATTTAACCAATAGTTTTGCTGTTGGAGTGTTAACAAACAAACAAACCAAACCAAAAACAATACCCCTTGCCTCCTCTTTGGGGTCAGGGTAAAAATAAAAGCCATTGGTGTTGGGAAATGTTAGGATTTTTGGCAAAATACGTCATTTGTACACATCAGAGGTGAACAATAGGCCTTTTAGATCTGAGGTATCTACATACAAACCAGAGGACTGAGCTGGGTGACAGTAAGGGCTTTTAAACTCACCAAATTAATGTTAACATCAACCAAATGAAAATAGCAACTAACTTAAAAAAAAAATTAAAATTAAAAAACAGGTATATGCAGGTTAATTACTGGTACTGAGGCCTCCAATAGTAGCTCACTGATACGCTAATACTAGGAGTTTTGTGTGTACTAGGATGGGTAAATGCAGAGATCAAATTTCCCTACAAGTATAATAAAGCAAGTTAACCTTTTAAACTTAACTGCACTGCTGAGTAACACTCTTATGTTGAATAACAAGTTATTTCAACCACTTAATATTTGTTATAACAATGATGTCATATCTGTGTACGCCACTGCTAACTGGTCTAATTAACAGGTCAGCTGACAGAGCATATAATCCAGTTTTGAATTAACTAAGTAACTGTTACCTGCATAAAGTGTTTGGGAGGTTTGACATAGGAGTTAGAGCAGATTGGGGGTTTGATTCATTAAACACTGACAGTGCTACTGCTGTATGAAGTGTCTTATAAATGCAATCCCTTGTTGGTCTGGTTAGTGTAATGTCATAGCTACAACGCTAAACATTGAGCTGTCTGTTTAAGAAAAAAAAAAGTTTTATACATCAGTCAAAAGCTCTGAAAGTTCAACAGCAGATTAGCAAACTGTCAATCAAAGCCCACACAGCAAAGTGCCTTTCCTCACCTGTCACTCAAATTTGCCACCTGTAGTTGTGGTAAACATAGACTCTAAAATCATGTAAACAGGTGACTTATGTTACAAAAGAAATCAGTCCTGTACAGTTGGAATGAACAGAATAGTCAGCTTTGAGACTAAATCAGTTGTGGTTTCAGGCTTTTAAAAATTCAGTGCCGCTTTTGTGACAGTTCCCAAATTAATTTTTCTGTTTATTTAACCTTTCTTAAGTTGTATGTGTAGGTTGTCATTTGCCCAGGTCATTGTTCTTCTTTGTAGTTCTTCTTGGTTCAACTGGACTTGTTTAGCTCTTTTGAAAACATTTTGGCTCTCACTTAAGAAAGAACCTTTCTTAAGTGATTTATCACCACTTATTATAAATGATATCCTCTGTATTTTGCATATTTTGGTGAAAATCTGGTATTTTACTATATTTAGTTTTTATCGCGTAATTGTTCATAAAAGCTCAGAGTAAATTTGAGGGTTATTATGTCACAAAACAGAGAAAACTGAAGAAAAAGTTACTTTTTTGGCAATGCTAACAATAACTCACCATAAACAAATTTGCAACTGGGGGGTGGGGTGTGATTGCTGTTGTTGTGCCAAGTGATTGTTGTGATGTACAGTAGTAGATGCCAATGACCTAGTTGAGAACCACTGTTGTAGAAGATGGTGTTTTCACATTCACTATAGAGCCACTGAATGTCCCAATGGGTCATATCAGATGACCATAAAAAGATGAAAAACTGTATTTTATACCAATTACTTACATGTATTGATAGGAATAGTGGATCTGAAGTTATTAAACATTTTACATCAATAGATGGTTTTAGTTGCCAGAAACTGGTTAGGACTTTTGAGGGTTAAACATAGGGCTTTGTGGGGACTTGACTGACTATGAAGCTAAACATGTTCTCTCTTCGTCCTGTTCTAGTGGTTCTGGTCCATGCGTCGGTGAGACTACGCAGCCTTAAGAACAAACTGGAGAACAAATTGGAGAGCATTGGTCTGAAGAGGACACCCATGGGACTCCTGTTGGAGGCTCTGGGACAGGAACAGGAAGCTGGATCCTAGAGACAAGCACCGTGGATGAGAATGGAGTTAAGGTTAGGAGGAAAAATGCAGAAGGGAGGAGAGTGTTAAAAAAAACATGATGAGATGTGAGTCGGCAGAATGCAATAAAGGCTGAGCAGGATGTTATAAAATGAGCCATAAAACACAAATGAGAAGTTAAAGCATTTTTTGGGGTTTTTTTTTTTTACACAAATGGAAAGTCACTAATGAAGGAACAAACACAAATCTGAACAAATGATTCAGTCATCCTTGATCTGTTTATGTTTTTGCACTTTAGTCACAATATTAAATTCCATTTATTTTGATGTTCATATTTTTTCAAAGTGTGCAGTGTCACAGTCATGAACTTCCCACATTGTCATATGAAAACATGATGATATAACATGAAATTGCACATTCTGCACTATTGATTTATTGTGCTGTTACACACAGTCAGGGATACTTTCATAAAGCTTATGCTTGGCACAAAACATGATTATGGTTGTAATAACATGAAGTTGGGAAATGTTGAATATAACAATTTTCTAGGAACAACAGGAAATCAAGCAATGGAAAATGAAACCTCAAGATAAAGTTGCTGTTTTTGGAGACACAAAAGCAGATATTATATATCCAGTGACCCAGTTAAAATAATGTAACTTTGATTTAATTTCACTGCCCTAAAAATCATAATGATGTGCCTAGCGGTGAAATCTGACTTAAGGTTACTCATGTTACTTTCTTTTAATGCATCAACTTTATAACTTAATATATATTTCATCTGTGGTTTTTACTTAAATGGCAATGCTGCCAGAATCTGCTTTTATTATAATACATATTTTTTTCTTGTCCTTTTTGGGGGACTAATAAAGTATCTGGTTGAGTGGTTCAATTCTCCAAAATGTTCAGTGTTACAATTATTCTGGTTTTTTTTTTTTTTTTTTTTCATATTATTTCACCCTTTTGAAATAACTTCAGAAACCAAATGACGTGGAGGCTTAAATCCCTTGTTTATATGACAATATGTATCCACATTTCTAAGAGAATTTCTCCAGAGTTCATTTCCTCCAGTGCTGGTCACTGGAGTTTATTCCCACTCAGTCATTAGAAATCCACTTGAACACTGAATTCACCCTTAATTCCTTAAATATAAAATTATCAGTCAGTTGGCCATCATTCTGGTCAAAACTGAAATACAGTTACAAATGTTGGACACTTTTGCACAAATATTGAGAATTAAAATGGCTCTTACCTTAAAACCATACTCTGGAAAAACTCCAGCGCCTCCACAAATGTTGTTTTTTTTTTTTTTTTTTTTACTTTTTAGTGAAATATCTGAAAATCCATTAGTTTGGTCTTCAGGACCTTCAAGGTAGTACATTCTTCATTGTGAGGTTTCATCTTGAATTTAAAGGTCATTATTTTTTTGCTGACTAAGCATCCAGTTAAAGACTGAAAAGTGGAAGTGTTTTAATACTTGCAGCCTAAACTAAAACATGGTTAACATTTACCACTAAACATGTCAGTGCTGTTACTAGCTATACATGCTAGTTAAGTGAAACCAATGTTATAAATGAGGTTTGAACATTTTCTAAAATGTAAAATTAGACCATGGTGCCAACAATGTAAAGGCATACGGATTCCTTCTTTGTTTTTAGGAAAAAATGAATAGAAACCACTGTGCAATGAAGAACAAACCCACTGTACTTAATGTAATGAATGTACCGTATTTTACGAAAGTGTTGATCTGGAGCCTGACACAGACAAACTGAAATACCTGCTACCTTCTAAAGGTAGATGAAACTAGTCAGAGTTCCAGAAGGCTTTCAATGTGGTTTATTTTTTTTAATTATCCAAACAATCCTTGAACCCCCAGCTTTAGTACAATGAGCCCATTTACATGTGTAAACAACCCAGAGTACAATTGTACAACAAGCACACTAACACAATTATCATTATCCAATTTCTGGAGTTGTCGGATTATTCAAGTGAACATGTAAACAGCATAATCTGGCATGTTTTATCATGTAACGGCAGTAATCTGTGTCAAATCGGATTAATACGGCTGGGTTTCTTGTCAGTACTGTCTTCCTTCATTAATGCAGGTTAATCTGATTTATTCTGTTCTTTTACATTGGCGCTGCATGAAAACATTTAAAATTGAAGAAAACAGAAGTTATGAAAGGCAATAACAGAAAGTTTGAGTCTATCATCACTATGTATGTACATACTTTAAAAGAAACCCAATAATAGACTGAAACATCTAAACCAGCGTTTTTCAATTACTGTATTTCTTAAGTGTGTGTAAACGTGTCGGATCTGATTATTACAATTATGTGATTACTCAGAAAATTACAACTTTATCTTAGAACATGCTCTTTTTTTTCCCTCACACAGCAACGAGCTATTGATATTAGTCTCACTAGTAAATTTTAAAAAACAATCTTATATCCTCCATTTTCTAAATCTTAGAATGAGACACTAGTAAAAATCGATAGTGGCGTCGACTGTTAAGGCTACACATGGTTTTGCTGTTGTTTAAAGAGAAATAAATCAACAGCACTTTTTCTGTGCTATCTAGCTAAAAATGTTGAAAAAATAGAGAAATGAAGATCAAACTGACTTTAAGAAGGCATTATTCTGGGGCCTTTGTTTTGTATTGTTTTATTCGTACAGAAAACCAGTCCTGTGCTGAATATCTGTAGGTGAAACCATTCAGTTTTTCAGTCTCTGAATCTTATTCGTTCAATATTTACAGAACAGACACTTCCTGTGTATTATGATCCATACAATCCTTGCAACCACAGTTTTAATAAAATTGTTAAGTTTGTGGTGTTACTTGCAGCTTTATTAATGATTTCCAAGCAATGCAGTCTTAGCTCTGTCTTTTCATCTCATGTATCAGGTCCAGTACCTTCATGTAATTATAAAGCTAAACTAAATTGGGGTGAACTTGGCCAAAATTTTACCAGGTAGTCGTCATTTTTGCAACATCAGGGTGAATGTGTTGGCATCACCAGCCACTGACATTTACATTTAGCCAAGCAACTGCGAGATTGAGATGCTAGTCTTACATTTAAACAACTTCAGAAGTGGGATTTGAATATCGTTCATGTTCAAGAACTTCACATGAAACCACTCCAGACACTAGTATTTACATAAATTAGATACTGCAAAGGCTACACATGGATTTACTGATGTTTGAAGAGAAATAATAAGCACTTTCTGGCACGCTAACAAGCTAAGAAAACAATTTTGAAATTACGACGATGAAGCTTAAACTGACTTGATGAAGGAACACTGCTAAATATATGAAGGTGATACTGTTCAGAGTTCCAGTTTTTGAATCATATTTGTTACATATATGTTTGTACTACAGTTTTAATACAAGTATAATGGCTGGGGGCAAAGTTTTCTTCAGTATAATGTATCTTTGCTCAACCATTATTAAGATGTTTTGTGATCATTAATTATTTTTGATTTCATTGCACTTTTTGCCCTGTGGAAACAGCTTCTTAAGTGGTTGGTTTTGTTATTATGTATGCGCCATTACAGTTTTGCCTTGTACAAATATACTTAAGACATTTGTTGACTCCCTTATGCAGAGCCTCATGATAATTCCAACAGCAAACATGCAACAAAAAGTCTACAGTTGTGGTTCATCAGGACAAACTTTAATATCTGAGCAGAAATAAATGCCTTTTCCCTTAACTGCAGAATGAATAAAAGGTAAACTGAGATAAACATTTCTGGGAAAGAGTGCAGATGCATCTGAAATCTACAGATGATGATTGTGTTCAGTGTTTCATTCCATTTAACTGATTGTGTGACACATGATCACTGACATCTGAGTGATTTGCCAAATGACAGTGGATTCAAGACATTTTTAAATAAAAATGGATGTCTTCTGTTCTTTATGGACTCAGTCTTTGGGATTCTTTCAACATCTGACTCTTGTATGGTGATCTGTAATTGTCATGAGTTGGCAAACAAAGTGGGAGAATGAGTTTGTCCGTCTGTCTATTCTACCCTCTGACCATAAGCAGTTTCTGTTCAAGCGGAATGTATAGTAGATGGTACTAAATTTAATAGAAAATCATAAATCTACAACTTTTTTCAAATCTCAATTTTGCTTGATATACTGAATGCATTCAACCTCATTTTTAGACTGAACAATAAGGTGGGACAGTCAGTGGTGAAAGAATTATTCACTTCCTTTCCTACATGTAGCTTGACGTAAAATGCAAAATGGAGTCTAGCACCATATTAAAAATGTAGGAATATAACACTTAAGACCATGAAGTCTAAGTCCTACTTTGGTGCCTCATACTAATGTGTTACTTTATCTGACTTTAGATTATTAATAGTAAAATACTGGTGGAGCTACTGGAAGTGAACCAATGTCCTATCTAGAGCTGAAATGATTAGTCAACTTGATTTAATAAAAAAAAAAAATTTGATTCCAGTTTTCCTGAAATGATGCTTCGTTTCCTTAATTTTGCTGAATATTTTATTATATGCTGATGATATTGTTTTGGTTGTGGAAGAAGAATTTAAATGGCAAAAAATGTTGTATTATGAGAGATTGGTGTAACAAATGAAGACTTTCTATTAATATTGATAAAACACTAATCGTCCATCTTAGAAAACCATGTGCACCTCAAAGGGCTTTAGGAGCTGTGATTAGTAAGATGAAGCTTTGAAGATAAACATCTTCAACATTTATGCAACTTTATGATTACATGTTTGGATCTGTTTTGTTTTATGCAGCAGGGGTTTGGCACTTTGAAGATGCTCCTGAATATACACAGTTACACAGATTCAGAGCAGAGGCATGACGTTCTTCCTTGGAGTACACAGGTTCACCACTAGAGTGGCACTAAAGGGAGACATGGGCTGGGACCCTTGTGTGGTGAAGCAAAGGGCAGAAGTGATTAGACTCTGGAACCATCTTGTCTGCTTACTAGAAGACAGACTCACTCAGGAAATATTTACTTGGGATAAAGCTCACAAATACCCTTGGTCAAAGGAGGTTTTTGAAATATTCCCTACAGCAAATGTAGAGTACTTATTTATGAATAATTTACAGGATAAAATAACTCAGCTCAGACGCTGTTTGATTCTTGTAAAGAGTAGTAGAAATTGTATGTGTTAAATAAGCCTAAATCTAAGTTATATTCATTATGAATCTGATTTCTTCAGAGCCCTATGTTAAATTTAATCTAAAAAGAGCCCAGAGGTCTCTGTGTGCCCCGCTCAGAGCAGGGGTACTGCCTCTGCAGGTGGAGGTGGGGCACTATAAAGGCATCCCAGAAGAGGACAGGTTATATGTTTTGTGTGACTTAAAGGTTGTTGAGGATGAATGGCATTTTCTGTTTTATTGTCTTTTATATCAGGATGGCAGAACTATTATGTGTGAGAAAATTCAATGTAAAAAGACCAATTTGTTTTTGATTCCTGATGGGGATATGTTGAGTTGGTTACTTGAAAATTAAATGTATAATACCTATTTGGGGCTCAGGTGGTAGAGCGGGTCATCCAATATCCAGAAGGTTGATGGTTCAAATCCAGGTCAGCCATTGTGTCCTTGGGTAAGACATTTCACCCTCCTTTCCTCCAGTGCCACCCACACTGGTGTATGTTTGGTGGTGGTCGGAGGGGCCATAGGCATGAAATGGCAGCCACACTTCCATCAGTCTGTCCCAGGGCAGCTGTGGCTACAAATGTAGTTTACTACCACTAGAGGGAGAATGTAAGAGCAAATCAATAATGTAAAGGGCTTTGGGTGACTTGAAAACCACTATAAAAATCTAATCCATTATTATAATTTGGCAAGATTTTCGGCTAAGGCATGGAAACTTAGACAAAGAACTCTGCATCCCCTACCTTTTTTTTTTTTTTATATCATTGTTATTGGGACGAGTGTATGCTTTATATGTTGGTCATCTTCCTGTTTTGGATGTCAATAGTATCTTATTAGCTTATATGTACAGTGGCCCAGAGGTGCAACAGCCCAAAAAATTATCCATTATAAAAAAGAAATGCCCAAAAAATTATCCACCATAAGAAAAGAGAGCAGCTCTAAAAAATTTTCCACTAGCCCAAATTATTATCCATATAAGAAAAAAAGACAACATCCCAAAAAATTATCCACTGTAAGAAAAAAAAAAAAAAAGTTCATCCACCTTTTCAATTAAGGGTGCGCTGTTTACCCAAAAGGTCTCTTGCTTTAAAATTAAGGCCACCACAAAAAATAAAAGCATTGGCTGGAAAATTTTAAGGCCTTCAGCTTATGGCTAATGCTAAGGAAGGTAGCTCACTGGAAGTGGAAGTCAGTTCACTAAAAATAATTTTTTTAAAAAATATTTACATTAATGTGGTTTGTAAAGCGGTTAAACGACTAATGAAGGTTCCTGTGTCTGCTTAAGGTTATGCCTGGGTATTAAATGGTTACAGTTAGGGTATAGTTGGGGTTAGTTTTCATAGGTAAATGGCCCTTGTGTGCAATGTGTGAAGCTTTGTTTCAAAGTCGACTGTAACTTTGTGAACTACCAGTGCGAGTCAGCAAATGTGTGATTATGGTGTTGAATTATTCAGAATTAATAATAATTTTTAGGCTTTTGCACCTTTGGGCCACCATATTTATGGGCTGGGCACATAAATGACACTTAAATAAAATATTCATTCATTCATTCTTGTACATTTCCTAAATAAAGTTTAAGTTGTCGTTTTCAGACATGGCTTTTCACATTTTTATTATAGTTTTAATCAAATAGTCATTTAATCAAATCGAATTAATAGATTACAAAAATATATTTATTTAAATTACAAAATAATTGATAGCTGCTCCTCTAATAATAAATTCTGAAACAACATATCTGGTGTACCTTTCCCTCAGTGTTATAGATGTGCTATGGGTAAATACAGTACCTGTCTATCTACTCTGCTGGTCAGTGTGTGTGGTTTTACTTCACAGCAGGAGGTGGCGCTGTGTGTGTTACTGCCAAAGGCCATAAACTGAGTACTCATCATGAAACCTTGGCACTAACAGTAGAAACCGGCACTCCTAGTTTTTCGGGGCATTTTGTCAGGGCCGGGGTAACAGTCTACGATTTAGTGTTAGGGGACTACCGGATTATGACACCGAGCCGACACAAGAACTTACACCAGACACGAAATGCACCCCCGCCCCCCCAAATAGGAGTCTCGGTACAGAATACACAGTTGGCGGTTTTATTTTCCTTGAGGGAGGTGTCTGTGATGTCATCAGAGGCGGATCCCCTTTAAAAACGGCCCGCCCTCCTCCTCCTCAGATCAGAGCAAATACCGACGCCGACGCGAGCGGCGTCATTGACAGTGACGGAAACATATGAAAACAGCGAATCACTGCACTTTTAAACTAAACTACTGACAAAGGTAAGGAGCACTGGCTTTATCTGACTAACGTGGTCTTTGTGAAGTCGAAACTGAACCGGGTTTAATCTAAATATTACTGTGAGCTTATTTTATAACTTTTATGTCAGCTAAGTCACAAAACAGTGGTTAATGGTGTGTTTATATGCAAATGGACAAAAATTATAAGGCCAACATTTCTAAAATTTTCCTTAAGCCTAAATGTTTTGCGTTTCTTTTACAGTGACTCAGTGGGCTATATTAACCATATCTGTATAAAATGTAGGCTATAGTATAGTTGTTTGTTAGGAACACGTTCATTGAAACATTAAGCAATAACAGTCACTTGTTTTCTGTTTGTGGAGCTTCCTCATATAAATGTGAAGAGTATCAACAAGTGATGACAACACCGTTCAACCTGTTTCTGTGGCTGATCCAGAGTCAGATAGACTTGGAGTTTACATCAGAAGACTAGTGGACCACTGTACTATATGAAGCCCATAATCTAACCATTTATAGTCTAAATTTATCACTCCTTTTTGTGTGCATTTTTTTTTTAATTTAGTGTACCTTGTAACTTTATTTATTAGTCCTATGTAATAGAATTCTTGTTAATTCAGAGGTTCACAAATCTAGAGCAGAGGCTTCATCGAGTGTTGATAATAACTTAATTCGTATAGCACGTATCAAATACGCAGTGATTTACAATGAAACATACGATGTAGGGTATTGTTATAATAATGTAAATTAATCTAAATATTACAAGAAACTGTCTAGACAAGACCCTAGAATTGAGTTTGCTGATTTAAAACTGTGTTAAACATAAATACATGTCATTATAGGGAAGAAAAGTCAGAGTACATCTTTTATCTGGTAAAATGATTTACTAGTAGCCAACCAAGGCAGCCAAATACACTAGGATGCATTTTTGTCCACACAGTACAAGACAGGACTTGACAAAAACATGTATTGGGTGATAACAGTTCACTATAGTCAACTATAACTACAAGCACCAAGTGTAGTTAAGATCTTAATGTGGTTCTGAAAAGTTTAAATACCCCTCTGTTGGTCAGCTTTTCCACCGCGGTTGCTATAAACAGTTACCAGAGACCGAAAAGTAAACTCAGTGACTGAAGAGGGAGGAAACCAGCCGGGAGGGAGGGGTTTTTCCAGGCAAACTGCAGCAGTTACATCATGTGGCTGCAGTGACTAATGGAGGCAGAGCAGGGAAGGCAGGTGGTTACCACAGCCTTTTTCTAGAATGAGCTTGAACTTTTCCTTATCTTCTCACAAGAAGTGTCAGCTGGCTCCGCCCTGTAGGCCAGACTGCACTGACAATGGAAGATTATTGTTGATAACTGCACTGCCGTTATTATAATCAGGGCTGTAGTGGCAGTGCTTCTCCTCCAGGGGTTACTCATTTTAACAGTAATTATAGGGTGGTTGTTGTAAGCAATAATCATAATAGTGGTTGCAAAAGTATGAGCTTTGAGAATTAATTTCCAAAACATAAACAAATGTACCGCAAGAAAGAGATTAAAAGAGATTAAGTGGTCTCTTGTAATATTAACAAGTCAGAGGGAATGAAAACAAGTACAACACTTTAAACTTCTGGTTCTGTTGGAATTGGCTTTTTAGACGTCACAATGTTACTTTCACTGTTGCTGACAGAAAATTGAATTAAATATTTGTGGCAAGAAGCAGTTTGCATATATATCATCATGTGCTGTTGAAAGTAATTTCTACAATGAATAATTTTAGTTATCCGATATTTTATAATACAATGTTATTTCAATAATCTATAATGTACATATTAATTTACAGTAGGGAAGAGAATATTTAGTTAATCACTTAAATTTCAACAATGACTAATCTGTATTATGTAATATTTAAGAAAGAAGAATTCTAAATTCTCTGATTTTTTTTTTTTCTTCTTAAATGTGAATATTTTCCCAATTATTTAACCAAACATCTTTGGGTCATGACCAACCAAAACATTTTAGGAAGTTATCTTGAGTTTTCAAACTACATTTTTCACTGTTTTCTTACATTTCAGAGATCAAACCAAAAGTAATCATTAGTTGTATTTCTAAATTAAACTAATTGCCAGTGTCCTTTCTGTTTTTGTGGGTCAAATTTGAGAGTTGAAGTTATTTTTTTTACTTTAGACAAACCTACATAATGTAAGTTCAATGTAGTATTAGTTTCTCTGCATTATTAGTCAGTAATAGATACCAGGTAAAATGTAACCTTTAGCATCAACAGACATCAACCTTTTATAAATAGGCATTTAAATAACTGTATCAAAATGCATTCTTTTGTGAGTCTGTTATTGTTGAGGATGCCATGTTTTGATAAGAAAAGAAATCAAAAGAATGTTTTAAGCATCAAGACTTTAAAATGGGTTAAAGTGGACTCAGTTGTAATAGGATGATTCATGCAGCCTGAAGAGGAAAGCAGGTTAGGCTCCACAGATCATTAAAGCACATAAACATGGTCTATCATGAACTGGTCTCCTAATAATGTGTAGTGTTTGAATTGTGTACACAGTCCTTTAGTGAGTGTGAACTCAGCAGATCTTTTTATTTATAGGCAGAAAGATTTGCAGAGTCTCCATAAAGACAGAATAAATTTTTACATTCAGTCTTCCTGTTCAGTTTTAGAAACTATAATCATACATGATGAATGAGGAGCTCATTCTGATACTACCATCTGCATTTTGTTCAATCTCTTTTACTAAAGCAATGTTGTAATCTAAATGACAAAATAACAAATTATTTGAACAAGTATTCGTATTGGTGTTTATAATACCACTGTTCATCCAGGATGTGTTTGGTTCCAGGAAACTTTTTCCAGTCTGCTGCACAGACGATGCTGTACCTAAAGAAATACTTCACAGAGGGCCTTATCCAGATGGCTATCCTACTCAGCCTGTGTGGAGTCAGGGTGGACGTCGGTCTGGAGCCCTATCTGCATGATACCTGGCATGAAATGATTCTTGGTCCAACATCAGCACTAACTCAGACACAGTTCCACAACCTGCGAAATCACCTAGAGGATGGCCAGGACCTGCACCCCAAAAGTGTGGACCTGGACGGGTTCTTCACAACACGAAGGCTGCTGGGCTGGGTCCGCTCTCTGGACAGAATACAGGTCTGGAAGCATGCCACTGTTAGCTGTATGACTCCACTCACACTGGGATTATAAAGCGCATAGGCAAAAGTAAAAATGTTTCATCTTTTCCTTTTCTTTTTTATTTTGTTCAGACAAGGTATAGATTTTAGATGTTACCTGCTTCAAAGTTTCAACTGCGACTCCAGTCTTCCTCAGAAACGTCATTCGACGTGCTGCTGATGTGTCATTTATCAGCAGGGCTGGGCTCAATGGGCTGTGATTGGTCTGTCGAGCTGACCAGCTGAGATAAATGCCATGTCAGCAGCGCGTTGGATGACGCTTCTGAGAAAGACTCAAGTCACAGTTGAAAATGTCAAGCAGGTAACTCTTAAAAACTACTTTGTCTGAACAAAAGAAAAAGGAAAAGTATACACTAACAGAAAACAAAATGAATGTCATTAGCCTTTTTCATCTTTCCATTGGGGGGGGGGTTGTTTTGGTTCATTTTTGAAACCAAGACAAGAAATTTGACAAATTCACTCAAATATCTACATCTTGTAGTGCAAAAGGGAAACTAACATGACTGCACTTAAATGTCACTTCTGCACCTTCTTCATACTGAAAATTACAGTTTATTTATTTTTGCACCTTAGAGTTTAATTATCCATTTTTAAATTTTTTTTTTTAACCTAGGTCTGTTTTCATTCTCCTACTTTATTATGTATGGTGTGTTTAGTGTATACCATTTATTTATTTATTTTTTTTTTATATTTTAACTGTCTGTCATGCTGCTGTTGCACTGTAGTTTCTAAGAGTGGGATCAATAATGTCTGTCTGTCTGCCAGTCAGGGTAGACCAGAAATAGAAGAAATAAGCAGATAACCTTGCTTTGGAACAAAATCAAAAATATATTTTACACCATGTGTACTTTTGGTCCTCCTGTCCTCATGAAGATGAGCATTATTTGTATAACAGATTAGTGTCGTAAATGTTTTTGTTGCACTTCTAGCAAGAAGAGACCTCAGCAGTGATGTATCTGTGGACTTCATCTTGGTTTTTGTAACCAGGAGTGACATTTTGGTAGAAATAGGAAGAGCTAGGGGTAGAACTCACCCAGGAATACTAATGTTAACTCAGTTAAAACACTCTTAAGACTAGGCAGTTAATAACGCTGCCAGAAAAACAAAGGTCCCAACTTACAGTCTAATGAAGTGTTAACCAAAACCATACAGTTGAACTCTAAAGACCAAAACCTGTTTTTGACCAAGCTGTCAACAGGTTTATTCCTGCTGGGAATCCAAGTGTTTTAACATGCACCTATAGAACCTTATAGTGACTGATGGGTTTCAGGTGTCTGCCTCAAGTGGCTGTTTTAGGAACTGCAGGTTGAGACTTCATGTTTCTTAGAGCAGAGAAAAATCTTGAATTTTAGAAATGACTGTCTTTCTCCCAGGTTCCTCACACAGAGCTGGAGACGTGGCTGGTTCAACAGGAGCCCAGTCCCCTCCCTGTGGGATATCCCCACCAGCCTACCACACTGGACAGAGCTACTATGGAGGGTGGGAGCAGACCCAGAGCTGCCCTGCCTCTGGAACCCAGAGATGGACTGGATCTACTAGAAGAGGAAGAGGAAGAGGGCGAGGAAGACGGAGAGGTACAACTTTTTAATCATTGGTCTAAATATTAACATTGAAATCCTTAATTATTCTATGTTCATCTGTCATCTCCACACATTTAACCTTAATTTTAAAACATAGGTTTAAAGGCATGACTATGTCCATTTCCTGAAATGATTCTATTATTATCTGTTTATGTCTGAAATAGATCAGCCTTGGGACAAAGGTTGTAAATTAGATAAAACCATTAGTTAAAGACATTATCTGCTGCCCTTTGGCCATCCCATAACTGTGGGATATTTAGCATGAGTCAACAGATCTGAAAAGGCAAAAAAACAAAAAAAAACAAAAACAAAAAGGAAAAACAGTTTTGACCTAAATAGAAATCAAACCAAATCAAATCCACATCATAACAAAAGATATCTCATGACACTTTACATATAGAGCTGGTCGAAGCCAGATCTACAGCCTGTAACTCAAATCAAGATGTGTTTTTATTTTGGTCTGTCACTAAAACTAAATCAACTTCATGTGAGATGATTCAGAGTTTGATGAGTCACCAGTAAATCTCAGCTCACCAGATGACTTCATCAGGAAAATTATAGAATACAGTTGGTACAATTGAGAAACACAGTAGAAACACCCTGATAGAGAGAGAACGCCTTTAAAGCAAACACATTGACAGACGAAATCCTTTAACTGTTTATTAAACTAACCTGGTAACTACTGTTACCAGACCTCACGGATATAATCTAAAGTGCAGGAATCTAAAAAGTCTAAAGTGGAAACACTTAGTAGCAGCATTTCTTGAACGATACATTGCTAGCATTTAATTTTCATTTTACAAACATGTGATCCATTGTTACCAGTGATTACAAAGATGAGTAGTAAAGTTTAGCATATCCTCACACTAAATATCCAGATACACACAAGAGAAAAAGATTCATGTGAAGGGAGGAAAATACTGAAATTATACAACAAAATATCTATATATAATTCCAGTAGCTCACTACATAAAAATTATCCAAAGAGTATTTAAATCATGCATGTTAGAGTACTGCAAATGCAATTTAATTACTAGAAAATACCAGAATGTAACATGTAAAAATACATGGTTCAATAGTTACCAGTACTGTTCATCCATCAGTTTTATGAACAGATAACAAAATTTAGGTCACACTGACGCTTCACAGTGAACTAATTTACATTAAATGTTTGCATGGTGGTGCAAACATTTAATGACAATTAATGACATTTAATGACAATCCAAAGACATGCACTGATAGGTTAATCGGCTAATCTAAATTGCCCATAGGTGTGAATGTGAGAGTGATTGTT
>JAQQZY010000028.1:6970036-6986645 GCA_030068375.1 Ostorhinchus rueppellii | reverse complement strand
AAAAAAAGTATAACAGTTACAGAAATATTATGAGCAGAGCCAAGCTACTGTTGTGTGCATGTAGCAGTTCATAATGATTATAATATAGAAACATAATACTGCAGTTAAGAAATAATCCGTAGTTGAAGTCACTCACTGACGGAAAATCTGCTGATCATTTGATCTGGGCGGCGTTACTGTCTTCATGTTCCTGTCTGAACACACAGTTATGCCCTGAGCTGCTTTTAATAATGTCAGCAGCTCAGACATGCCTGGTCAGGCTGTGAACCAAAAGACCTACCTACTGTCAGATACAGACAAGTTGAAAACAGTCTGTAGCGCTCATCAGGGATGAAGGAACATGTGAAATGAGTGAAAAGGCCAATCTGTGCCCTGAGGTTTACAGTTGACAGTGGGAAACAGATGTGTTTTATATAACACTAACTGAAGAACGTTGGACTGTATAGAACACATAGATGTAGACACTGTGATGCCACTTATTACTTTGTGGAACAGTGTGTTTTGTTTTGTTTTTTCAAGCTTTGTGTTTGGCATTTTCGACTATAGCTTCTTGGGTTTTTTAACCCATAAAGACCCAAACATCCACCACTGACCAAAGGCACTTATTGGTGTACAATGTGTAGTACCTGTTGGTCCACTGATCCTGTCAATACATGTAAATAACTGATGTAAAATGCAGTTTGTCATCTTTTCACTGTCATCAGATATGACCCATTTGGACGTTCAAAGGCTCCGTAGTGAACGTGAAAACACCACCATCTTCTACAGCATTGTTTCACCAGTCAAACCCATGGAGTTTCATAAATGACAATGGGTGGAGACATTTGGTTTAAGTTCAGTTAATGCAATATTTTGCTGAAAAAGTGACATTTTCCTCCATTTTCTTTTGTTCTGTTGTAATATAATCATTGAATTTATACTGAGATTTAATTCACATTGACATAATAAGAAAACTAAATAAAGGAAAATACAAGATATACACTGAAAAATGCAGAAGCTAATGTAATAAATGATGACAAATCCCTTCAGAAAGGTTAGATTTAGAGAAAAAAAATCCTTTGGAAGGTGACACAAAAGTAGTTCTGTGTCTTTAAGGGTTAATTGGTGTATTTGTGTATATTTTCTATAGTGAAGTTGCATAATCTGAACCCTGAAACGGTCTTGTCTGTTTAACCTTATCGACACTGTAGAGTTCTATTGGAAAAACACTTATTTTTTCAACAAACCAAAGCCTAGAAAAGTCTGACTCACAGATGAGGTAGACCTAGTTGTCAATCAGGACAAACAGGCAGACGTAGACAATACTCGCCTGTCACTGAAAGTAGCCATGCCCTCTATTAAGTGTACGGTCATTCATATAAAACATTAACTCCACATGCAGTTGTCACAGAGGGGGAAATGGGTGTAGATACATAAAGTGTTTTTATCCAAGCCTGTAAACATGTTTTTGTCTGCTGTAAAACTTTTACTGATTCACTGTTGGAGCCAGATTGAAGTGGTCATTCAAGGAGCTCCAGGCTTTGGGTTTTCAATTCTTGTACAATTATTCAGCCCTGAAAATTTTTGTGTTGAATACGATGTTCAACAGACCCAAAGACCACACAACATGGAGCAAATTACACACTTGTGCTGAACACAGAAATCTAGGTTTCAGGGTACAAGGTGTTTGCTGGACTCACCGTGCCTAGTCTTCATCAAAGTGATAGTGTACATGACAGTGTTTTTGAATTCCCCTTGTGTATCAGATGACACGCGTACACACACTCACACACTTTATTAGTGTTCTGCCGGCCTTGGGACCAACTGGCTTGTTTTGAAACCTGATCACCAGCGTAATGCATCCTGTCATGCATTCTCCTCCTGAAGTTTTGCAACCCCTCCTGTTTACCACATCAGTACACAGTCAGACATTCAGATATAAATACAAGTAAACAAGCATACTGTACTAAAACAGCCAAACAGGAAATGGAACCCTTACCTGACCATATGTATTCAAAATAAACATTATTAAGCATCATTAAGATAAGCTAAGATTGGTTGTATTCTTCATACAAAGGACAATGCACAGTGAAATGCTTTTTTGTACCTGCAGCCAATAGGAGAATAGTGATTTCACACACAGGCCACAAGATAAAAATTATAAATATAAATGTAAACTTAAAAGGGGTAGCTCTTGTAGCTTTTACTGTTTTAGTGTAAATAATTGCCTTGATTGAAAACAGCCCGATGCAACAGTTTTTTTTCAGATACATTTTTAACTTTTCATTTATTTGTTTTTCAATGGAATGTTTTTTGAAGTGTACAGCTTTTTTTGTTTTTTATAAGTAAAGATGTGAAAGTCTTGTCTCCTACAGAGGACAAATATACATTGCTGGGTCACAGGTGGATACAGATACATACATTTCCAGTCTTATATCTGTGTTAATAAGATACATGGTACAGTGTTTTTTTCTTATTCTCGTCTTGTTAGGGCTCAGACCTGCTGGTAAATGTTCTTCTTCAGCCTCTCAGTTTTTGTCCTCAGACAGCAGAAACACCAGCCTGATATTTTTCTTTACATTAAATATTAGTTGAGAAAGGTGTGTCTGCAACCACGTTATCCTCTCTCTTAGGACATAATCCACCTGGAATGTGTACTTGTTCAGCGTTGGTTGGTCAACACAGCACTTCATGTTGAACTGCACTGAGACAAACCTTTACACAGCTTTAACATAATCCCATGGTGTTGCCTCTCCCACATTTGTTTTGTACGTGAGGTGTAAGGAGACGGAGTTTGCCTTGTAAGTTCCACACGACAGGAACATTCTGTAAAATATTTTTATTACGTTTTACACATATTATGTTGAATTGAGCTGCACACTGCTTAAGATGTGTTTAGGTGTGTACTTTATGTTGTTTGTGTTTTTAGCGTCTTAAAAAGTTACTTTTCCTGTGAAATGTATCATTAACTGAAGATAAACAAAGTGTCTCTATGTCCATCCATCCTTTTTACAGCATCAAACTCCGCGGGTTTTACTGGTGAATTAATGTTGTAGAAGATGATGGTGTTTCCACGTTCACTGTGGAGCCTCTGAACGTCTAAATGGGTCATATCTGATGACCATGAAAAGATGACAAACTGCACTTTACACCAATTACTTACTTGTACTGATAGAATTAGTTAATCAACAGTTATTAAACGGTTTACATTAGTGGATAGTTTTGGTTAATGTTTTGAATTTAGTGCTTGGTTGAAAATTTAAAAAAATATGCAGAAGAAAATACACAAATTACAGTAGCTGCTTTTGGTACAGAGGTAACACTGCAAAAAGGGAATTTTATACAGTTTTTTTTTTTAAATAATACAATCAAATTTTGGTTCATTAATATGTCATAGCTAATACTGAAGTATTAAACTTAAACAGTAAGAAGCTAAAAGCAATGGTTTGCATCAACTGGTTGTTTTCCTTACAGTAAGAATGAGACCCTTAGAAAAACATCCAAAACTTCCTAATATTATTCTGTGTTGACATAACATAAAATAAGTCCATAACATTCAATTGTTCTGAGAGGGGTCTTCAAAAGTCCAACTTGCTGAAATGTCCAGACCCTGGTTGTAGCTGATTCCATTGATGCGTATGATGCATATATTTTCTTGTACTGTAAAAGTACAAGAAAATATATGCATCAAGTTGAATGTTTGTGCTACTTGGTGTGAATTGCTGGGTTTTCTAAACTAGACTCAGACTGAGTTGTACACATGTTGTGAACGGGGGTATGTGGGTGCACAGGCCTGACCTACACATTACATGTTCAAAGCTTCATACATGTCTTTGCAGGCCAGCTGTTGTGGGTCTCTGGGTTTGTCACTAAGCCTTCAGCCAGGTCAAGAGAAGGGTAAAGTTATTCTCAGCTTGGCTGTCTGTCTCTGGGTAGAGCCACATTCTTCTCACACTCAACATATAGACTTGAAGATAGTACTGCAGCGTAACCTTTGGTATGTTACCTCTTAGACAAATACACTTTGGTGGCATTCAAGTACAAGCTCACTAGCTAGTCTTCATGATTGCACATAGGGTGTTAATATATAATATTACAATCATTTCCAAATATCAGGAAAAGTAAGCGCAAACCTATACTGACTTAGATTGGAAAGTCTAGTTCTAATGTGTCTATAGAAGATATAAAATGTGCTATCACAGCAACTCTTGGTGAACTGGAAAGATGGGAAAGGATACCTTGACTCAGTTAAAAGTCGGATTGTTCAAGAGCTTTCTTGTCTTCATTGCTGAGATCTTCTATGTGTCGATTTGTCCACAGTTCAGTGTACTAAGGTTCTATAGTGTAGCAGTTATGTCTGCTTTACTTGCAGAAGGTCCTGGGTTCAAGCTCCAGCAGGAGAAAAATCTTTTGATTTAGTTTTGTGCTATGAGATGTCATGATATTTAACTAAAACTAATGAACCTCAGTAAGACCCAGTAGATGTGATCATATGTGTTTTACAGAAGGTTCTGTGAATCCCAGTGGAATCAGTGCTGAGCTTGACACTCCTGAACTCTGTTAGTGTATTATTGTACTGTTGCAAACAGTCAGGAAATCTGCTGAATATTTACTTTTGACCAGATTATGATTTTTTTTTCCTTTGCAACCAGGAAGAGACACACCATTTACCTAATCCTAGTGGTGCTCTTGATGAGACAGGAGAGGAAGAGGAGGATGAAGAAAACCTTCCTAGATTACACAGGCATTTCATAAGAAGAGAGAGAGGAAGGAGACAAGATGTTTCTTATGATCAAATGAACAACAGGGAGCTGATCCAGCATGAAGTTGATCAGGTAAGATTTGGTAAGAGTTAGATTTATCATAGTAAAACACACAAATGTTACCTGATAAATAAAAAAATAATTTGGCAAAGGATTAGCCACATTAGGATAGAAATTGACTGATTCTCTTGTTAAGAATGATCACTGGAGATTATTTAATGGTATGTATCACTGTCTAAGGCTGAAGAATGAATACATGTGATGTCTGCTTTCAACAGAAGCTGTCGTCTCTGAACAATCCATTCTACTCTCAATAAAGTCAGATCTGACTACATTTGGTTTTGTTGAGCATTTGACTTAAGAGGGCGTGACTATCGATTGTGAATTCATCTTATGATACCTATGTTTGATGCAGTAAATCATGAGTGAGTTCAGTTGGATTCTGAGCTGACCACAGGCTTCAGTGATGAATCCAGATTATATGCGTTCACTGCAGATAGATAGATAGATAGATAGATACTGAGGTTATGCTTATGAATTTAAACTGGAAAAATATAGTTTGCCTCATTATTTCTGTTATGGAAGTCACAGTAAAATTGTCAATATCTGCTCAAGTAAAGTCTATGTGATGTAATTGGCTTCTCTGTTCTGTGGCTCAACACAGTAGCTTGTAAAAGTGGTTCATATATTCATGTCATTTTTTGATTTGGTCTGAGAAGTGAAAGTTGCGAAAGGGTGTATTTTCAGTCCTGGTATTTTTTTTCCTTCTGCCATTTAAATACCCTCATCCTCAGCATTTCTAACTACAGCTGCAGCTATTGATTATTTTTGGAATTGATTACTCTATCAATTATTTTCTTCAATTCCATTAAACAATGATTTGAATAAGGAAAAAAAGTAATAAAAAGATGAAACAGACATGTTTAAAAATGACAAAACTTATATTTTATTCCTGAACCAGCTGAAACAACCACAAAAAGTAATAAAAGTACACATAAAAATATCCATATAAACAACATCAAACAAATTAAATGACATCTACAAGCAATGTGTGCACTGCAGTGTTCAACACATTTGGATCCAACTTACTAACTTGCCAACAACTTAAGATGAAACTAACATACAACTTAGTGTTGATTCTGGCGTCATGTGCATCACAATATCCGTGTGAAAGACAACAGTGGACCCAGGGTTTAACAGCACCAAAATTAAGACAATGAGGCTTCAATTCAGGATCATTTTAATCAAATTATTATTTCTAATCAATTTGACCCAATTAATTGATTAATCATTTTAGCTCTCATTCCAAGGCCTGTCAGTCTGAGAAAGACTGAGAAACACTTTCTAGCTCCACCTCCACTGATCCAGGGCCAGTACTAACCCATAAATCTACTGACATACTCTGTGCTGGTGTGTGTTAGATAAGGGTCTGTCAGTCAGGATCACAGCCAGATCTCGTTTCTTTAAACACTGGAGCACTGCCAGATCAGCAGAATAGGAATTGGTGACACCCTTTGGCAGCTGCTCCACCGAGGGCCTCTGACACCCAGGGCATGATTTCACACACATACTGTATCATGTACATACATGTACTGCGTGTATATGATATAGTATGTATTGAAGTACATATAGATATCCAAGAAAACTTGAAATATGTGCAACAGTTAGTGTTTTTCAGGTCACCTTTTTGACAGTTTTCAAAGCAGCATTTTTCAAAATATTGCATATAAAAAGGTCAGTCAGTGGTGATGTCGAGAAAAGACTAGACACTTGTTTCTGAAAATGAAACTGAAGAACGTGTCTAGAAAAGGGAGTAAAAGAAAAAGGCACTTGGGAGGAGGGTTATTTTGCCTTTTCTTAAAAGTCATCACTCTGCTTGGTGTTAGAAGGGCACACTGAAACAACTTTTGGCAAAAGGGACATTCCTTAAGAGATTGATGTGATGTTAGTGTGTCAGTTTCAGTTACTGACCTCCTATAGGCTGATGACAGAACCTAAGCCCTTCTACAACACACCGTACCAGTAGTCAGCTTCTATTGACTTTTGTATGAACCAGACATAAACCTTTTTGCAACTACCCTCAGCTTATAGCCCTGACAGTGGAAAGACCCTAACAATGGAAATGTCAGTCAGTAGCTTCACATTGTCCCATATTAACCCTTAAAGATACACAACTATATTTGTCACAACTTACAAATGATTTTTTTGTCTTTCCCATAGGATTTATTGTCATTTATTATAATATTATCTGCATTTTGCATTTTTCAGGGAAAATTAGGTATTTTTCTGATATTTGGTTTACTGATCATGTAGATCTTTATAAAAGCTTAAACAGAGAACTGAATTAAAAGTGATTTTGTTTCAGTAAAATGCATCATTAACTGACCATTAATCAAGTGTCTCCATCCACTGACATGTATTAAACCCCATGGTTTTTACTGGCTAATCAACGCTGTAGAAGATGACGGTGTTTCTACGGTGTCTATGAAGTATAATCATGGCCTAAGACAACGCTCCACTAGACCGGAAACAATTAATCAATTACATTTTTTAATCAAATTGATTTGAAAAAAAATATCCAATTACAATTTGCCTGAATCATAGCTTTGTTTCTTTAATTTTGCTGCCACTAAACGTTGGTTCCACTGTTGTGTTTCATATTGACAGTTATTGTGATGCCAGGATCAACACAAATTACATGGAGAGTAACAGAAGAAATGAGGATAAAAAGGCAGAGAAGGTCTATATGCTCACTTTTCTTCATTGGAACCATCACTTACTCTTAAATTTTTAAGCTTTCACACAAACATTCAAAATATTCATCTTTATTTTTCAGTTGTATGTTAGTTCCATCTTAAGTTGTTAGTAAGTTGGATCCAAATATGTTGAAGCCTGCAATGCACATACTGTTTGTCGATGTCATTTGACTTTTTTGTCGTGGTTTATGTCTATATTTTTTTTTACAGATACTTTGATACTGTTGTTATTTCTATATACATTTATCCTTTTACTTTTATACTTCTGGTTTTTTCAGCTAGTTATGGAATCAAGTATTTTTTGTCATTTTCAGACATGTCTGTTTCACATTTTTTAGGATTTTTTTTCACCCATTCAACTAAGCATTTAATCAAAATGAAGAAAATAACTGACAGATTAATCAGTTGCAAAAATAATAGATGCTGGGGCTCTACACTCCACAGTATATAGGTTATCACCTCAGCTTTACACATAGAAAAGCCTGAGGTGGAACCTCTACCATGTGCTTCTTTTTGCCAGTTAGCTTAATGAAAAACAGGGAAGAACAAAACTAATCTCCAAAAGTTCTTATACTGGAACAAGACTGAGGGAAGTTTCTTACGTCATAACTCATGGTCAGGGAAAGGATGGACAGTTTTTCAAGTCCATCTTTTTGCTGATATGACAGCAGTTAAAAGGCCAGTCTTTCTCCATAGTCTTTTTCTGTCTTAACATCTCTCATTGTGCCTTTCTTTTTCCTATTTTTCTGCTCAGACCTCTGTTTCCCTTCAGGAATGTTTGAGGCTGTTGGATGAAACCTTTCCCTTCACAGAACAACAACAGGTATGTTGTCTGGTGTTGTCTCTGGGTTTTTTTCCCCTCCCATCTGTTGTCTGTGTATGGCCTCTGACTTTGATTAGTATATTCGACTGGGTTTATTTTTCAGGTATGTGATGGCAGCAGCAGGGGGGACAATGTGGAGTCTCTGGTAGCAGGAAGCGAGCCCCTGCTGTCCCCCATCATCCGCACAGACACCCCCTCCTTTGACCTGGGGCTCCAGTGGCAGGACCTGTTGGATTTTATGGAGCCTGAGGTAAAAAAACAAAACAAACAAAAACAACAACAACAACAACACATAAATGAATCCATAATAGTGAACAATTAAATAAAAGTTTTTAAAAAATATGTAAAATAGGGTAAAAATATAAGATGGATTAAAATGCTGATAATGAGTAAATCAGAGTTAATTTTACATTCTTTGTCTCCAGAACACTGATGCTGACATGATGACATTCTTGGATCACGCTCTTGAATCACCTGGGGCCTTTCAGAACATGAACTCTGAACCTCAGCAGCAAAATTACCATGACAATAGTGAAATACAGGCCAATCTGGACATCCCTCTGATGGACGCTCATCTTCCACATGGTAATTCCATTTCCAGGCTGAGTTGAGTTACTGAATAAAGAATTTATGAAGAACTTCAGTACATTTTAAAATTCCCTATACTATAATATAATATGTACCATTTCCTTTTGAAAATATCTAAAAAAAAAAAAAAGAAATGCTTGGCCTATTCTATGTATTTTGTAGCTTTCCATAAGTCATTGATTTTCAATATGAATGGCCTGTTTCATTTAGTTGCCTGTTAGTGGCTTGAGTTATCTTATCTCTATTGTCCATCCACGGTGGATTTATTATGCAGTGAGCAGTGTTTCCAACTCCTCAGTAATGAAAGCACCTAGTGTTTGTCCTAAAAGTTGCTAGAAGTTATTAAATGATGTCATCACCTAATTTACATAATTAGAAATATGCATGTAATTAATAATGTAGGAGAGAGGAATAACATTGTGGGAGAGACAAAAAGAGCAGTATCTACTATCTATATCTAATAATGTAATATGTTTAGAACTACAAATGAACTATACTCTGACTCAATTAAAACCCTCCTCCTTTACCTGGGTTTGGGTACAGGCTAAAAAAAACACCCAATATAGACACTCTGGGGGAATTACTGAGGTCATCTATTCATTTTATGTTTGTTTAGTTTATAGCTTCATTTTCTGCAGTTTGGTTTTTACCCCTGGCCAACTATGGGCTGATGGGGTATTGCAATTGCTTTGTCATCTGTCTGTCCATCCAACTGTCCATTCAACAATGTAAACAGAATTCATTGAGATATCTGCACCAAATTTATACTGTGGATACATCTTGCCATGGAGCAGAAGCCTACGGAAAATAGCTCACCTTGACCAACTTTTCAAGGTCAAATGGCGACATGTCCTCTCAATGACATAATCACATTATCTGAAGAATGCGTTGAAATTTCCACACCAAATTTCCACAAAGACAATTGAATGTAAATTCTAGGGCAGTAACTTTCAACAGAATCTTACACTATATTTGTCCAAGGGGTATTAAAAGTACACAGCACACTGAGTTTAACTATGTGGTCCACTTAGGAACCTACAATAAATCACAGTAAAACAAACATTTTTAACCATAACATTTTTAATTTTCAGTCTATATTAACAATCTAAATGGACCAAAAAGAGACAGCAGAGAAAACTGTCAATGTCACAGGGAGTGATTCATATTCAGTACAGTGATTTGTTTCAGATAAAAAGTGACATGTGCTTTCACATCAGAATCTCCAAAAGTTACCAATAACACCAGATAAAGTTGATATATTTGTCACTAGTGACTTTTTAAAGAGTCTCTTGAGGGGTCTGAAAAATCAAAAAATACACCAACTAAGTGTCTAAGTTGTCAACACTGACTTTGACAGCTGGCCAGACAGACCGTGTGTTTTTGTGAGTAACAGAGAAAATCATTCTGTGATGTTTAGAGGAAAAATATGGGTCTTTTAGGATTTGGGTATCTTTTCAAAAGTTCCAAATACATTTGAAAAGTAAATACAGATGCAACATAAGTGGAAGTGAGTATGAGTTCTCTGTTTCTTAATTCCTGTCATTTACAAATATACTTGTTCTTTGTTCCTAGATTTGATGGAAGCCTTTGTTCCCCTTACACCCAGTGCAGACTTGAATGAACAAAGCTCAGACTTGGATACTCGAGACACTTCGAAAAACTGTAATATGAATAATTCACACAGCCTTCCATATCACATGGACCTGCTTGAAGAAGATCTTCAGGAAAACTTTGGCATGGACCTTAATGCCAATCTTGTGGATAGCATGGAAAGCAGTCTGTACTCACAGTATGCCCCCTATCCTGAGAACCTCTCTGGCTTTCATGTGAATTTTTCAACCGACTTGAGAGCGTCCATTTCAACCTCATCCTTGGGGGGGAATTCCTCGGCCTGTAACTTGACTTCTCCTGGTACTTTCCTGCTTGATGAAGAAGATGAAGTTGATGGTGAAAATGGCATCCCTAACCCTCTTAGTGACATGTTAGTGGATGGTTCCATATTGGATGAAATTAGATTGTTGGACTTGGCTCTGGAGGAAGGATTCAGTCCGGAGATTGCAGCCGGACTGGAAGAAGGTCACTATGGCCATGAGATACATCAACCTGAGCAGATCGGCCTGAACATGGACAACAAAGTGGAGAGTGATAATGAGCACTCAGGTTATGGCATTGGGCTCCCAGAAAATCAACCGATGAGCCAGCAAGGTACCCAAATAAACCAAAAGATCAAATTCTATAGTTAGAAAATGTTCTACATATGTTTGTGACTACCTAGCAGAGATCACTCCAAAGTTAAGGATGGAGTCAAAGGGAGACTCGGGATTGGGTCATGTAAAAACTGTACATCTTGTAGAATTGATTTGTTTTTGTTCTCTCCTAGATGGTGAGGATGAGGCTGACTCAGATTCTGGTCTTTCTCTGGACTTCAGTCACAGTCCCGCTTCTCCTTGTACTTCTGAAGCCTCCTCTTATTCTTATTCTTCCTCCTCCTCAACGTCCACTTCATCCTGTGCAGAGAGTCTCATCTCTCACGATGAGGGAGGGTTGGTTGAATCAGATATGGAAGTGGAGGTGATGGTGAAGCAGGAGGAACAGGAGGAGGAGGTGATGGGGGCAGTAGGAGGAGGCCACTACAACCATGTGAAAAAACTTTTCCCTCCCACCTATGGGGATAACAAACTTTTTAATGGCTTTCCTTGGTCAGAACATATCAGCCATGATCACACATACAACCAGCCCTACAACTCTGCCTCTTCACCACCTCTGAGCAACATTCCTCCCAAACACATCAAAACCTCCCCACGACATGACAAACCTTTCTACCCATCCACTTCCAAACACATGTCCGAGTCTAGAATTTGGAGCCGAGACGAACGGAGAGCACGAGCACTAAAGATTCCCATTTCCAATGAGCTGATAGTTAATCTGCCTGTAGATGAGTTTAATGAGTTTCTGGCCAACCACCATCTCAGTGAAGAACAGCTGAACCTCATCAGGGACATAAGACGGCGGGGAAAGAACAAGATTGCTGCCCAGAACTGCAGGAAAAGAAAGATGGATGTACTTCTGGGATTAGATGAAGATGTGTCAGTGCTGAAGCGCCGGCGCTCACGGCTGCTCAGAGAGAAACAGGAAGCCTTAAGGACTCTCCAAGACTTAAAGCGCAGATTGAGCACATTGTACCAGGAGGTGTTCTCCAGACTTAGGGATGAGGAGGGAAGGCCTCTGGACTCTACTGAGTACCTGCTGAATTTCGGGTCGAATGATAGCGTCACTGTGGTGTCTCGTCGACAAGGGTCGGGACTCCCATTGACTGAACAAAACAGCAAGAAACAGAAAGGAAAGAAGAAGTGAGGAAGTGGATGAAGAAAGAAAGACTCACACCAGAAATTGTAGTCATGACAATATGTGGAGATTCCTGATGAGGAAAGGGATAAAAAACCACGATAAAAAGCTGGAAGTACTGATGCAGTGGTGAAAGATGGAACAAAGGTGTAGAGACTGTTAACACCTAAAAGGACTTCCCTGGTTATGAAAGTTTGATCAGAGACTGAAAGTAAGGGAATGGATGACAGGAAAATCACAGCAGAGGAAAAAAAGGAGAAGAAAGACATGGCGATGTAACACAGGAAAGTCCTTTACTCAACCACTTTCCAGTCTACATATTTAAGGATCAACTTAAACTCTTGGGAAGGAAAAACCAGGCTGCTACTGTCAAATCACTAAAGAGCAGATGATGCAGAACGTATATTATAAAGAGCTTGTTCAAAGCTGAGACACAATAATGCAAGGGCTAGACCTGAATACTGGCGTTTCAGTATTGAGCCTGACTTCCATAATCTGAAACTACCCTGCTCTTAACAGGAAGATCAGACTGTCCTTATGGATCTTAGCACTAACTGGAACAGGGAATTCAGGTTTTGAAGCAATGGAGCCTAAATCATGGCACTTGAGATTGTCCTGAATCTTGATTTCTTTTCTTTTTCTTGGAGACATTGATTGATTAAGCTAAGAAACTGATAACAGGCTGGATCTTGGCTATCAGCAAAGAACTGCAGACACTAAAATAACTTTATACTATTGAAAGATGGGGCCGCAGGAAGATCAGAAACAGAACTATACCCACTAAAGCAAAACATTCAGGATATACGGGTCAAACATTGGTGCGTTTATTTCCCAATTCTTATGCACTGATCTATTAGCTGGATATGGTGTCCATCACAATTTATTGCTTAAATGTTGAATGTTGAATCAGCCAGTGTAGGTGAATCAGATGATATTTCCTGATAGTAGATGGACACCGATGTATCTGTGTCCTGTTTCAGCTGGACAGTGGTTAGTGTTCCAGGGATTAGCAACAGAATAATGTGAAAGCAGGCAAAATTATTTCAATAATTGATATCGGTTCAGAATGTCTGGATTGGGATTGAAGTCTGTATGAGCTTCATATATCTTTATTTATCTGATGGTGTCAAGTGAATGTGTGGTCCTAAGAAGTAGGAAAGACTGTCATCATGTTGACCCAGAATGTTGTTTGATGACAAAAAACAGACATGATGGTTGAAATTGTTGAAGAAATCATTCAAATCTGTCCCAAAGTATGCTGCAGTGGTGTGATTTAGTGAAGATATGGTAGGTTTACAGGCAACGTGAAAGACAGAGTGTAAGGCCCCCTGATTTTGGACGCAATGAATGTGAGATACAATCATCAAACAAGGGTCGTAAAGGTGAGGGATCCCAGGCCAGACTGTGAGAAACACTTACATTCAAAACAAGGGTAATAAACACATTAAAAAGTGCACAGTAAGGTTCTAAAAATCTGATAGAAGAGGGACACAGGACACTAAAAGGAGTAAATATAAAGGTACCAATGGACTTAGACATGAAAACTGACAGTCCAAAGACCTGTAACCTGTAAGGCCAACCGGGGGCATTGTCAGATCTACACAAATAGAAGTGATTTGATTAAAGGGCAAAAGGTCCTGTGGGTTCTGTGCTATTGTTCCTCAAAACAATGTTTTAAGATTGCTAGGTCAAAAACTAAAAATCTACACAGCAAATACAAATGTTTACCTATGTAGTAAACATGACAGGTGACTCACCCATATCCCAAACTGTGGTGGCTTTGGTTCTTCTATGTTATACAAACTGATGATGCCAACAAGTATTTACTTCTGGGTACCGTTTTACTTTAGAATACATATCTGTACAGGATCTCAGGAATGAGCACAGCCACAAAAGGCCAGCTGTCATACAGTATGTGTTCAACATGCTTAGTCACGTCACTGAAATAACACTGGAATACATGGAGATTAGTTTTTAGGCCAAAAAAAAAAAAGGAATCTTTATTTGAAACTCAACTACTTTACTTTTTTGTATGTTCCTTATTTGTGCGGCTGAAAAATACTGTCAAATGTTAAATGTGTCAGATTTGCTATAACAGTGGAATAAGCTGCATGTCTTCCACAGCCACTGATTGAACTGTTGTTTAATGATGCATTTTTTTGAAAACCCAATGTGCTTGCTGGTATTCAAGACCATGGGAACTTTTGAATATAAAATGAATAAAATAAGAAACTCACATTTGTGTTGTGGTATAAATGTAGGTAACCAATCCAAGTGATGGAGCAGGAGTAGTAGGGTTAGGTTTTCAACTGTTTACAGATATTTTTTTCTCCAAAATGAGCCATATTAAACATTTTGCAAACATTTTTATTGAAGTATGCACTTGGTTTTGTCATGTACTCTGTCCAGTAACAGGACTAAAACCTGTTGTTGAAAGTAGAAATGCCACCAAATATTCTGTTAGCCAAGGCTTCCACAAAGGACTGCAATTACAATGAGACTGTTTTCAGGAAGTGAC
The DNA here is from genome assembly GCA_030068375.1 of Ostorhinchus rueppellii. NCBI lineage: Eukaryota > Metazoa > Chordata > Actinopteri > Kurtiformes > Apogonidae > Ostorhinchus > Ostorhinchus rueppellii. Next base: position 6,971,873 of record JAQQZY010000028.1, on the reverse strand, counting down.
AAATCTTCATAATACCTATCTTGTGAGTCTATGATCTTCACTAATGTCAATTCCTAAAAAAAAAAAAAAAAAGCATGTCACTGTTCTGATAGAATGACTAAAAACATGAAATGGTTGAGAACCTGAGGTGTTTTTCACATTCTTGTCAAAATGTTACTGGATTACAGCAATGACCCAGGAATGTATTTGTAACATGGAAATGGAACAATTAAGTTCATCACAGAGACTAAACCAAGGAATGTATTTGAGGTTGGAGTTGGTTTATCCAGTATCCATGTGACTTAATGAATACTATCATTGGACTGATATGACTATTTTTGTATTGTTGGAGGCCGACATGCCCATTATGAACAACCAACCCCACTGAGCTTTATGAAAACTATGACCAAATACTTGAAGCTACGAGGAAGTCAAAAAGTTGTCAGATGTTAAAGACTGTTTCAAAGACAGCCCCAGAAATTCTACAAAGAAGGAATTTACAGATGGAAACACAACTGCAACAGTATTCAGACTCTAAAGGAGCTTATGCAGAAAAATAATTTTGTTATTTTGATAAACTTTTTTTATTAAATTTGAGAACTTTTTGACTATCCCTTGTAAACGTTAACTCTGCTCATATACACAAGTAATTTGCATTAGCAGAAACCACAAAATGAGTTACTGCTAATGTTAGGTAGTGTATTTAAGCCAAATGTCTGCATGAAAAATCCTTTTAGTGTAGCTTTTTACCCACAGATAGAGAAACAAAGAAATGAAAACAAATGAACCACTGATGGTCACTAGGGGTGGTTCTAAAACCCCAGGCTCCCATAGAGTTACAATAAACTTCTCTGTACAAATAGCAAGTCAAGTCATTTTCCAGGACTCATTTAGGTCTCATTGCTTTTATTTGGAAGCTCTCTGTTCCATTTTTAACTCTGCTAATCACATCTCAGGTCAAACAGAAGCTTCGACGGGTCTATGACAACTTGCTTAGCTCCAGAGTTGGATTTTGGGACAGTTATATAATTTTGATTAATACACTGAAAAATTACTTTCTGGGGTTGTAAATGTTATCAAATTATTTCTTGTAATTAATTTAAGCAATAAAATTAACTTTTAACAGTTCTGATCCTATCAGTATTTGGCTACATGTTAATTCATTCATTAATTTCAATAAAATGAGTAAAGGACGTACATTTGACATAAATTAATTATATGTATATAGTTAGGAAAAAAGTTAACTCACCGCGGTGTAGCACTGCCTTCCCTGGTTCTTAATAGGGAAATCTAAAAGAATGACAATTTAGCTTCCAGGGAGGGCTGGTGATGGTCACGCGCTAAATAGTAAAATATTTGGCTGCAAGAATAAAATATGCATTAGACTCGTAAAAAGTTGACTCCTTGTTTGTGGTGTTTAACTATGAGAATAAATGCAGACAAAGTTAGGTAGGATTTAATGGATTTTTGAAATATGACAATGATAGTTAAAAGATCCAGTAAATGGAATACAATAAAAATGGCAAATGTCACTACTTTTATTCAAAATAAAATGTTGACATTAGAGAGTTCATGGTTATATACTGTGACGGCAGTGAGATTTTAAAAATCTGGTTATATTGGAAGTCACTGGGGCATCTTTGGCCCGGAGGGTAACCAGAGGGAGGATTTCACACTACAGAAAAATACAAATGCAATCAAATTAGTTTTGCCACTAACCTATTCGAGACTCTAATCACTTCATCCCCCTACTATTTACTATATGGAAAATAATCACTTTTTTTAAAGTGACACTCCGGTTTTTTGGACATTGGGCCTCATTTCTGAGTCAGCCAGAGTGTAGCAAATGTGTAGAGAT